>OZ026625.1:61770157-62186118 GCA_964020975.1 Hermodice carunculata
CCACGGTGAATTAAAGTGTGTGTGTCAACACACACTTTTTTGTTTTTCCTGAAATTCTTTCTTTCTTTCTTTCTTTCTTTCTTTCTTTCTTTCTTTCTTTCTTTCTTTCTTTCTTTCTTTCTTTCTTTCTTTCTTTCTTTTTTTCTTTCTTTCTTTCTTTCTTTCTTTCTTTACCCCGCAAATTTGTCCGACACTTTTCTCGAACACTATTATACATAGAAACTCTAAACTTGGCATGATTGTACCTCTATACAAGGAATTTGACCGTTTTATACAAAGGAATGAAGATTTTTAAAATTATGCAGATTAGGGGCATTTGAAACTTCAAATCTTGAATATTTTCAAAAGTATAATAGATAGAGATGTCATTCCAACTTATACTAGGGGGTTATTGACCATTGCGCATCTAACGAATCAAAAGCAAAAGTTGTAGCAATTAAAATTACGCTAATTAGCAGCATTTAAAATGTTTAAACTTTAATATCTTCAAAACTATTACAGATAGCGATGTCATTCCAACTTCTACTAGGGGGTTGTTGACCATTGCGCATCTAATGAATCTAAAACAAAAGTTGTAGCAATTTAAATTATGCAAATTAGCAGTATTCAAAATTTTCAATCTTGAATATCTTCAACACTATAATAGATAGAGATGTCATTCCAACTTTCACTTGGGGGTTGTTGACCATTGCGCACCTAATGAATTAAAAATAAAAGTTATAACAATTTGAATTATGCTAATTAGCAGTATTCGAAATTTTCAATCTTGAATATCTTCAACACTATAATCGATAGAGATGTCATTCCAACTTCTACTAGGGGGTTGTTGACCATTGCGCACCTAATGAATTTAAAATAAAAGTTGTAGCAATTTAAATTATGCTAAATAGCACCATTATAAATTTTAAATCTTGAATAACTTCAAAGCTACAATAGATAGAGATGCCATTCCAACTTCTACTCCTATGTTATGGAATAGTTGTACATTACCATACCAATATACTTTGAAGACACACACACTGATTTGCTATGCAGCAAATCATCTTTCCTAATTCCATATATTCCTCTCCGAAAGATGCATATGTGGCCGACTGTAAACTAAACTGCAAATAACCACTAGATCAGGCTCCGTAGTCAATTATAGCCAGAGCTTTTCTCGAGGTGTTGATCTTTCGTACTAGTAGTCCATGTTGCTGAAAGTCCATTGGAGTCAATAGGCCTAACTGGCCGTTACACCTCGGGGTAACATCATGCTGATTGCCTGAAATACACTCTTCAAACCAGCAGACATTAAAACACTTCCAGCCAAAAGTAATCGATGACTTTTCTTATCGTCTGCTAGACTTAGTGTCTGCCAATTGTTGTCTGCTAGCTTCAGCCCAGCCTTTGTATCAATTGCACCAATCAAATTTCGATTTGCGCCATTTCCTCTTCCGCCATGTGAGCGCTTGCGAGGTGACACAATCACTTGAAATGAGCGTTGTCAAATATATACGTCAGGTATCGAAGATTTCTGCCGCTATAAAGCGCCAAAGGATGTTAGGAATAAGTTCAAATCAATTGAAGAAAGAATCGTTGGACATGGATGCAAAAATCGGGAAAATAATGGTAAGCATATTGTTGAACCTGTTCTGACTTCTGACTCCCTGGGCTATCTCATCACATTCACAGTAAATGTCAGTATAGACCCATCTTGGACGTAGCCCCATTTCTGAGGCATCTACGGTGTTGTTTTGATATGGGCACCATCTCGTGCCATATTAAAACAGCACTGTAGATGCCACAGAAATGGGGCTATAAGCCTATATAGATCCGAATACCCAGGGACATGCTAAACAGCAAATCGTCAAAAATACACTTTAAACCCAGGTAAGTACTGTTTAATCACTGGAAACATAGATGTGTCAACAGAAAAATATGATCTAACGTTGAGTATGATCTATGAAAACTTGCTTGGTTCTCTAAAAACACCTCATATTTGTCAGAAAATTCAGACAGCCTGTTATTTAATATGGAAGTAAACACTTTACCTAGACGACTTAAAGACCTCTCTGTAACTGGAAGGCTCTAATGGATCACCTTTGACTTTGTTCTTGTATGTTGGGACAATAAAACCTTTCAACAATACTATAGTTCTAGCACTTTACCTTCATTCAAAATGTGATTAAAATATTTAACATAGATGGGTTACAAAATGTTCTTTGAAATTTTAATGTTTTTTTATTTAACATGTTTAAAATCATATCCAGTCCTGAAGACTTCCTTTTTAAACCACCAATGTCACAATGACCTTTAGAACCTCATCTTCAGTTATTTCTGACTCCAATACCAAAGAATCTATAAGGTTTTCATTAGCAGGAATATCTGAATCAAACTAACCATTCATATTGCGTACGGATGCTAATTTTTAGCTCAGCTGACTTGTCAGTAGCTGAGCTTAGCTTATGGTACTTTGTCCATCATCAACAATTGACTTCCTCTCCGAAACTGCCAGCCCGATTGACTTCCAACTTGGTAGCAATGTAGGTTGGGTGGGTTTCTACCAAGTTCATTCAAATGGTCACACTCCTGTGATTTTTTATGATTTAAAAAAAAAAAATCTTCTTCTCTGAAACCGCTCACCTGATTGCTTTGATATAACACTGGAACACACCTAGGGACTCGTATTTTTAAATTTGTTCACCAGGTGATGCTGCAATTTTTTTATGAATGTGTGAATGTATTTGCTATTTTTGACTCCAGAACCATCACTCAGATTAAGCCGAAACTCGGTGGATATGTTCCTTGTGGAGGGTCGAACAAAGTTGTTCACATTCGCATGGAAAGTGTTGTTTCATGTTGACACTGACCTCTTTTCCAAGATCACAGACCTAACTTTGAAGCAAACACACTCTGTGCCTTATCATACATGCATTCTATTAAATGTGCTTGTGCATTGACCAGAACTTGTGCAGCGTGGCTTGTTTGTTGACCTTCATCTTTCTCAGGGTCATCTGTACCAGAAAGTCACACAGCCATTAAATGTGACTTTTAAGCATATATACAATTTTTTATCGGATCATACATGTATCATATTAAAGGCATTCATGTATATCATCCTTAATGCATTGACCATACTTTTTTTATGCTATTTTCCACTGAATTTTAAACAGGTCACGCAGTGTTGCCATCTCTACAAAATATGGCCTGGCAAGGGAGATAGATCCTTTGGATCATCATACTGCTTTGTTTTTTGTTTTTTTTTAATGATCACTCCATGCTTAGCTAGTATACTTTTAAACCAACAGAAAGGCAAAATAAATACCCACCATGAGGAGATAAGATACATATATGTTGTTGTCTGTTTTACAGTTTGTTGGTCTGGGGAACCATGACATGCCCCGTACCCGGCACAGTGTGGGAATGGCACTTGTTGACAGGCTTGCTCACTTTCTGGACATAAAGTGGGCAAAGAATCGCGACTGTCTGGCATTCTTGTCGCACAAACAGGTTGGCAGTGTGGATGTTATTCTGGTGAAACCACGGGTTCCTATGAATATCAATGGGAGGAGTATAGCAAAAGCAGGTAGGTGTTGCCAAGACATAAGAAAATTAAATTGATGCAAGTCATGAAGGTATTTTATGTGGACATAAAATAAAATCGTGCATGTATGAAATTAGCAGTATCATTATGTGACCTACAAGAATTACAGCACAGAAAATAAAAAAGCCTATAAAATAACTGTTTATTTTAAATAATTGTTTTGTTTGGTGTAACACACTACTGGTTTCAGTATTTTAATCCATTTTCAAGCTTCACACAATTTGACAACTGCGTACAATTTAAATCTGTAAACGTAGTCTCCAGTGATCAAAGTAAGTGTATTGTGGCGTTATAGGCCTACTTAATACTCCGTATCATGACTTTATTAATATGGTGATACTTCTTTGTTGAAATACATATGATCAGTGGTAACACTAAGACAGCATTACACTAATGATTTGTATGATGTCAAAAATATATTAATAATTAATCAGGACCATCATCATAAAGATGGGCCTACATACAATTCACTAGGTTAGTGGTAGCACTAGCCAAAATAGCCAAATGCTACTAAAACCTCAAAATGGCTACTAAAAGTAATAAATGGCTATTAAAATTTCCCCCAAATTCTTTGTTTTAATGCAGAAATTTAAAAAATTCAAAGTTTGTGTAGGTCTTTCCGGAAAAAAATGAAATTTTGGCTAGTGATTTCAAAATGCTAGTGCGAACCTAGAATTCACCCATATTGAATTAAGAATGTATGTTTCTGGTCAACTTTGGTTTATTCTTCCCCTGAAAATAAAATTCCTTTTGTTCCCACTCTATACCAGAGTCATTATATATGTGCATGTTCTATTCTATTCTGGTATCTTCATCTTATTCCACAGCACAGCTTTATGGTGTGGATCCTAGCGCCATCTATCTTGTCCATGATGATCTCGACAAACCTATTGGGAAGTTTTCAATGAAACAAGGAGGCAGTGCCAGGTATGTAGATTTAGTAATCATGATAACAGCAGGTGGTGCCCTCTAGCAGACTAGGATGTGTGTTTCAGGTTCAATATACCCCAGTGGTGTCAGAATACATGGAACTGTCTGTTCCACAGGCAACAGTATAGGGGCAAAACATTCAAAACAGTTATTTATGCATATTGGTAGCATGTGTATTGGAATGTTACATTCCAAATGCATGTCATCAGTTTAAATGTTAAAATGTAAAATTTGCTTACGGTAGTTATACTTTAGTTAGATTTGAAATATTTTAGTAACATCCCTTTTAAAAAATGTACCATAAAAATGTTTGAATACTTTTGTAATGACGGTCTTGCTGTAGATACCTGGCTGGTATCTCAACATTGCTAAATGCTTGCAGTGTATTTCTCTGTATTGACTTGTGGTGAGTATATGTATGCATCTGAGTGAAGATTTAATATCAAATGTTCTCCACCAACGTTTGCCTCCAAGTGGTAAATGACCAGTTGTACATGGTACTTTGGACGGGGAGAGAGGAAAAGCCACACACAAACTCACTCACTGAAAATGGCAAAACAGCATAACAGAACTCTTGCATTGAATGGATGCAGTGAGTGTTCTCCATAAAATGAAAAAACCAGAACATTTGATATTAAATGCAAAAGACGTACCAAAATCAAATATATTAACATGATTAATAGACAGGACTCTACTTTGAAAGCAAAGTACTAAAAATATTTTAAAAATGATCAAGGGATTTTGTCTTTCAAACTTGCTCCACAAAGAAAATGAACAAGAGGCCCATCAGCCTAATGTATCACATTGATGCCAAAAATACATTGTAGGTCGTCAAGTTAATATATGTACAATGTACACAAGTGCAGTTTTGATTTGTATGCTCAATTCTCTTCACTACACTGATGTCCAAGCTACACCTTGTCATTACAAAATCGCCTTTTTAAATTTACAGGCCTAGTGACCTAAGCAAAGAAGTCAAGGTCACTGATATTGAATAACTTGCATGTATTAGCATTGGATGTGATCAATATACATGATACAATTATCCCTGTAGATTTTGCATGTCTGATTCAAGTATTTGTCGAGACATGGAATTTTGCATCATTCACGACATTTTAATTCATAATTTCAGTTAAACTTTTCGTGGTGCCACTAGTATCATGAGCAAAGGAGATTTTTACCTCATCCACAATCTCACTAAATTTCATGAAGTTCCATACAAAATAAGGATTCTATATCGGCCTATTTTGTGCAGCAGCTCGCTGCGCCCTACTGGGTGTGACTTGGCAAACGCCATCCCACAAATTAGTTAAGTTTTAATTTTTTTCTGGAGACAACCCTGAGGTGACGTTTTTGTTTTTATGATGGTGCTGCTAGCACTTTTTTATTTTGTATTTTTATGTTTAACAAACCATGAAAATTAGGAATTGCTAGTTAGGGTGTGGACATGTACCTGTTAGCATTGTTTCTGTAAATATACCAGCAACTCTGATATATTGGTTTTGTATCTTGCCAATAGTGAATCCTAGGTCCATGGTTACTAGAAAGTATTGATAGAAATGTACTGATGATTTTAGTTCTGCTGACCTAAGGTTGCAGAGCTTATATGAGTGCTCATGTCCATCCGTCATATTATTCATCCGTAAACTTTTGGGTTGTGAGCACAATAACTTAAAAAGTTTGAATGGTAGCCCCATATAACTTTCAGGACATATAATATGTATGAAAATTTAGGGCGTGAACTGCATTATTGCATAAGATATAGGTTAAAATATGAAACCTTTGTGGACACTCTAGTGTGTTTAATTTGTGATGGATCTTATGAAACTTGGTGGCAATGTTACTGACCCCAAAACCTTGAATGTTTAATTTGTGATACTAGTGGCACCACCTGTGATATTACAGGAAATATGAGTCAAAATGTAATGAAACATATTAAATTCAATATCTCGAAAAATAATTGAGGTAGCATTATGAAATTGTTGGCCAATATACTTCATGGAAAGGGCTACAATGTTATATAACATGGGTGACCTTGACCTATTTTCTCAAGGTCAGAGGATTTAAAGTTGAAAATGCTATATGACGGAAATGGGCCTTGTGTTACAAACTTATGATGCACAAGTGTCAGGCTTGTGACTTCACAGATACATTATGGTGATAAGAGTCTAAATAATGGAAAAGATGTGGCGCTACCCTATGATAGAAATGTGAAATTATGCCCATAAGGTGGAAAATGCATTAAATTCAATATCTTGACAACAAATAAGAGTAGCCTTACCAAATTTGTACCAGAGAAGCACTACATAAAGACACAATTCTTATAAATAACAGTTACCTTGACATATTGTCTCAAGGTCAGTACATAATGTAACGCAACAGACAGATTACAGCTGGAAGACTCCCTTCAGCATGCACCATCAAGAGGCATTATTTGCTACCTAACAGAAATGACGACCATATCCTGGAAACAAGAACAGACAAATAGACCTGTCACTCATCAATTTCAACAGCAAAGAAACACTTGATCAAATAGACTCAACCACAATTTTTTTTTCAACAATAATGAATGCTACAAAGGCAGTATCATAATGAACTCTTTGATGTATCTCACTGCAGTACTTCTATGATAAATTGGCTTTGTTGTTTCAAAATGTTTTATTATTGCTACATTCATTTCACTTGCATCTGATTCATGACAGCAGAGCACTAGGCCCATGGGCCTCTTGTTTTAGCTGTGCTGACCAAAGGTCGCAAAACTTATGTGATCACTCATGTCTGTTCGTCCATAAACTTTGCTTGTGAGCGTGATACAGTTCACAGTTTTTAGGACAGCCCCAAAAACTGTCATAACTTGTCAAGTTTATGAAAATGTTGGTCGTGTTCGATATTGGTGGCGCTGCAGTATTAGGTAGTATATAGGTCAAAGCATAAAAATGTTGTGGCCACTCCAGCATTCTTAATGTTTGATAGATCAGCATGATATTAAGTGGGATTGTTGAGGTCAAAGTCTAAGTTTATATGATACTAGTGACATCACCTACAATATGACGGAAATTATGAGCCAAAATATGTTTTAAGATACAGAATTCCATATCTCCAAAAGCAAATGAATATGATTTTAAGGGTATATTAACCATGTCCAATGCTAGCATGTTATATAATATTGGTGACCTTGACCTCTTTTTGGTGAGGTTAGCAGGCCTGTAAAGTTAAAAGAGGCGATTTTATAATCATGGCAGAGTGTAGCTTGGACATAAATAGCAAACTTTAGAGAATTGAACCTCCAGATCAAAATTGCACTTGATTACATTGTGTATAAAACTGTACTTAGAGACCTACATTTTGGGTCACCATGACCCAATGATTGTGTGAACTTGACCTATTTTTCAAGGTCATTAAGCACTTAAGAAAAGGACATTCAATTCAATATCTTGATAAAGAATAAAGCAAATGGTGCCAAATGTCCCACAAATGTGTGGGGTGTGGAAGTTCTGTACTTGTTGTATTGCATGGTATAGTTAACCTTGATTAATTTTTCAAAGCCATGGATTGAAGACATTCTAAAATGATATGTTGGTCAGCAGAGCCATTAGGCATATGTGCCCCTTGTAATGTTTGTTTTTGTTATTGATTTTGAGCGTGAGTGACTTTTGAATGTCAAACTGACACATTTGCATATATCTTGGCAGTAGTGGATCCTGTCACTTAGTTTTTGTTTTGAAAATGGGGGGGGGGGGGGCGTCTTGAACTATTTGAGTGAAGACTGATAATACAAACATTTATAATGATCATATACAAAGACTATGTTGACAATATTCTGGTCTCATGGCTGTCACAGTCCTCTAGTTCAATTTTGGCATGCGCTTGATTAATTTGTGCAAAATACAGAATGAGTACGTGTCCACATTAGGGCTCGAATTTAACATTTTTACTCACCAGCCAAAAAGACCAAATCGGCAAGAGTTCACTTCATTTCTGTTTTAGGGATCTTTGATAAACTCCTAGGCAAGTCTAAAATTTCACCGTCCAACAGCAAAACTGACCAGCATTTGGCTGGTGGCAGTTGCTAATTTCAAGCCCTGCATATGTTACTGCATACATGGAATAATTATGCGCCCCCCCCCCCCCCCCCCCCCCCAAAGGAGGGGCATACTAATCAACTTTCCATGCTTGCATGCATCCGTCCATCCACTCTTTGTGTCAGGGCTATAATTTGTTTGACCTTCAACTTAGATTAATGAAACTTTACACACAGGTGCATCTAAAAGGTAGGGTGTGTCATGCACCAAAAGTAGGTTACTAGGTCAAGCATGTAGATTACAGTGACATATCCTTGTAAAATCGTGTCCAGGCTATAATTCATTTACGATTACTTAGTTTCATGAGACTTCATACACACATATCTTGACCAAAAGGTGTGTCGTGAAACAAAATTAGGGCAAGTATCTGGGTCATGGTGATACAATCATCTAAAACTACTATACACTTTATGTCCCAGCTGTAATTCTCTTGTCCTTCAACTTAGATTATTGAAGTTTTACACACAGGTGCATCTGGACATAAGGGTGTGTTATATACCAAAAATAGGTATCTAGGTCAAGTAGCTGGGTCACAGTGACATATCCTTGTAAAATATTGTCTGGGCTATAATTCCTTTGCTATTTAATTTAGTTTCATGAAATTTCACACACACTTCACACCTTTTTCTTGACCCTGTGTGTCATGAAACAAAACTAGGTCACAAGCTCATGTATCTGGATCATAGTGATACAATCATGCAAAAGTACATTACACATCATGTCAGGGCTGTTGTTCTTTGACTTAGAGTTACACAACTTTACACACTTTTGTCTCGGGACACAAGAGTGTGTCATGCATAAAAATAGGTCACTAAATCAATCATCTGGGTCACATTGATAGCCTGCTTTATGGACTACATTCATTCCAAAATGAGACCTGTGATAAGCAAGTTTTTAAATGAGGTGAGGGGGACTTGGACCCAGCAATCTCTGATTGCATTTTAGTTATAAAAAATTGCTTTCTATGTTTGCTCTCCTGATGCATTTGAATTAGGTCAGCAGCAACTGTCACGAATTATACGTTAAACCCTGGGTTCAAATTTAAGTTTGATAAAGTTTATTATTTTGAAAGCTAACAAACTGGAAATTCTGCTTTCTACATTTTATGAATGTTCTCCTGAAGCATTTAAATTAGGTCAGCAGCAACTGTCACAAATTATGCTCATAACAATTTTATTGTTTGAAGGTGGCAGTATTTACAGAACATTCACATAAAGGATCATCATAATTAAGCACAATGTCAAATATTAATTCAGCTCATTCAATTTTGAAGATAGGGACCTAATATCTGCATCAAGCTTGGGTTTATGCATTGAATAAAAAAATAAAATAAACATGAACAAATGTTTAAAATTTTAGACACAGATTTTTTAATTTGCAGTTTGTCATAAATTTGATGTTGTAATACAATGTATATGAAAGTGTAGAAGCTGAATTGAAAGGTACAGTCAAAGAATGGTGATCAATTTTTTTACACTAGTCTTGTTATTTTGGGGTGAATTCAGCATTATGCACAGAAAAGTGTCAATCAGCACTGAGATCACTGATGACCCAACATAGATCTCTGAACTCACATCACCACATACATCAGCATGGATTCTAATTTCCCAGGCTGTTAACTTTGTGTGCAAAATTTACCTGATAACAAACGCAGAAGATGGCTACCCTTTACAGAGTCTGACACAAACGTACCATTCAAATCATGCACTCATTGTGTCTTTTTTCCTGAAACCAATCTGTTCAGGCAATATGATCATGATTGCCAGGTACCAATCAAATGATGTTCAACAGAACCAGTTTGGCATCATTTGTACAAATTTGACACCAGACAGTGCACAACAAATATAGACATGACATCATCAATAACCAATCGGTGTGCAGCTTTCCATTCAGTGTGAACAACAAAATGGTGTAGCCCATGAAGTTTGCATGACTTGAGATTGTTATTCACAGACCACTAGTACTGTTTGTAGAACTGCCAGATACATGTACATGTAACAATGTGAGAAAATGAGTCCATCATCGTCACATTATGGCTTCGCCACATAGGAGCCAAATATTCTGTGCAAGATTGCTGTTTTAAATTTTTTTTCAGTTGGTTGCTAATATAGTTTTGCTCCCTAATGCTAGATGGCAGAGCAATCGTCAATTTTCATGGAGATTTGTATGCGCCATTGCAATTGGAGGGCCAGTTTTAAAGGCTGGTACATTTATGTCAGACTCTGTATGGGGTAGCCCTCTGAGTCTGTCACCAGGAAAGTGCAAAATTCTTTCCCTGGAAAATACAGATTATTATTATGTTTATGAGACCATGTTATATGGCTGCCTTTTTGTTTCAGGGGGCACAATGGAGTGAAGTCAGTGATCAGTTCTTTGAAAAGTGATGTAAGTAGACTGCAAGCTGTATTCTAATACATGTGATTGAATAAAACTCAAGTGGAGGGCATGTCAATGTGCAGGTATATGCATTGATATGCGTCCAAAACAATTCAATTTATTTTTTGAATATTAAATGTGTAGAAAGGTATTTTTAAATAACAAAGTGGCAAAGTCAATTGCAGCAGTTTTGACATTTGAAAGTGAAACAAAAAGTCAATCCCAAACCCTCCCCACCCCCTGACCTTTAGATGATGCATGCAAATGCTACACTCTCGTTTCTGATGCAATTATCATAAAAGGCCTGCCAATCTAGTAGACAGTAGGATTTTCAATCAGGAACTTCGAGTTTTTAAATTACAGTGAAACGTCCCTTACCAAACACTTCCTTGTAATGAACACTTTTTCTCAGTCCCAATTGTATATTTTCATTATAAGCAAACCTCCCAATACTGAACACCTCTCTATACTGAACATTACTGTCCAGTCCCAAGGGTGTTCTGTATAGGGAGGTTTCACTACATTGAACAGGTTGAAAGTGCTGTGCTGCATGTAAATTTAAAACTATATAATATGGTTGCAATCGCTGACAGGCATCTTATAGTCTATCAGCAGTATATGTATATATATTAGGTATATGTAAGCACAGTATTAGTCAGATCAGCAGGTCTTGCACTTGATGATTTCTCAAAACAGGTCATTCAAAAAGAGAAGAACTGTAGCCACGAACAGCACGTGACTCAGCATGTCGCATGTTTGTAATATATTGGTTGCTAAAGCTGCATGGCACATGTAATGTTGTGCATACAAATTCATGTTTTTTTTCTGTGTTGATTGCAGGTGATGCCTCGTTTGGTGATAGGAATTGGGCGTCCTGCAGAGCGTTCTCAAGTTGTTGATTATGTTCTGGAACCTTTTACAGCAGGAGAGAGAAAAGAAATCAGTGTGACTTTAAACCATGCTCTCGTAAAATTGAAGGCACATGTCCAAACAAGGATTGACATGGACTTAACATGCATAGGACATACATGTGCCTGGACAGGGAATGATGGAACGACATCACAATCAGGGAAGTCTCCACAAGAAACAAATGATAGGTAGTGACTGTGCAGTCATGTGATTTCATTGGTATATACATCATACACATCAATATAACAAGGATTTTTTGGTGCTGAAAACTGAGTCAGTTTCATCATGCACACATGTAAGCTAAACTATTGCTATGGGTGAAGTTGTCAATGAGGGTTTATTTACCCAATTACCACAAATACCATTATCATGAGACTTGGAAACAAATGCAGGAAATACGGGTACAGGTATACAACCGGTATTTTGTGGAGTTGCAGAAGCCATAGCTATGAAGCCAAAGATGCATGGATAAAAGGAAGCGGCATGAAAACTGAAAAACTTGCGTCTCAATTTTCTCTGAAAAAAAGTCTTGTACTCATTGTATTATTAAATGTATCTTTTAAATGTTGAATCTTGTATTATATTAGTTACGTATTGTTACCTCTCAACCACCATTTTGTATTATATTAGTTACATAATGTTACCTCTCGACCACCATTTGCCAAGACCTGTGTGTCTGGGTTGAATGCCCAAGAAATGAGACGACTTCACTTGCTCAATTCCAAAAAACTGACAGTCCCGTGGCACCATCTCTTGGTTTCTATGGATCCGGTGGTGACTGGTGGTGTGCATGCTTCCCGTGTCATCCTTCCTCTTTTGAGTGCCATTTATACTGGCTTGCTCGTTTGAGTTGGGAGCTCTGTGAACTTTGTTCACCGTCACTGTTCTAGTGCTTCACAGACATTCCCTTCTGCGGGAAATCTTTTCTTAGCAGTCATGGACTCTTTGGAGACCTGGATAGCTGTTTTCTAAGCCTTCCTGGACTTCTTGTAGTCACAGATATGCTTATTTTTGACCTGTGGATGCCATTGAGAAAAGTGGAAGTAGAGCTGGTAAGTGCTGACTTTAAACAGTTCTTTTTGCAAGATGGCATTTTGACAGGTTAAATTGCAGACGGAGGACAGTCAGCTTGCTGTGGATGTGGAGCAGAGACCACTTCTCTTTTCCCATGTTAGGTAAATGTCAGAGGAAGGATCATGATCACATGGGGGTCATGTACAAATAAAACCATTCCAAAACTCAAAGAAACCATCGGACTGGAGGGAGGAGGCCCAACCTCCAAATCGGAGTGTCACCAAAGTTTTAGAAACGCTTTATTAAGCACCGTCTTAAGCGTGTAGAGCGATAAAAGCCACATTTAGAGAGTGTGAGCATAACGCGGATAGTGAGAAAATTTCCTCAGTGCAAACATGATGGCAAACAGTTTTTGTGCTGCCAATGCTGTTCGGCAGTTGCGTCATAAATTCGCCATCCTTGGTCCGTAAATTTCCATGAAAGCGTATGAAAGTTTTTAAAAAGCTACAATAATTCTGTCATTTTACTATTACGATGTTTTGCAGTCCACATGAAACTTGGTGTCAGCACCTAGAGGAAACAGGTGTCATTTGGGAATAGATAGTTGACAAAATGCTACATTTTTCAGTCCGTACCAAGATAATACCTTATAAACATATCAACTTTTCTTGTTGAAATTTAGAATGTAACTTTATGGTATGTTTTGAATACTTTGCTGGCTAAAAATCGACAAAACAATACTAAAAATGTGGCAATATTTCACTCCTTTGACTGTGCTCTAGCCTCTTGTCTCGGATGAACACGTGCCATGTGTGGTACTATCTTGGTTTTCTGCTAATCAGTTCTAAAGATGATTTCCTATTGGCTAAAAGTTGCTTCAGTGTGGTTAATTTCTTTTAGAAAGGTCATATTTCAAAGCTCTCAGTTGCTGTTTTAGACACCTCTTTCTATTGGCTAACAATGATGTAATGCAGATCATTATATGACTTTTTGGACAATTAGCTCTGATGTTTGATCACATGAGCCAATAGAAAAAGTGGTTTTCAACTCCCGGTTTACATTATAATATAACTACTACTTCCACCCAGCTCCATAAGGGGAAGCAAAACGACTGTTTATGCAATAGGACAGCAAAACTGTTCATTTCTGTGTGATAACAACGTAAAATTGTGACATTTGCTTTATTAGATTAAGATGCGGAAGGTCCTATGAAAGGATTTGAAATGGTGACAAAAGTTATGGAATGAAATAAGCTGCAGGTTGGGTGCTGGTGACAGTTAAACCATGCTTATGCGGTTGACATGCACAGACACAGTGGAAGATTTGTCTTTCCCAAATATTCCAGCTTGACACGACTAATCTTTGTGCTAATTGCAAATAACTAATTAAATATGCATGATAATGAAATTTGAAGCATAGAAACTCCATCATATACAGTTAAGCCCGTCTAAAACTTAACAGGCAAATGCATTTTTTTTGCATTGCAAGGTGTTGTACTGGGGTTTGTAAAGGTTGTAAAACGCAGGCTTAACTGTATAGCAACACTCGTTCCTGCCAGTACCATGAGTACTGGAAGAAAATAAGGTGTCATCATTATGGGGATGTAAGGACCCCGTGTATAGTGGCAGTCAGCACTAAGGTTGTAGGGGGCCTAATGATCACCACGGTGATGGCTGCAATCGGATTATACTATTGATAGCAATTAAAAGTTTGAGGGTTTTAACCGGTTTGTGAATTTCTGCAATGATATAAGTACAGATAGTGCTGTTCGCAAAGGACATGGAAAGTGGCGAACATAACACTCAGGTTTGGTATCTTACTTCCAGGAAATGGGTGATTTTGGAGGGAGCGGGGGTAAATTTTATTCCAATGGATAATTGGAGTTTTGGAATGGTTTTAATTGTGTGTGATCCCATTAATTGCCACTTCATGGCAGCCTAGGATCATGATTATTGCTTTGGTTGTCAGTAATAACTTGACCTTGTGTGTTCTTATGAATACACATAGGTCTTGTGTTATGTTGGAAGACCACGCTTGTCTCCTCCCCCTGTGACACCACTGGAAATGCGAACCAGACACAGGGCTTGTGCACGTCTAAGTGGTCTTGCTGCCTCACCCCAAACCCCTTTGGGGGAATTGGGAGAGAGCTCGGCATAGTCGCAAGTCAGGTAGCAAGAGATCACCTCAAGGGGATCTCGTGCATTCTGCACCACCTAGGTGAGGATTGCAGCTTCTTGCTCACTGATCTCAGACCATTGTCAGCCTTGGATGGACGTCAGCTCAGACCCAGCAGATGCTATGGATCTCATCTACTAACTGTTTTTCTCCCCAGCGCTTACCACTTCTTGAATTCGAAAGAGGCAGGCTAAGGGCAGTTGGATCTTCCAAGATCTCGGTCCAAGTGCTCGGAGTCCAAATAGTGCAGCTCGGTGAAGTTTGAGTGGAAACCTACAGGTTCCTATCTGGGCATTCCAGAACCACAGCCAATCTGAGTGATCCAGAAACCATCAAAGCCAGGACAAATTTCTCCAGTTTCCGGTTCCAAGAGCTTGGCAAGTCAGTCCAGGCAAGCTGGAGTTAGAAGGAAGGCACCCAAGTCTGTGGAGGTGCCTTCTGGGTCTTTTGCTCCTGCGGTAGTTGCCCCTCTGGTGACCCAAGTGCCACCTTCAGTGCTTCCAGCTGCATTGCCAGCTTTGTGTCCAGCACCTTTGGCAGCTATGCCCTGAAGTGAGCAGCTTGCAGTACCGCTTGTTCCTGCATCTGAGCTGGGTACCCTGCCTCCCTCTCTTGAGAGGCAGGCAGAAATGTAGCTGCCCGAGGATCAGTGTTTGTGGTCGGAGACTCATCTTCCACTGTTGTTGCCACTGCTTCTGAGCTAGAGCAGACTGACAGTAGAGCAGCTTGCTGCTTCTGCCTTGAGTCTGCTTTCTCTCGGCCCAGACGCTCTGAAGTTCCCGGAACTCCTTCAGACCCACTCCTGCCTGCAGATTTGTTAGTAGGCAGCAGCTGTGGACCATGAACCAAGTCTTGCAGAGGCCCATCGGGTCCCTTCCGGCTACTGGTCAGCCAGAAGCCCCCACCCTCCAGCCCCATGTTGGCCCAGCAGACGGAAATGGCGCTTGAGGCTGCGAGGACATGCGCACAAGTCCTTGCTATACCTACACCTGGCATGGTGACAGATCCCCAGCTGTCACAGGCACGCCCCCTTTCCCATCACCTGGGTTAATTGGTCAACGAGGCTTTGGGTCTCATCACTCCCCTCGCAAGTCCTGGGTCTTCGGATCTCGACACGGAGGCAGAGGATGAGCTTCTTTTCCCAGATGCTTCCTTTAGCAGTCCGGACCATCACGCTGCACTTGCCCTGAGCGGCCCAGCTTGCTGGCACCATGGGGTGTGCGGAAAAGCCTTCTGCACCAGCTCCGCCACAGGGCTTTGACCAAGTCAAAGGTCTCATTCAGAGCTTGGTTGGTGACCAAGCTGTGGTCCCACCTGAGAAGAAGAGGCCTGGGGCTATTGCGCCGTCTTGCCTGGGCTAAAGTATGATCATCAACATACCCCATTCCTTTTTTTTTGCCCTTTGTAGCTGAGTTTTACGGCCAGCTTACTGTTGGCCCATGAACCTGTGGGGGACACTAGGGTGAACAGAAAACATAAAGCTGCTGTTGCAGATGGCTATGAGAGACTAAATAAAGAGGTTGAGCATTTCACTGTGACTGGGGAAAGTAAAGACACTACATGTAGGGTGTGTCGGGAATGCTACAGGCATTACACGAAACGCTTTCCAGACACATCCTACAGTGACAATCCATGCAAGCAGGTAAAATCTTACATCAAATGCAGTTTCCTGTGTTGGATAAAATGGCACACACAACAGGAGTACTGGAGGCCCATGCTTTAGGAACATAACAGTTAAATTTTTGTGCTAATGATTGATGAATCAAAATATATTCATAAAGGTGAAAATGCAAAAGATTTTCATATCTTTATTCATTTGCTATCTGTGGAGGAAAAAAACAACATCTGCACTTACTTGAAAGATGCAACAGTACAGCATGAACATGTGAATGGACATTTTCACCACATTTGGTTGCTATGGCAACCATTATAAGATAATTGGCACATAAATTTCCCTCAAGCATAATCTTATCTGTGCTTGTATTTGACCTGAAAGAAATGCAAACAAGTCAAGACATGCTGAACATTTTAATAGATGATTTTTCCACCTTTTGGTTGTCATGACAACCATTATAAGGCACAAAATAACATTTAAAACTTTCACACGGGTCAAAATAAAAAGAAAACAATGCACATATAAAGATTCATATATTTTTATTCATTGGTATATGTAGAAAGAACATTCAGACTTGTTGCAAAAATGCAATGATACATGCAGATGTCAATGACAACTATCACATCATTTGGTTGCTATGGCAACCATAAATCAGACAATAAGTATGTGTCAATTAACAAAATCATAATAAATTTCCCTAAAGCATAATTTTATTTGTCCTTTATTATAATTGAAAAAGAGAGTTTCAAGCTTAGTTGCAAACAAGCTGAGACATACATAATATTAATTTAAATTTGAATGATGTTTACTTACCTTCTGGTTGCCATGGTAATCATTTTATGGCACAAAATAATATTTTTGTGCCACAGTGCTGTGTTGTGAAACGATTGTGAAGACTGTGAACCCCATCCCCCAACCCCCCACCCCCACCCCCCCACCCCCACCCCCCCCAAAAAAAACATGAGGCAAAATGGAAATAGAAGGAATAACAAGATGTTTTATTAAAATTGTTGGGTTTTTTTGGTTGCCATGGCAACCATAGTTAATTATGGTTAAAAAAAAGTTTTTATAGAATATTTAAATTCTCCATGAGCCTACCTTCAATTTAATATACAACTTGTCAGGAGTTTAAGTGACATATATTAAAAGTTTACATTTGAAAAAAAACTTGCATAATATCATGGCACAGTTCCAGGAAGCCTTTGTATAATGTGTACTTAGTACCAGGCAACCATTTTGCTTGGTGTTAATTAGCATTAGGGCAATTCTGGCAAAAGGGTTAATATCCTGAGTCATGGCTACATGCTGCTGCCTTTCAATGATAACAGGCCTCTGTTAAGCCACAAGCCCCTGTGGTTTGCACTGCCCGCTGTGGAACCCAAAGCATCAGCATTCCTAGACATTCAGACAGTTCAGATGCTTTGGAGCAAATGTGCCATAGAGCCAGTGGAAAATCAAGGTTCTCCCGGCTTCTACACCCTACTCTTCCTGGTCCCCGAGCTTGACAGAGAGGATGGCACCTGGTGATAAACCTTTCTGGTAGTCCCATTTTTTTTTCAGATGAAGACCCCCAGGTTGGTGGCAGTGGCCCTGAAGCCCATGGAGTGGACGACATTGCTGGATCTCCAGGACACTTTCTTCCATGTGCCAATCGCGAAGACTTAATGAAAGTTTCTGCATTTGGCCTTGCCACGGCCCCACTGGTGTTCACCTGGTTCACACAATTAGTTGCTGTTTACATTCACTGGTCTATCTTCCTCATTGTGTGTTTGTGGACAATTGGTTTATCTGGGTGCTTAGGCACCTGGATTAATTAACAGCGTCAGACACAGACAGTTCTGGAATGCTTGGACCTGATAGTGAATCTAAGGAAGTCCAGTCTTCGGCTGGAGCAGACTTTAGTCTTCATCAGCATCCAGTTCCACCTGGATGCCTACATCTGTCACCCTCCGGAAGACAGATGGGAGAGACTTCAGTCCCTGCTCTGAGCCTTTCTGACTTGCGAAGTTCCCTCGGGCCAACAACTGCTCACCCTATTGGGCTCCCTGTCCTCTGTGGACTCCCAGAACCCACTCGGTTGCATCCACCATCACCCTTGGCAGCGCCCTGTGCGGGGCAGCTGGTCAAGGGACCAGACCTATTAGGCCCTGGTGCCAATCTTCCTCGAGGACTATCCACACCTTCTTTGATGGACCGGTTGGGAGAACATCTTGTCAGGACAGACACTGGTTCCCTTTCAGGCCCAGCTTACCATCTACACAGACTCTTCTCGGTCTGGTTTGGGGGGCTCACCTGGAGAGCCTGACGGCATCGGGTTATTCATCTTCGCCTCTCACCACATTAACTAGTTGGAACTGGAGGCGATACACTTGGCGCTCTTCTTCTTCCAGGACCTGGTGGAACAAAGACGTCCTTGTAACTTTCGACAAGAAGATCGCAGTAGTCTACCTCAACAGGCAAGGCGGAACGGAATGCTCTCCAGCAAGCTGACAGAATTAGCAGGACGCATCTCTCCATGATGCTTCCAACATGACGTTGGCACACATGCCAAGCATGTTCCGGGACATCCAAATGTGCTGGCCTACCAACTCTCGAGAAGAGGTCAGCTGGTAGGAACCATATGTGGGCCACATGGGGAACTCCACATGTTGACCTGTCTGAGACTCGCGAGAATGCAAAACTGCCAGTTTACGTCTCGCCTGTCCTGGACCCACAGGCGCTCGTAACGTTCAGTCAGTCAAGCTTCCATGCTAATATACACGGTGGGGGGGGGGGGGAGGAGGAATCATACGGCTACTGCGATGGAATGAACTCGATTCAGGATGGGATACCCGTTTGAATTTGGTGCTGGAATGTCGGACTTTTTGCCCAAAATGGATTTTGTGGGACATTTTCAACAATTATAGGCCTGTTGCTGTGGATATATGCGCATTTCAATAGATTATCCGTGTGATATACCTGTGGAAAATAGTTTTGGAATAAACTGGTGAGTTACAGCTTGTTGGTGTGTTCAGAAACAGAGAAATGCCAACGTGAAGCAGGATGGTGGTCCAGATGTGAGCTTCGTTTCAAACTTTTCTATATAGGAGCTCCATGTGACGACGTTGTAATTTTAGGCCCATCCGCCACCATCTTATTAGCACAAACAATTGACTGCACAGATGAATACACAATATTTTATTGCAGATATGGCCCTATGCGGGTCATTGAACGCATAGATGTTTCAGATCCAACCTCTTTACCCACTCTTTCTCCCCCCCCTCCCCCCCCCCCCCCCCCCCCCCCCCGCCAAGATACTGCGCAAGGTTTGGTCATACAACTGCAATCTGAGCCTGATCGCCCGCTGAAATGCAAGGATGGATTGGTGTGTAGACCTCTTGGAAATCAGCTTCCAGCCTCTGCTACGTTTACCAGCATGGCAAAAACTTCTGGTGGAGCCGTGGAGGAGCATGTTGCACAGGAACCCTCAAGTGGTCAACCTCCACGCTTGCTAGTTGTTTCACAGCACATCCGCAACAGAGATTTCTCTGAATCAGTCACAGAGAGGATTGCCAGAGGCAGGCTTCGATCTTCTCCAACCGTTTACTTGGCTCATTGGAAAGTGTATTCTGACTGGTGCACCTGTAATGGAATTCACCCGTGGTCTTTGCACGTTGTGAACATTGCCGACTTCCTGCTTTATCAGTGGGAAGTCCTTGGCAAGAGGTTTAGAACAGTGGAGGGTTTCTGATCAGCCATCTCTTCAACCTCGCAAATGTTCTTGACATTTGCATTGAGAGCAATTCATATCTGAGTTGAGCTTATTGTGCCCTTCTACACCAGCATGCAGGCGGCAAGGCAGGTCTCACCACAATGGGACCTTCTGTTGGTCCTCGTCATGTTGAAGAAGTGGCCCTTTGAGTGACTTGTGAACCCCCAACTGATGGACCTGAAGTACTGGACATGGAAAACCTGTTTTCTATTAACACTCTCTTTGGGGGCACGAAGAAGTGAGATCCATGCTCTAGCCCATGATGGACTCCAGCAGTCACCTGACAACACTGGGTGACACTGAGGCCTCACTAGGACTTCCTTACAAAGAGCCAAGTGGCTTGAGATCTGGCTATGGCCTTCAAGGGTTTTACTGTCCGTGCTATGGATACTGCTCTTTCCCCAGAGGAAAGAGCCCTGTGTCCCCAGAGCCCTTCAGTGGTACATTTCATGCATGGATGGTTTCAGAGGATTGGGGATCCACCCTCTTCCTACCCATGGGTAATCCTCCTAAGGAGCAAGTTTGCAGAAAAGGATTTATTCTTGCTTTAAGCATACAGTGGTGATCAGAACTAGCTACCCTCCCGAGCGCATCATCCTGTGATTAAATTCGAAGTGCACTTCAGATGCGCTCTAGTTGCACTTAAAGTGAGTTCAAAGCCCATGGAAATATCAAAGTGTTCACACTTTAACAGCATCAAAACAGCCAGATTTTCTGCCTTTATCATGCTGGGCATCCATGCCTTCACAAACAGTATGTTGTCAAGACCTGGGCATAAGTACCAGGAAAAGTGATGGCCTGGGCCATTTTCACACTCCTATTGGTCCATGTGACTAATCTTTCCAAGTCATTTAATAGATTTATAGTAAAATCATGAAAAACATCAGCTGAAGTACGCATTTTTGCATCATTTCCTTCATATCACCATGCCAACATTGTAACTAAAAAGCAGAATGGAGCGTTTTGCTCAGTGAAATTACTGATCATGCAAAAAAGACCATTGATCAACATTACACTCTTTAAATTTTACAATGTATATCCAGCACATTCAATAAATTTGAGTCTTCCCATGGCTCATGTCCATGTGTTTTGTTCACTATGGGTCTTTCACCTTTAGTAAAGTTTGTGTGGAATGTTTCTCCGTCAAAATTAAATAATGGGCAGCAACAATAAACTTCTTGTGTCACATCTATCTTACCTGTTTTTGAATGGTCATCAGAGAACAGCACCCATGTTTGTTTTTTTTCAATGCATAGTTCTGCAGTTACTGGAAACGGATGTACTTTTCGGCTATCGTCAGCAGCCCACAGTTCTTTTTGGAAGTATTTTAAATACCATATTTGGATCCATAATCTTGAAGAGTTTTCCAATTATGGATATTATCATCAAATTCGACTGATTTTTATGGCAGGAAGTATCAAAATACACCAAATTTAGCCAATTGGAGGAGAGTGTCCCAGATAGAACAGGCTCTTGGGCTTTCTCACAGGCCTATGAGAGCATGCTGAAGAGGTCTCCTGCCTTGCAGCTTGTCTCAGCCAGAGCTCACGAGATACAAGCCTTCAATATGCCTCCTGGCACACCCTGTGAAATGTCGAGGTTGTGGTCATTCTGCGGACCTACTGATGGCGATCGTCGATGACTTTTGCCGGGCACTATTAGGGCGACATGATAGTACTAGAGGAGTGTATGTATGCCTTTGCGGGTGTCACAGGCTCCTTTGCTTTGGTTCTGATACTGGTCCGTTGGGCTTTCCGGATCGTTGCCACTAGCTATACAAATTTCAGTGCTCTTGTTTTCAATCCGATGCAGTCTGCCGGTCGGCCCACTTCTTAGTGGATCCCAGACTTTTGCTAAATTAACCTGTTTCTCCTCCTGGCCTTAAGCCAGTTATCCCACGAATTCGCTGCCCTATGAAACCATCCCCTCTCCACCCCGTGCCAGCCAGTTTCGCGACTAGGTCCTGTTAGACCTCCAGGTCCAATGGAGCTGAAACAGACAGTGTCTTCCCAAGAGGCAGACAGCTGTGATGTTGGCAGATGAGTCCCAGGGGGTTCAGTGCAGTCCCATGGTGGTCGGCAAGGAGGGTCTCTGGCTTCTGCTGGATTCTGCTGTGGGGGGGGGGTCTCCAGTCCACGTGCCCCCGAGGTTTACCCTTCAGATGTCTCCTCCTCACTCGGACCAATGGTGTGCCATAAGCTGCCGGTCCTGGTGGTCAGTATGCCAGTAATGTTTACCCTCTGCCTTTGTGTCTGTATGTTGGCAAATGCTTGTCTAGAGGTAACATTAGGTACCAGAACCTAATACGTGAAATTTTCAGTAATTTCAGTATTATTAAGTATACTTACCTCTCCACCATCAGAGAAGCCCTGACCACCCCACCTCCTGTATCAGCTGATGTCAACATAGTCAACTGACCACTCTTCAAAGAGAAAGAATGATACAGGGATCATGCGCAGCAGGAGTTGCCACCACAGGACCGTCAGGTTTTTGGAATATAGTAAGTGAACTCAACTTAATTTCTTGGGTGTTCACCACGGACGCAGAGGTGTTGGCCAATGGTGCTCGAAAGGTAAGTATACTTATTAATACTGAAATTACTAAAAATTTCATTTTTAAGATTCAGTGATGTGCAAGCTCAAAATTTCTGTCACTCATATGTTCCAACATCAGAATTCAGAATGAAGAAGTTACTTTATTTCAAACAAAGATATATATTGTGGCATGTAATGTATACTTCACCCGTTCAAGTTTCACATTCTGAAGATTTTAGGTTCTAAATTATGAGACTAAAACATGTTTCCTTCTTGTTGAATCTTTATTCATGATTACAGCAGGGCCATGTCATATTTCAAGTCCTGAACATGCATGTACAAATATGTACAAAATATAAAGTATTCAATAAAATACTAGGTAAATATATATACAAATCAAAAACTTATGTACAATTGTGAATATTCAACCACATTTGGTTTCATGTAATTGTGCAGAAAATCTGTTAGTTTGATTGTAAAATCAAAGTTTAACTGCAAATAAAAATATTACAGGCTCTTTTCACAAATGTTCCCTGCTTTGTTACTGCCCTGTCCCCACAAGACTTTCTTCATCGTCAAAACTATGAAACAAAAATAAATTTATCAATAATGAAAATTATTGAAAGAATTAACACACTGGGGATGCAACAACACACACATCTTCTGACTACATGTATCAATAATCTGCATGCAGTATGGTTTACCTGTTGACACTTCCATCTTGCATTTTCCTTTAAAGGCATGCTCATTTTCAGTATGCTCAGACATTCATATGGGTCACTATATATGGGATCTTCACATCACAACGATATTTTCTAGTAAACATCAATGTTACTCAGCTTTTCAAATTGCACTCAGTGCTGGTATAAAAGAAACAAAACTGGGAAAAAGACTTTAAGTTTGCATTTCAGTGTTTCACTGGTCAGGACTGTTGGCCTGTCTCTCGTATGGAATGTTAGATGCTTGATATAATGTATACAGCAAAATACTGTATCAGATCATCCGTAACATTTGCTAGATTTTTTCTGGACACGAAAATTTAAATGTGAATTTCTGAACTTCCAGACCTTGCTGAAGTCATGCCATATGGCTTATTCCTGGTTCTTTTCCATTAACCCTTTCCTGGTCAAAACTAGAACAGTTGTTGCCAAAAAACTGGATATCCCCACTTTGCACACACACGTGGGTCCTGTGACCATGAAAATGAGGTCACCAAAATATAATCAGCTCAAGAAAAAGTGTCCAGATATGATTGAGTTCAGTGCAGCTTTTTAGTCCCGAGATATTTTCCTCCAGTGGATAATGCTATAGACAGTTGGACAAGCAGAAAACAGTATGCTCCCTCAAACTTTGTATGTGATGGGCATAATATGAAGTTCTAAGTCCATAGCTTGCTTTGGCCTGGGTTGGGTGCACTGCCAACGAAAGGCACTGATCTAGGGCATGCCACCATGGGAGGTCTTGTCTATGAAATTTCAGTAAAACGAAACATATTGTGAGAACAATTTGCATCTATGCGCTTGCTTTTGAGTGGGAAAGTGTTATAAATTATCTGCAAAGCTGAAACATTCATATAGAAATTGCATTGCACCAACCTTGAAAATGAGGTCATTGTCACTAAAATGTAATCAGGTCAAGAAATAGTGTCATGTACAGTAGTGGGTGTGAAACATGAGATTTTGCTTGCAAGAATTCTGCAGTGGGACAGTCAGGCAAGCTGAAAACAGTATACTCCCCACGCTTTGTTTGCTGGGGTTTCAAATGCTTTGTCAAACAATGCTCTTAATTCACTGAGCATCTTAAGCATATTTAGATACCATTGTTTGGTGAATTAAATATCACAGTCACGATTTTGAAACAGAAAGTCCCTGTATTTTTTAGTTTCTCAGAAGACTTGGTTTGGAACTTTCTTTCCCACGGCAAGCTGGGGATGAGCCTTTGTAAGACGGTCAGGAGTCTGTAGCTCGTGCAGCAATGCAGCATTCTGTGGGGTTTTGCTTAGCAGTTGATCTGCAAAGAACATGGCCTGGAAAACAAAATTAAAAAAATCATTTATTGTAAGCTTAATCATACAATGCAAACGGGGAATAAAATGCTCAAGTACTGAGAGCATAAATCTGTAATCTTCAAGTACCAAGAGATTCACATAATGAAATGAATGGCAATCTGGTTGTGAATGGGCCACATGCACTAAATTACTATACAACCTATATCACATGATAAAGCTACAAGTAACTTGCATGTGTTATTACTGTGATGCACAGGCATGCTAAGACTTGCCACATGGACTTGATGCTTTTTCATGAACCAATGCCACTGATTGGCTTATGACTTTTGAATAATGTAAATACTGTCACAGAATTTGGTGGATTTTATGTAGAATCTGTCATTAAAATCACAGTCCATGATTAGTGACAGATGCAGTCATGTCGCACCCTTGTCCAGTTCTAGTCACATTTGAAGAACAAACACATCCTGGTGATGTACGACAACTGTTTTTTAGGGCTTGACCTGGATGTCAAAATTTGGGAGTCCCTGGAACTCCAGCCTCATATATTTGGCAGTCTCTGGAACTCCAACCTAATATATTTGGAAGGGCCCTAGAATTCTAACCTCGTATATTTGGAAGTACTAAAAATACTAGGAGTGACATTCATCTACTTTCAGACAAGGAACTTCAATGAAAGTGACCACTGTATCCATATTGTTAAAATATGTCCTGACACCCCTAGCTGTGGATAGTAACCAGTACCAAGTCCTACATGTAACTTCACACTTACCCTGTCCATGAGATCCATAGATTTGGGTTTTGTGAGGATATAAAAGTATATGTATGTGCTTGACGTTGACAATTTGCTGTAAGCACTGGTGAAGAATTAGCATGATCAAGTCACCTTGGCATACTGAGTACTGTCTTGTAATCTGAACTGGGTATTCTGGTGTAGGACTGTTCTGCCATATTGGGCCAATGCAAGTAACAGTTTAAAGAATCCCATGGAATGTAAGAACATAATAGTCGGGAGTCCCTTGTGTGTAAATGACACAATGTTATGTCAGGTAAAATACTAGGCTTTGTTTTCCTTAATAGCTCTGCTGACCTCGAGTCACGTGCAGTGCTTTTGTGAGATCTCTCATGTGTGTCCATCTGTAAACTTTTTACTTGTGGACATGATGCGGTCCAGTTTTCAAGGTATTGAGATACTGGCCTTCTACATTTTTCAATTTATTGGGTGTACAGAAATCTAGGTCCCAATTGATACTAGTCGCGCCACCTACAATATCGTGGAGTATAATTATAGGTCAAATTTGAAAAAAAATTGAACCCTCTTGCATCCCAAATAATTGACGGGTATTAATGAAAAATTTAGTAGAAATATTCAACAGGCAAATGTTTCAAAATAAAACACTAGTGCAGTCACCTATAGGTAAACAGAAAATATGATCCAATCTGTTGAGATTCATGACACTCAGTAAGTATGTTGAAAAATGAAAAGGCTAATTTTACCAAGTGTACAAAAGTGTATTGTGTGGAAGTTTAATATTTCATAATATGGGTGAACTTCTCAAACACTCTGAAGCTTGTGAAGGGAAAACATTTCAAGCATTTTTTTTTTTTTTTTTTTTTTTTTTTTGGTGATGGTCATTACATCTAAGCTTGTGGGCCTATAACTGGTATACCATTACAGGAACATTTGTGGACAAAAGTCAATGATGTGGAGTCACGGTGTCATCATTGGTGGTATTGAAACTACAGAACCAAGTATGCATTAGACCCATGGTCAAATTGCAATATGTGATGTAATCTTGACCTGTTTTTCAATGCCATTAAGCACTTAAGAAAAGTGCAGTAATATCAATATGTTTAAAAACAAAAAAGCTGATAACACCAAATGTACCTTCAATGTGTAAGTTTTATGTTACATAATATGGATCACCTGGACTTACTTTCCCCACTTCATGGAGGGAGTGCATTTCAGAAAATGTTTTTTTTTTCTTTTTTTAATAAGTATACAACCTTGCAGTTTTGGGATTGTAAATTACACAAATTTACATAGTTTGAAAATAAAACTATCTTCACTTTTGATCCTTCAAGCGCTGGTCATGTTTGTACTTATCTGAATTATTATAATGATAATTCTGCTTTAAACATGTTAAAAGTCCTAATGAAAAAGGCAACTTGTTCCAGTAAAAGTATGCCTTGTCCAAATTAACTGGTGCCACAGAAAGTGAATGATCTTGCTGAACAGCTTTCGTCTGGACACTTTGGGTATAGTGTGGCAAAGAAAAGCTGTTGAGTCTTCTTGGAAATCAGGATTTGAAGGGTTATTTTTCTGTTCAAAATCTGTGAAAAGATGAGGCAAAACTGGTGTAATTTACATACCCTTGGTGCGCTAACTGTCTGGACTGCAACAGATTTGGTGAGAACTTTCTTTAGTTGTCCAAGCCTTGTGGTACTAGACAGTTCTTTCATTGTTTCGTACTTGGATGGTATGTGTTGTTTTGGACGGGGAATCAAACCAAGGTCTCCAAGTTGGTAATGAGGTAAGGTGCCTCCTTGACTCTTTGCAATTGGTGACAGAGGGACATCCCTGCGGAAAAAAAAAAAAAAAAACTTGTTTATAACATGAATACATTTATAGACTGATGCAACTGGTGCAGAAACAAGATCTGAATGCAGATTTAATATCACTTAAGTGATGCATGTATGAGTAACATTTGTATGTTTAAGTTAACCTATGCCTGGAAGTTCACTAGAAAGTGAGAATGAAATACCAGCTAACTATCACATGTAAAAACAGAGTTGAAATTCAAAGGTAACTTTTTGCTGGAAGCAGCTGGATCAATATGACTATGCATATAACATCTTAAAGCAGGCAGCTTGTGTCAGCTTATACAAGTCTTATCATCTAGCACATGTAATTATAGCAATTCATCACAGTGAAAACTTGTTATAATGACACTATCTGTTGTCTTAGAAATGTGTCGAATAAAGGAATATGTCAGATAAATGAGTCAAATAACAAAGAAAATAAACCTCTTCCCATGAAAATCTGTGTCATTACAGTATATTGAAAATGTCGGATACCTGAGTGTTATTATAATGAAGTTTCACTGTATTCTTTTTTTTTTTTTTTTTTTTGCTCTTTGTCTTTTTCTTATTTTTTTCTGAACAACAATTTGATTGATATTTTACCCTCTTTTTATTCCCTTTCTGCTACCTGGCATCTCACTGCAGGCACTCTTTGACCTTGGAGGTTCTTCTTTTCCACCAAGTTCCCCTGAAGTAGGCCCTAATCCAAGTGCCGCTGCACTATTTAGAAGGACCAGCATATTTTCTAGCATGTCGCTTCTTTTCTCATGTTGCTCATAAGTTGACTCTTCAGCATCCTCACTCGTGCGAGTCTGAAACATAATTTTGAAACCAGACTGTGGGAATTGTCTGACAGATTTTAAAATACCAAGTTGTCAACACCACACTGCATGGTGAATTTAATTTGTGTGAAAGCAGTCACATGAAATGTACAAGAAAATGATAAGAAGTTGAAACCCAAAACCATATTCCATCCCAGTCATGACTGAAACATTTTTACTACTGAATTGTGGCATGCCAATAACAATGATGCAGTCCATTAACATGTACACAAAATCAAGCGTGCATGAGGATGTTTGATTCTACATCAGATGCAATGCAGTATGTCATTGACCACAGCCAGCAAAATCAAAGATAGCACATCCAATTAGCATTGTATGTAGGCCTATGGGGCATAATTTTTGTGGTAAATACAATGTACACAGCTACACATAGAATAAGCATGACAAACAGCATGTCACATGGGTAGGAGTGAAACACAGTGATTCCTGTCATGAGCAAGCACATTTGTTCGACTTTGGTAACATTCACGACTGACTGTGAATGTCACCTACACTGACTCTTTCATAACAGGAAAACACTGTATTTCACTCCACCCACCCATGTGAGATCCTATACATATTCCTTGTGCAATACTTACTCATCGGTGAAAGTTTGCTGGACCTGACTTAAGGACAGGTAAGACACCAAAAATAAATCCCACTTTAGTCAATCCTAGCTCAAAATGTATTTGCGTTAGGATAACATATCATATATGTGTGTACTCGTCATACGCCAAAGAATTTATATGTTCCGTATTTGGTGTCTGTGCTGTTAATTGTTGAATAAACAATTGAAAGTTGACCGCAAAGCATCCACCCTAGAAATGTTGATATAAGTCACTCATTATTTGTGATAAAATCGTAATTACAGTTGGATCTTAATCCTGACATATTGGCAACAAAAAACAATCCTGCGATTTTTTATGTTTGGTTTCTTTTTTCTGTTATCCATCCTCAAAGTTTGACGTTTCAATTTTCCCTTTGATTTTCAGGATGTTCATTTTCTTCATTTCTTAGAAAAAGAACGAAGCAAAATTTAGAAAATCGCTGAATCGTTTTTGCAGTTCAGACATTGAAGAATCAAAAGCTGTTAACCGGATTAAATTTCGCCCAGCCGTTTTCTTGGAATAACCATTCTTAGGTGGGGCTCTCGTCCTATTGTCCTTTCTGAGAAAACAAGCTTCAAAGGCCTCTGATGTTGATCATTTGCCTCTGAAACAATACCATTTGCTCAAGTTGAGTTGATATTTGTACAAAACGTAGCAAACATCATCCCTGAACATTTGGGGAGGTTGTCAATCAATTCTTGGCCAATCACATGAATAAAAGAGCCTTTGAAGTACGGAAAACATTATTCAGCGATCTGTCAAACGGCGATAGCGACAGTCTGGTTTCAAAGTGTGACGTCATGGAGGCGGCCCTTCCGGCCCCGTGACCTCAAGCCTGGCAACGAAAGTTGTGTTGCCTTGCTTCGGTGGGGCGGCCCTCGGCTGCTCGTGGTCAGTGTACAGATGGCGGGTTTGGTCTTCCACCCCTTACCCCTTCACTCCGTTTTTAGGGATAGTGTTTTATTGTATTTACTCGTCTCCTATGTGTATACTTTATGTAGTCAGCTTGTTAGACTTGTCTTTACACTTTACTTAGTTAGCTTGTCATTATTTTGTAGTTGTTTTCTCAATGAGTTTCACTTCTCTTTCCAACCTGAGCTTTGTAACGCTAGTTTGAGTGTTTTCTCTTGTTTTCACGTTTATGCTTGTTTCAATGTGTTTATTTGTACTTTTATTTCCTCATCCCTGGGTTCCGATAAAGTATTATTATGTACGTGGGTATCGTTGATTAGGGTGTCAGTTTTTTTCCCCGCCTGTCTTTGGTGTGAAGGACCACTGGGGTAATCCATCGCGGCACGGCCTTGAAGTTTGAAGGGACATCGTCTGACGATTCCCGCTCCTCTTGAACATTTCAAGTCTCCCTTCATTAGAACGCAAAACAAGCAAGATAACTATAAAGTAAACCACTAAGGCTATGATATGTTACCATGTGTGCATCTTTTCCCTGCCCACAAGCATACTTTCGGCATGCTGCCTTATTTCGCATTGCCGCCCTGATACCACTCTCTTTTTGCCATGGGCCATTGCTACCTGCAGCCATGTGACAGGCTGTTAAGTATGATTGAAGGGTGGCATTTTTCCGTTTGGCGACTGAAAACCAAAAGAATGACACATGGACGGCCGGATTTCCACATGCCTGTATGGTTTTTGGCGTTTTTCTCATATTTCTGCTTTAGTTAAAAGCTCGAAATTTTGACAACTAATAGAAAGGACATTCATCTTGTAAAAACCCTTAAAATTTCAAAATCGGCCATGCAAAGATTATTGGTGTCTTAAGTGTCCTTAATGGAAACTGACTGAGTTATATATATAATTATAACCCCCTATACTTTATAACGCAAAGATAAGTCTCCATTTCACTGGACTCGGCTCTCTGCACCAAATAATTTTATCCATGCTTACTGTTAGTGCCACCCGGAGTGCAGCAGCAGCATCATGGAGCACCTTCTCCAGCTTGCGCTGATTTTTTCTGGACTCAGCAAGCTGCCCTTTGGAATCCTGTAGTTCCGCCTCTACAAGTTCCTTCTCTTTGTCTATTGCTTGTAGCTCATCTCTGCAAACATGGATTATGCATTTGTACTCTTATATTTTACGTTCTCAAAATTTAAAGATGCTATTTTAAATCAACTTTTTTTATAAATTAAAGGGCACATGACATGTTTTTTTTGGTGATAAATTTCAGAATTTTAGGCCCAAAAGGTCCCTTGGCACATTACACCTTGTCAGGGTTGACTGTACATTTTATCCATGTGTTACATGATGTCAAATACTTTAACAGAGACTGACACTCTCTTTTTCAAGTAGTCAGGTTTAAAGTTGAATAATGAATGATGTAACTTATTCTGTACCCGTATGCAAAAACTTATTGGCAACCCAGGATTGGGATTTACATGGGTTTCAAGATCACCTGAAAATGACCTTGCCGTACCCCAGTAAAATCAGTCCATCATCCCTTTTCTGGCTGCATTAAGTAAAATATATATTCAAATTTACATAAACATATATCCAGAAGATGTTTTGAAAGATCATAATCCATAGATAATGAAAAAAAAAAAACTGAGATGTCTGCCTTTTGATTGTCATTGTAGCAAAAACAACCAAGGCATTTATTTCATCTTATTAAGTTAAAACAGGCCATGTGTACATCAGTGTCAAGAAAACTTACTCATGTTTTTTAAACTGTACAGTCACTATGTACTGGCTAGATGTCGCTAAGAAGCATATATATGTATACACAGATATAAATTTCCTTCCTGTGTCTGCTTTGCATTGACAATATGCCAAAATTGCTGACAATATATATAGAGTGAGTTCCTATTTGAAGTCTCCATGATTAAAAGACAATCACATGTAGGAAAGCTCTCGGACACTTCTTTAGCCAAATGTGCTTACTTGTGGTAATCATGTGGGGGAAAAAAATTCAGCCTGGAGTAAGAGGTATATGTAACTTCTACATTTCTATACCCATGTTACATTGCAAATCCTTATGAATGAAGTTGTTGGTTCTACAACAGCTGTGATCAAAGGATTGTGATTTGTGTTTCTTTCTTGATCACACCTCTCCAAAATGTTTACATTAAGTGCCTCCAGAGACGCCATAAAATGGAACTCACTCCTGTTCGAGTTTAGTAGTGCTCCAAACCTAAGTCTATTTCAGTCATGGTGCTTTTCCCAACAGCGTTTATTATCTCTCCAATTTTGGACTCTGTCTGCTCCTTGTGTTTTTCAATGTATATGTATTCTTATATTTATTGACAGTTCTATATTTTATCTTGTTTTAATCATCCCTGTATTATCATGTAATGTACATGTTCATCATGATTCACACCCTCTTCATCTCGTATCATCCAGGGCCTGGCGGAAGATCAATGCTGCAGCACTGAGCCAGTAACCCAGGTAAAAGAACAAATAAATGAAATAAATATGAGACTAGTTTTCACCAGCAGGAGTGACAGAAGTGACAGCTGATCATGACTGATCCGTCTGGCTACTATCTGCAACATCCTACGTGTGCAACAGAAATTGTTAGGTCCAGTCTATGTTCTAGTGTACATCGTCAGACTGATCCCATCTACATGTACTTGTACGAGACTGGATAGATGGTTACAACCAGTCCTAGTATTTTACCACATTGTCCATCTCACACCATCATCACAGTATCACATGGAACTTCACCAACATGCACCTCTATCAGAACACAAGATTTGGACTTGACTCAACATCAAATCTCTGGTAACTTCACCAGCTGCAAGGTATATTCACATGCTGCTTTAAGTCTTTCAATGCCACATTTTGGACTGACTCAACAGCTTTCCCTGGCATGCTTTTGGCTTAAAGGGTGCTCAGGAAAGCTGGTGACCTGGACTATAGATATAACTGGAGCCACACTGCTCCTTGAAAGAAAGGTCTTTTTACAAGAAACCTGAATCTAACACCCTTAGTATAATTCAGAGCAGAATTTAGTTGCAGTTGGCACTGAAAGAGTTAACACTGCTCTCTACTGCACAAAGCTCACCTGAGTGATTCCACTTGCTGCCGGTACAGTTCCCCCTCTGCCTCCATCTCTTGGTATTCTTGCTCCCTCAGCTCATATTCTGCTAACATTGCTTCCTGGTTCTTGCACTTCTCAGTCAGCATACGGATTACCTGCAACACACATGTAGAGAAGTCTTGTTCAATTGATTTCTTGTCTTCTTTTCTAACTTTGAGCACAGTGAACAAAATTGAGTGGGTTTTTTTTGTTTTTTTTTTGACACAGGTTGCTGAAACTTTGGAGAAAAACTGAAGAGGCCGGGGTTTACCTGAGACTTTCAAATCAGTGAAATTGAGCTTTTGTTACTTTTGGGATAATGAAATGCTAATCTGTATCCAAGCCAACTAGTTTCACTGTACATGTTACATCTTTACTTCTATGAAAAACTTTAAGATGAAAAAAGTGTCCCTCTGTCAGTACATGCTTTATGGAGTCCATCAGTTAATTGGCTGTTAGATGTGGTCACTAATCGTGATGTTTTGATAACCATTCACAGTCAAAGCCTCACTGGAAGTGTTTTTACAGGTGAGTGGATTATTTCACAGGGTGATAAGTTAGAACCACTATGTTGCTTGTAAGTGTGTAGGTCAAAGTTATGACAGCTAGAGCATAAGGGATTACATTTAGTCATTCTTCTTAATGGCTTGAACAGACGTCATTTGTGAGCAGTTAAAGTCAGCAAATCTCCTTGTTTATCTTTGGTAGTGAACATCTCAGAAACAAAATTTTACAAGACTTGGTAATTTCTAACAAAGCCTCACTCAAAACTGGATAGATGAATCTTTGTGAAATTAATGGCTATGTAAAGACAAGAGTATAACTTAGGGTTAAACAATTTTTTGGGCAATATTCCAATTTTAAATGCTACTTTATGAGCTGCAAAATGGAAAAAAAATATGGTAATTGAAGATGCTTAAAAATTGAAAAAAAAAAAACATAAAAACCCTTCATTTTAACAGAAAACGAAAAAATGCTTACTTAAGTTATACTATTGTCTCTACATGATCATTGATTTAAAGCCTTTTATGCCAAAAGTTTTCTTGTGATCCTGTCTCAAACTGTAAATCAGACCACTTGAATAAAATGCCCCTCACATTTTACAAATTAATCTTAGAATATTTATTGTTATATGCAAAGAAACTACACATATTGGCAAAGCTAAAAATGTATGCATTGATGGGCTTGTATACAAAAACAAAGACACAGTGGCAATTTTTGTACGACTATGTTATATGCATTCTAAGTAAGAGCAGGCACCTTAAGACTACATACTCAAGCGAGTTGTGCTCACAAAATCGGGCCATAAACCTTGATCATATGGAGTTTCACTGAACTTAACCACTCCATAATTTGGCATAAAACATTTATATGTCTACAAGTGGCACTACACATTGTACATGGGAATCGCTATTTTTACACATGTATTTTACACTGCAACTTCATGAACCGTGTAACATAATTTTCTGTAGAACATGTAATGTCCAACAGTACCAAATTTTGATACATTTAAGGCATACATGTATTTATTCCTAGTAGTCACACTGCTACAGAGCATTTTTCCCTTTTAAATTTTTGGAACAATACAACCTGGACCAAAATTAAATTGATATCATTTTAAAATCACTATGTGATTTTCAATATTTTGCACTATAAATGGGACGATTACAAAACCAACCTCAAATGAACCCAGGATAAGTGATCACTGATAAATCTTTACCTTTTGGTTGCTGTGGTTTTTCTTTGCTAGCTCCTTCTCATTGGCCTCCAGCATATCAATCTGCTGTCGCTGTTTCTTCTCCTTTGTTTTTGAGTCATCATTTTCCTGGATGAGCTCCATAGTTTTATCAGACATCTTGGCAAGCTGAGCATTGATAGACACATTTTCTCGGATTGTTCTCTTGGTAGTTTCAGCCATTTGTTTGTTAGACACCTTCCTGAATTCTGCAGCTACCTGGTTCACTCTCATAACCATTTCCTTTTTTAATCTGAGTGTAAAAATATCTTGGATTAGAGGTCTTTACCATGATTACACACATAAGGAGACAAAAAAACTGACAAAGCACACTAATACTTTTGGGGGTTTTTTTTGGTTAAGAATTCTTTTTACCCCAATTTCCAGCACACTAAATATACTAGCACCCTTGAGATACTATATATTGGGTCTCTATTGTTTTGTAGAGTGTAAAAATTAAGGTAATAAAAGTGTACATATCATATTAGCAAGGGTAAACAGTCTTTCACTACTATTGAAACCCCAAACTGAGAAATGTCATGTGTGCTTAAACAGTCCCATGTAGTACACAATTATCTGAAATAGCCAAATGCAGTGCCCAGTTTTCTTGCAATCCACAAGACGTACCCTGTGATAATTTTTGCCGTCCCTCCATGATAAGACCATGCCATATCACCTCATATTAACTCTTTCAGTGCCAATGATGTCTTAAGTCGACTTCCTTAAGTGAAACTAGTTTGAATTATCATTAGGATCCCAGATTCATATTCCTTGTAAAAAGACCTTTCATTCAAGGACCAGTATGCCTATAGTTCCAGAGAGAATACCCCGGGTCAACAGCTTTTCTCTGCACGCATTGGGCACAATGCCATCAATGCACGCCGAGAAAAGCTGTTGACTCAGTCCAAAATTTGGCATTGAAAGGGTTAATTTAATTCATTTTGGATTTAATGTTTCACTGTGACCTGGGGATGCATATTAGTCAATTTTCATATGGACAACTCCATGAACTGATACAACAATGTACACATTGCAGTACTATTTAACAAGCTTCAGTCAGTGATAAGCATACACTCCATGCAAAGATGCTTAGAAAATTTTGTAACCATGTACATCCTCATAGAATGTGTTGAAACTATACGTATCCACTCTGTCCACTCATATCCAAAATTGTCTCTCCTGACTGAATTTTCATTTTTACAGCACCACATGTGCAGCAACCTTAATTCTTGGTTTTTGCACTTTCACACAATACCCAACTGTGCACCCTTCTACAGTTAGAACCAGTTCAAATTAACTGCTATACCTGTCCTTGTCCACAACTTGTTTCCTTTCCAAATTATAGATGACCTCTTTGTGTCCCTCCTCTTGGCTTTTAAGTTGTTCTTCCATTTGAGCAAATTTGGCCATCAGATCTTCTTTTTGAACTTTAAACTCCTCTAATGAGGCTAATTTTCCACCTTAAAAAAAAAACAAAAAAAAAACATACAATTGTTGTGCAAAAAAAAAAAAAAAAAAAAGAGAGAATTTTGACTTTACTCATGGTTATTAATGGTTGTCACTCTTATTATTAAGCAGCTGGACAAACACAGTCTACTCTGCACTCTTGTCATGAAAAATTAAAAAAATAGTAATAACACTCCACTTCTAGTGATAACATACTTATGTACATGTATGCATTACATGTATATGATAGTACACTGTCTTGCTGTTACATCCATGAAGATTTGCTTTTCAACACAGTTTATCAACAGTTTGAAGTATTTTTCCTCCTTTTGAGATGGGATACATTTCTCCTGTCACCAAGAAATGTGATTGAACACATGTTATGAATTAGTGAAAGGATTCCTTTACCTAAAATCATGTTTTCCGAAGTAAGCTGGTCCTTTGTTTCCTGGAATTCTGTCCTAAGAGTCTGCAGTTGTTCTTCATATTGGTCTTTCTCTGCATCCTTGGCCTGTTGGAGACCTATTAGTCTGTCATTCAAGTCCGCTATTTCATCTCCTGCAAATGTATTATATATGTTAGATGCCATCTTGGTACACAAATCTCGTACAAGCACTTCATATTAAATAAAGAAATGGCCATGATGCATTATGAAAAACAGTAACACTAAAAATTTCCTGCTGTGCAGATTTATTATAGCTATGTTCAAGTACTTAACATAAAAATGTCTTGTACCCCAGATTTATGATAGCAAATACTCATCCCACTTTAATATGAAAATTTGCAGCTGCAATGTTTTTGTAAAACTGATTTAGGAATGTGCCCTCTAATAAAAGTGGGCTCTACCTTTTTAGCCCAACTGATTGACAAGTCAACTGCACTGATCCTGTGTTCCCCCATGCATCATTATCCATCATTTGTCTCTAACAATTTCAGTTTCAACTTCTACAATACTGTGAACCAGACACTCTCAAGTTAAACTTGGTGAGTATCTACATTGAGTGAGTCTCTACATATACCAAGTTTGTTCATATGATTACTCCAGTATTTTGAAGATCTGAAGCCAGCATCTTTGGATAACCTCTAATCACTTTTTAATATTTTTGGATAGATTGATGCTTAAACTACATATTCCGCAAAACTCAGATGTATGAAAATAAAATTTATATGAGAATATTGAGCTCAAAACTTTTGTTTACTCTGAAGGGTTCCAGCAGTGCTGACCACAAGGGGTTCGTTTGCATGGGCAGGATAATGAACCATGTCATTGTTTGTACAGTCCATGGATGTCCCCTGGAAACCAGGTGAGCCACTGACAAGGGTCACTCATAGGGAACAGGAAACCATTAGCCATGGAGAGAAGAACAGGCCAGTTCAGACTAATCACTACCATTGTTCTGACTTCTTTGATATTCTCTATTAATGTAAAAACAAATGATCACAATCCACATACTGGGCCTCAAATATGAAAAGCCACATGTGAATCCACACCCAAACAATGAAGTGGCTGTAATATGACGCATACCCAGCTACAACTTTAAAGTTTTACAGTAGTCTCTACTTTGAGAGACCGCCCCTAGCGCCACCAAAAAGGTGGTCCCTCAAAAGAGGTATAGATAACATGAAAAGTACTACAGAAAGACCTGACAACTGTACTCTCTCAAAGGAGTGGTCTTTCAAAGGAGGGACTACTGTATATGGGGATGGTTGTGAAAAAGGGCTTTCATAACAGGTAACAGAACCACTTCAGTTAGTGTGCGTCCAAGGTCAGTCGAGCACAGGTCTGCCACAGTCCTGTAGTTTTAATATACCAGAATTATAAAATTTTTATTCACCTGAAAAAAAAAATGTTCACCTACCCCTTTGTTCAAGAGATTTTTTAAGAAAGGAAACAATTTCCTTCTTGTCTGTTGCCATTTGATCATACTTGTCTTGGAATTGTTTGTTATCAACCTCCAATTCATCACAACGCCTTTGGTATCTGTAAATTTCAAGAGCATGGCTATCAGTAAAACATAAAAAGGAATACCATTGAACATAAAGTCGTGCTGCCTTATCTTGTTTTTTCTATTCATTGTTTTACTGTGTTTAATTCACTATAAATACACACACACACACACACACACACACAAAAACAGTCTGGTCAAAGGGATATTGCCTCATTGCAAAACAGCATTTGGAGCGATATTAATGGTATTGATTGCAAAGATTGGAAAACAAAACTATGACAACGGAAAAATAAAGACTGGAAATCTTTATTCCATTTAAGCAACTACTCAGTCATGAGTGCTATTAGGCACAAATTCGAATCCCACATCACAAATGAAACTTTTGTGAAAATACTTATTTCGGTGACTTTTCACTTTGACAAACAAGTAATAATAATAATAATAATAATAATAATAATACTGTGGCTCTCCGCTTATGCGCCGCGGTCCTGTGTGACACAGGTGGCCTAGGAAAGGAAAGAAAAAAAAAAGAGATGATGAGATGGAGGAAACCATGATTATGCTAATCAGCTCATGCTGACAGGTCAAATGCAATGACAGTTAAAAGCAAAACCTAATTAAATGCTGAATGATATACAATAGGCATATCAGTGTCTTAACTATGTGCCATGTTTTGTGAGGTCATTTTTACAATTGTATTATACAACAACTGCAAAGCATGTGACCCCCCCCCCCCCCCAAAAAAAGTCACTATTTCATGGGTGGTCATAACTTGGAAAGTAGCTTGCAAAAGTTCACAAAAATTCAGTTTCATGCATTTAAAAGCAAGGCCTAGTTAAATACTGAATGATGTACAATTGATATGTCATTGTCTTAACAATTAGGTACCATGATTGGTGGGATCGTGTTTACAAAAAAATATTGTATTCTATTTGAATCAATCCCATTCATCTATAACCCCTGTAAAGTATGTGATCCCTGCAAAAAACAAACAAACAAACAAACAAAGAACAAGTCACTATTTCATGGGTGGTCATAAGGGTGGAAAGTAGCTTACAAAGCCAAAGGTCCACAATAATTCAGTGTCATGCATCAACATGATACATGTATACATTTCAATTTGTGAACTTGCAGTCACTGTCCTCGTCCGGGATGATGTTGCAGCAGAGTCAATGACAGTTCAACCAAATTTCTGCCAAATTTGGAAATGCTCATAAAGTCCATTTGTGACAAAATAGTCACTTGGACACATTTTATTTTTCATTCTACAATATTTCATCATAATTTTGTTTTCATAAAAATTAAATAATAATTAAAAAAAAAAAGGGGGGGGGGTGGACAAAGTTTTTACTCACGATATGGATGAAGAAAATGTTACCCTGAAATCATCATGATGCTTGTGAACAACATGTCAGTTCTGAAGCACACGTGAATTCATTCACCGCATGTCATTAATATAACACAATTAACTCCCTTAAAGTTTAGGCCTACTTGCCTGCTGACACGATTTTCCTGGTCACGAATCTGGATAAGGAAGAATTCCTTGCTGACTTCATTCATCTGCTCACTCATGGGCGCGGACTTTGCAGACTTCTTCCCGCTTTTCTTTCCTTTCCCCTTCTTCTTTCCACTCTTCTTCTTTTTGGGTGGCATTGTGGACGGTTTACCAACTGTGCCAAGTACCTGTGGCTTTGGAGGTCGAGATGGCTGGATTTGTCAGATGACAGGGAACCTGTAAACACAAAATACCCCGGTTTGCATTTACGTTTTCTTGTACAAAATCATCGTTAAATGTTATGTTTATATCGTACAGAGTACGGCCATATATGAATTATCGCACAACTTCAACATCTATAGCAGAAACGACAAAGATCCATGCAATATATTACCTTTATTTATCTCCACTCCCGTGCAAAAGTAACCTCTGTTGGCAAGCTATGTGACGTCATACAAATAGCAACCAAAATGGCAGACTTTCCCAGGGTACACCATCCAAAATATTACAAAACGTCACCATATTTCCAGCTTTGGTCTTAATTTGTCTCGATTATTTTTCGTATAGTTAAAATCAACTCTACAGAATATCGGCTCTTCAATGAAATTAATAATTTTGCGGAGTCTGATTTCGTCACGTGACGGATTTCCCCTTACGGGAAGCCCCAAAATGGCACCCGAAGTTCGACCTCAAGTGAAATGGAGAAAGATATTGTACGAGGATCAGGGTGTTCCCGATAATTACGTTGATGAATCGTTCTTAGATGATTTGAAAAAGAATTGTAGGTATAATGATGCATATCATTAAGCGAATTTTATATCAAATGATAAGTGGTCTTCATTGAACAGAAGTTTAAACTCAACTCCAGAAACCGAATGGCAATTGACAGTTTTGAGTTTGACACTTGAATCTGCTTGCAGGTCCATCTGCCAGTTTGTCTTTGTTTGAACCATCTAGAACTTTTGGCTCCGTGGTTATCTATGCCAGGTATTCGGTCCCAAACAGTATTCAACTGGAGGTCTCACCAAGCCCATGCACATGTCATGTGTGGTTTCTCTTTTAAATCTGTTGAGTTTACTCAACTACTCAAGAGTCAAGTTCTACTCTCTAAGAAATCCTCTGTAGCTTTCGAAATAAAAGTGTTCCATTTCAGGTCCTTTGATGTGTGTAAATTGGTAATCCAGAGTATTTGACGCTATCCAAAGGATGTCTGTGCAATTTGTTGTCTTCTAAATTGATTGATTTTTATTGAGTAGACAGCAATGCCTTTGATCAGTGGCGCCCCTAGTGGGGGCTGCCCCAGACATCATGCACCTCGTTTTCTTTTCTTTCCACGATAAATCCACCACCACCACCATTGCAGGGACTTGCAGTGCCTGCTGTTAGTTTGACTCCTTAGGAGAGCCAAAATTTAGAATTCATATACTTGCTGTGACATGATAATGTCAAGGGCGCCCAAACTTGCTGGCAGACACAACAGAGGGTGCGGGCTGGTGCCCGCACAGACTGACCCCTTTTGATCGGTGGTGTCTCTGGTGGGGCTACCCCCTGACACTGAGTGCCTCGTTTTTCCACCATTGCATGACTTGCAGTGCCTGCTGTTAGTTTGGCTGTGCAGGAGAGCCAAAAATTTATAATTTATAATTATGTTCTTGCTGTGAAAATGTCAGGGGTGCCCATACTTGCTGGCAGGCCCCACGGATCAGAGGTTGCGAGCTGGCAGCTGCATGGACTGGCCCCTTCGATTGGTGGTGTCCCCAGTGGGGGTGGCCCCCCAACAGTACATGTAGGTTTCCCTTATTATTCACCTTCCATGACAACATCCCACCACCATTGCAGGGACTTGCAATGCTGGCTGTTCGCTCATCTCTGCAGGAGAGCCAATTATAATTTTATAATCTATATTCTTATTAAGGATGTACCGATTCACCCCTGCATCAGTGCATTGCGAAGCAAGAAGCCACGATACGCATATCTAATCGTGAGCCTGACAGTTGCAAGACATATGGAAACATGTACAAATGTATCGTTGCAAATATTCTTATTACCATATACCAGCAAAATTTGTTCAACAACAGAATGAAGAACATATATATGTTAGTTTTTATCTATTTTATTTTCTGATGTCCAGTCCAACGGGCAAAAAAAGAAATAGTTTGGGACGGGAGAAGTAAGCAGCAACATGGCGGCCAGCAACAGTGAATGCATTTCCATTGGAGTTTGAACATTCATCAAAGGCCCTAAATATCAACAAACACTTCCACAATATATACAGTTTTGATAGATGTTGATATCAAGCTTTTAATGACCAAACCATGGTAATAAAATCCTTAAAGTGTGCATAGTAAAACCCAATTCCACATTTGTGATTTCAGCCATGTGCACAAGTAGTCAAATACTGTGACACCATACTGTAGTTACATCAGTTCTAAATAGGGGGCAGCACCCTCATCGTAGCTGTATTGCATTTTGCTGTCTGCCAAAATGGCATTGAAAAGCTTCAAGGCTCGGTAGGCCTACATTAAACCTGGTTTCATTTAATTTCAAAATGAATCTGTAGACAAATAAAAAACAGCAGGGTAAGACATAGTGCTGTTTTTACTAGTTATAACACAGTAGCCCATAATATCATTTAACAGCAATTTATTGGAAATATTTAAAGCTTAGATGTATTTCTGAACTTTTTTCAATTAATGAGACTTTGAATTTGACATGCTCCACATGAACCTGATGACAGCAAAGAAAGTAAATGGTAATGATATTTCACTTGCACATTATTATCTAGGTTACAAATTTGTAAAGAATATGAAATTGTAATAAATTTCATTGTTAGGCATTTCAAATTTTAAGCTTTACATTTCTGAATTATTTTACGTTTGAAACATTTGACATGTTATTTTACATGGCCAAATATGAAACCTGTCTTTAATTTAAAAATGAGGAGCATGAGTTTAAAATAAGTGATAAAAGAATATAAATTGATTTATATCCATTATTCAGCTGCACATATCGTATCGTGACTCTTGTACGAGATACGAGAAAATGTATCATTGCAGCCCTAATTCTTATAGGGCCACGCACTTCCTGGTTTAGTGTAAAGCGGGCAGAATCGCAGAATCGTCAATGATATTGCAGAATTACCTTTTGTCTGAAAGTATTAAATAACTGTGAAAAACTATTTTAATCCTTTTATGTCGGTAAAGTCACATTGGTAATTCTGATGTTTGTTTCCAGCCTATAGTTACTTTTTGTCTGCATTTCCATGTGACTTCAGCACTTCATGTTTATCATTTTCGCAACATTCTAGGTCACCATGCCAATAAAATAAGTTGCATTGTACCATGAGTGTACTGTCAGTGTGTTTTGATTATCATGTTATGCTGTTTATGAAGGTAATTTAATTCAGTTATGAATAAAGCAGAATAGAGCAAAATTCAGTAAAATTATAAGCAGAAAAATTGATTTTTTTTTAAAGCAGGAAGTGCATGGCCCTATTCTTACTGTGATTAAGTCAGGGGCTACAGGTTTTCATCACTTAGCTCTGTCCCTGCAGTAGTCTGGTGGTACATATACTTGTTGGGTGCTACTATGCTAAACCAAAGCAATGTCTCATATTGTATCTATCACTACTGAGTCTAGTGTCAAGTATTTTATGTTATTTTAATATATATGTATGTTTTACCATATAGGTTATGTTTTAGACTTTTTATACAGCAATGTTGTCAGTGGAATAGCTCCTCAAAAGCTAATGTTCATTTTTTGTACTAAAAAACCAACTTTAAATAAAGTGTACTTAGACTTGAACTTAAGCAATGTATACAACAATTCATAATGTAAAAACCAGTGATAGAAACATAACAGTAAGTGAAAAGATGCTGTCTACCTGGGATGACCCTTGAAAGTCAATAAAAGACTTATCTCCTGAGGGGTACCATATTAACAGATTAACATGATAAGGGGTGGGAGCAAGAACCTTGCAAGTGACTTTGAAGGCCAATGCTAGAAAGTACAAATTTCTATACAATTCTACATAGCTTTGGCACTTTGTAGCACTGGGGTTCAAAGTCACTTCACTCATTCCATTCCAGTCCCTGATATTTCTGTGTATTTACCCAGATTTAAGACGACAATTGTGTATTTAAATTCTTCATGAAAAGAGCTTTCATTCAAGTACCAACATGCCTGTAGTCTTTAGTCAGTGGTTCTGGCACTGCCTGGCAAGTATAGTATGGAATGAGTTAATACATTCTTGCTCCCACCCCTTCCATTCATGTATAAATATTTTACTTTTCAAAACATATGCGACAGTGGAGAGTGATCTGGCATGCATTAGATGCAAATAAATAAGAAAATCTATAAAATTAACATTCATTAAAACAAGAGTAAGACCAAAATTAATAGATATGAGGGCCGGGCACTTTCCATGGAAGACATGATTAAGTCTTAGTTGTTTTGCTCTGAATTGAGTGTTTAATGGTCCTGCCTGTTGCAGCTCCTGAGGACCAACATGAGATCAGGGACCATTATTGGCATTGTACCTTGCCAGCTTATTTTGAGCTATTTGCAAGTTAAGACTTGGGTCAATGAACAATGCCAACTAGAAATTGCATAGTCAAAATATTGGTTGAATCAGGGCATGGCCCAGTAGTTTGTGAGTTTTAAAATTTGGGAAGTTCCTTTGCGTGTACAAGAACTTTAGCCTGGAGCTCTTTTTTTTTTTTTTAAATGATGTTGTTAACTGTAGACACACTGGACAGAGATTGGTCCAACTCCAAACTGAAATATATAAGTTTATCCCATTTTTGATAGAATCCTTGGCTTTAGTGATTGGTTAATAGCTATGGTACACTCTTTGTATTACCCTTATTTGTGCATTAATTACTGCAAAGGTGAAATACAGCGCGGTTCCTGAAACTGACCGGGGAATACAGCGGTATTCTCGTTACTGGCCAGGGAATACAGCGGTATTCTTGTTACTGGCCGGGGAATACAGCGGTATTCTCGCTGTATCTCCCTATCTGGTTAGTGCATCGATCAGCCACCAGAAGTCTCTGTCATGCGATACCAGCCTTGACGCGCTGCAGACGACAACATGATGGCGGACTGTGAAGTGAACTGCAGCAGCAGCGGGTCGAACAGAGAAGATTTTTTGGGCATGAAATTACATCATCAAAAATGGGATAAAATCGTCATTCACTGTTTTAGTGTGAAATACAGGAAGTATCTCCCCCAAGACAGCTGCATTACCCTTGGCTTCGCCTCGGGTAATACAGCTGTCTTTGGGGGAGATACTTCCTGTATTTCACACTAAAACAGTGAATAACTAATAGTATCTCCTGACTTGATGCTGTTTTCATCATTTAATCAAGTTTAAAATTTTGTGACCCATTTAGCTTTTTTTTGAGGACCAAACAAGATGCATTCGGCCCTGCCGAGATGTAACACAGGTAAAAAAGTGAGGTACCCTAAAATGCTGACTTGGGGACACCACAGTTTATGTCTCCCAGGTCTGAGTGTGTACCATTGATGTCAGTCAGCTGGTGCCTGTTATCTGGATCCCTATAATTCTGATGGTTAACGTTTTGATGTCTTTGAAGCAGAGTGTTATGATGTTTAATTTTCTCTAAAATTTCAGTGGTCATCCAGGGCTCAGTTTTGATTTGCAGTCCATTAACTTTTACAGGTGCTGTTTGGTCAATTACACAGGCCAATCTGGTCTTTAAACTTGACCAAGTTCAGTCAGCATTATCCCAATTTTGCACAACAGCCCAGTCTATATTGTACAGGGCTGATCTCAGATCCTGTGGGTTGTTATGCTTGAGAGATCTAACTTTGATGGTATGATGTTGATTAAATGTACCCCTTACCATGCATTTATTTTCTCATGCAAAAAATACAAAAATGATCATGTAAGCAGATGGGTTTCTATTTCTGCTTATCCTGAGCAGATTACATTTAGCAGGGTTAAATTCTGTGCCCCATTCCTTTTCCCAAAATAGATAAGTTTTCTGAATCTGCTTGTAACTTCTTGTGATCTGTCTTGTCTGCTGTGGTTAGGGGTATGATTGTGTCATCTGCAAAAAGGCTGACTTGGGATTTGATGTGGTTTGGAATGTTATTAATATAAAGAAGAAACAATGCAGGTCCAATGCCAGATCCCTGGGGGACACCTAATAGGACAGAGGCATAGGGTGAGCCTCTGTCATCTAAGACTACTGACCATTGTCTGTTGAAGAGAAATCCTTTAATACTGAGAAGGGTGTTGCTTGTAATACCGTAATTCTAAAGTTTGACATTTAGGCAGTTATGAAAGACTTGATTGAATGCTTTAAATTAGAAAAAATCTTTGACTGTTACATCACCATAAAAAATGCAAACTTAAAGAAAAAGAAACAGAAGGGAAGAAAAAATCTGGAAGGTGACAAGTTGAGATTTTACAGACTCTACAGACCATTTATGTTTTGCTTAAGTTAAGTACAAGACTGGATTGTGGCTATGAAATGACTTCATTAAAATTATAAACAAGAGGTCCACCACTGCAAAGCATTGGTAGTTAAGCCCCCCATATTAAATCATGGAGTTATTATTCTATTATGGCTCAACTAACTGTTGCCAATTGCTTAGGGATAAATATTGGCTGGATTATTTTATCCCAAACAAACCTTTAAGCAGCCGATTTTTGTCCGATCCATGTAGTCAGTTACAGTTAGGCCTGTTTGAGAAGTTAACAGCTCTGCACAAAATGTGAACAACTAATGTATTAGAGATGCATTGGGATTATTTTCTGTGCAAACACACTGCATAGGTGGTGAATAGGGGTAGTGTAAAGAGCATGTAGAGGCTTCGTAGGAACCGCATGGACAATGAGTTGACAGTTCATGGAGTGCTTTTGTATGCAGTTGTCTGCATGAGCTGTCTACGCGTTATATGCTACTGCGTATACACCCACATCAGTCCACATCATGACGGCCAAGTTTGAAGATTGTCATGCAGTCAATCAATGGCACTTTCAGTTTCATTTCCAAGTTTCTGCACATGCGTAGGTCTGCAACTTGCATCACATCCATGGGACCCTGCAGGTAAATAACTACCAGATTTTGTTGATGCATCTTGCATCACCTCCATGGGACCCTGCAGGTATATAACTACCAGATTTTGTTGATGCATCGCCAGTTTGTTCATATAGACAGACTGTGCACTTAAAATCCATCATTTCAACATGTTCAATAGCACAAATTCATGGCTTGCCTAACAAGTAACAATACCAGAAAAAGGGCAACCTGTGTATTTTTTTCTTACTGGTTTTGATATGTCGCTGTCTGGTGTACAAATGTGAACTACGAGAGCAAGTTACCCTGGAATGAAATCCACTGGCTAGATTTTGCATATCTAAACAAAAAACGATCAGAATAAAGTTGTTTATATAAATGCACTATGCATTCAAAGAGTGTAAGCAAAGTGGGTGAACACGTTTTTTGACAAAATGTGATAGTTTGATGTGCCTCTGAAAACTGCCTCCATGATACGTAATATTGCCCAAGTATGTCAGCTAAATATTCATGTTCATTACGGTATTTATCACCTTGTGCTTTGGAGACAAAAACTGTTACTACAAGGCCAATTTACATTTAGCAAGATGTGGTGGAAAATGACACTGCGATCGCAAACAGTCAAATTATGTTTAAGTTAAATCATGTTTTATGCAATTTTTACCACTTACTTATATGGACATTTTTTTGTTGTTGTTGTTGTTTTTTTTTTTTTTTTTTGTTTGTTTTGTTTTTTGTTTTATTGCTGATATAAAGAAGTAAGGTTAGTTTGAAAGCAAATACATGTGTGGTTTTGATAGTGCTCAATAAAGAATATAACTTGTGGCCCAACAAAATTTGGTACACCAAATACATGTATTCGAATGAATCGTTACAGCCCCAGAATGCATATAGTTGTATACATGATAGTCAATGCATATAGCTCCCTGTGCAGCCCCTGCATTGGTACTGCATAGCCTCAGTGAAGACACTGCATGGGCTCCAGTAACATACTTCATAGAGAATGCATACACAAAAGATTGCATGAGTGTTAAAAACAGTGCATTGAACCCCTGTTAACTACCACATGAGCATAACTACATAGGAATCACTGTGGCATAGGGTACATGTGTCCCAAGGGGAAAAAAAATAAACAAAATTAAAGTAAAAAGAGTAGTAGTACTTAGTTGTTATTATTATTATTATTATTATTATTATTATTATTATTATTATTATTATTATTATGAAAATAGAATATTTTATATAACAAATTAAAATTTTTCAGAAGGGGACATGCCCCTACATACCCCTTGACTTTGCGCTAACTGGTTGTTACAACTATGTTGTTTACACTCATCATTTACATTTATGTGAATGGCAACAGGGCAAAATTTTTTATAGTAATGTGATGTACTGATTTAGCTGAAGAGACATACATGTACAACACAGTAGTTTGTGGGAAATAGTATTTGCTGTTGACGTAGTTGGTCAGCTGTGTCAGTAAGGCAGTTAGACAGTCATTAATATACATCACCAAATATTAGCATTTTCTCAAGTGGAAGCAAATTTTGCAGCCACGTGGTTTGCTGCACTTCCTGTTACAATGTATCATGAATTGATGGGCTCATCCATTGTGAATCAAAATTTTCTGTCACTTTGAAACAATTCCACTATCTTTACTGCATTATTCCTCTTCACAATGGTTTATATTCAGGGTGATCAATTTTTTTCTGAAACTACTTGTCTGTAGGACAAGTGACACTTTTCACTTGTCCTCCCTCATAATATCACTTGTGCTAATGAAACCTAAAGTGTTTTGGTTTTAAAAAGCACGTTTTAATGGAATTCATTGTCATACAGTGAGTTTATGTGTCTGTTGTGCCAACAAAATCTGAAATGTAACAGATTTTGAATTTGGCAATAAAAATTACTTGTCCATGGGGTAAGTGAAATTTGAAAGTCACTTGTCTCAGACAATAGGATCATAGGAATTTTCATACCCTGAAATTGTGTGAATGTTTTTCAATAAGTTGCAAAACTGGAAATTAAAGGCCAGAATTGTTGGTTACCGGAAACGCAGCATACTTTGGAATGCATGCACTTGTACATGTGCATAAAATTGTGTTGGTACTCAAAATTTTTTATGATGGTTAATAATTATTATGGACCATAATTCTAATAATATACACATGCAACATGTAATGATGGAATATCTTAAATGCCCTTGACCTTGAATCAGAGAGATAATTTATTATGGTATATGCTTTCTTTTCAGTGTACATCAGGACATACAATTTCTGGAGTGTTGTCTTAGAATCTGGAGTTGTAACACAGCAAATAAGCAGGTATTATTACTTTTTAAATGTGCATACATTTGTTGAAAAATTATGTGGTTTTATAGTATATTTGATATAAATTTGACCAAAATGATTTTAGGACAAAATTCTGTAATATCTGCAATCTGTACATGTGTGTAAGTTGTCCCATGGAGGTATTAAACAGTACAATACCTCCATGGTTGGCCAGAACAGGAGTACCATGTGATACCGCAGTAATCAAAATAAAGTTCATAGCCACAGTCCACAGTTATAAATCCTTCTATTTTTCATATTAGTATTTTTCAGTCTATAAAATCAGCATTTTGGTATTTTAAAATTTTGTGAACGGCATTTAACAGATAAAAATGTCAGAAAAACATGGATGGATTTTTGTCATCTAATTCCCAGCTCGTTATTTGTGATAATTGAAATAGGAAACAACACCTGGATTTCAGCTTTATACAGGTGTATGAACTGTCCTCTTGTCAGGGTCACTTCATTGTCCTTCCCCACCATAAAGTTCCCACCTGGCCTGGAAGACAGTGCACCTATATGACCACCAATGAAGCAACTCTGCAATGCAGCAAACCTGACTTAGCTAACTTTATTTAAATAGAAGCTACAGCATGCTGAAAACACAGTATTTTCACAATTACGGACTATCTCCGTAATGGGATGCACAACCAGCCAATCACAACTGTGGTCAGTAACCACAATAAGTGCCTTATACAGTGTCAGGCATTGCCAATCAGCAACAAATATTTAATTTTTCCAGTCCTTCTGCTGACCATGCTGACAGAAATTTTACTACATGTAATTTACTTTCTGGCAAATGTGCTTAACATGCTGTGGAAATTACAAAGTATTACCTGGCATAATTCCTGAGTTATTTAACATGTGGGGGATGGAACAGGTTCAATTTCATCATTGTCATTTTGAATATTAACATGATTAATAAGAACATTTATTTTTAGACTTTGGGTGGTGCGGATGATCATGACTTCAGTTTTCTTTATATTCAGTGTTAGCTTGTTGAATTGGAACCATTTTGAGTCAAAGCACAAGTCCTAGTATATCCTTCTTCATGAGGCATCTATAAGGGGAGTGTGTGTGTGTGGGGGGGGGGGAGGGGGTATATATTGTCACAGAAAATAATTTTGCCCGAGTACAGTGTACAGAAAATAAGAAATATATATAATTTCAAATACAGAAAATAAAAAGGCTTCCAGTATGCAAACACTCTTTGTCCCACTCATCCGTTGGACACCTTTGCTTTGACTCATGCCTTTCTGGTCTTTTGAATTCATAACCAGCATACAAACACGCTTTTAAGCCCCTAATTATGCTGATATTTCTGTTGCAGTGTTTGCCTTTTTGTAGCATCCTTTATTTACATGGACAATGATAGACTTTCACCACAGTTACTCTTTGCAATCTCATCCTGCCTTACAGTGGGTGGTTACATCATCAATAACATAATTGAAAATGGGAAGGAACACGAGGCAAGCACCAGAACAAGTAAGTGTTTTGTAATATTTATTCTCTTGCCCAAGTTCATGGCAATTAACTTTGAAGCACATAAAAAGCAGCTTTGAAGTTCTGTGGGAAATTGTCTCCCCTTGCTGGATTTTTTTTTTCACGGTTATTTGATGTAAAATGTAGGTCACATTGTCACTTAAAACAGGTTTCATTTCTTGACAGCAATACTACATGTATGTGAACTGGGTGATATGAATACTGTTATTGTTATTTGCTTGCTGAAATGTCAGCCAACAATCTTGTGTAAAGGGTCAGTGTCCATCTTCCATCTGCATTCAGCCATTTTCTTTATCAAGTCCTCCATGGTTTGTTCCAACTGTGCATTGATATTGAAAAGTGTGTGAAAATTAAAGAGGAGGACCAAGATTTTCTTCTGAAATTACAATTTGCATTGAAACAGTTTCTGCAAGCAAAATCCCTTCTAATTAATATTTATATTGAGATCTGGAAGCTGCCAGTGTCTTACCTTAGTTAATGTGGCTTGGTTATTAATTTAATTATATATAATTTCGTGACAGGATGGGATGATGTCAAGACAGCTATCATCTTTCTGGTAGCCAGCTCAGGCCTATCTCCAGTCCTCATGACTTTGACAGACACAATCAGTACAGACACAATATATGCCATGACAGTATTCATGCTCCTTGCAAGTTTACTTTTCCATGATTACGGAGCAAATGCAGCCATGTAAGTACCGTGAAATTTAAACCAGTCTTGAAAGACCACCCCAGGGATTGCCAAATTGTGATGTCTCAAGACAGGTAGTCCCTTATAGGAGGTAAGATTCACATGAAAAGTACTGAGCACATTATCTGGAAGAGGTGGTCTCTTATGGCTGGTAGTGGCTTGTTTGGCCTGCCTCTCAAGCCAGGAGCACTGAAATGATCTGAATGGATATTAACCACTCGCAGGTTAAATTACGACAAGATCAGCAATTTGTCTTGTCACACTCTGCACCCAAAGTCTGGGGAATCTCTTGATCCAGGCCATATGACTCTGTAAAATATTTCTTACAAACGTCATGCAAAATTTTGACAGAACAAATCAAGAATCATTAAGCAGACATTGGCACTTCTGGGCACTTTGTATTTTTTTTGTGAGTGTGAAAAAAGTTAACTATAAGTAAGGCGGGGTGGGGTGGGTATGAGGGAGAGATGGCTGATAGATATATACCGTATTGTTCAAGTGCACAGGTTTGGTTTGATGCCCATGTATAAATAATAAAAAAAAAACAGGCTGGACCAATGATGGAAAACACAAACTGGGAGATAAAGCCGGACCACTTTCAAATTGTGAGATTCTCATCAGTGGTAGTTGGAAATGGTGTGTGTGGCTATTTGTTTAGGTGGGGTAACATTGCTAACTAATGTCATGAAAGCATCACTGAAGGCCTACGTCATGATGCACATGAAGACTATTAGTCAACCATCTATCCAGATGGGTTTCAAGGGACATGTCCAAAATTAGAAAACATGTGTAAAAGCAACCATTCTTTGGTTACCATGCTTACCCCTCATATGGCAGATAATTCAAGATAATTGGAAAACTTTTGAGGCCTCTCGTAATGCAGCCACATTAGTTAACAAATAGGTAGTATTAGGGTTCAAAGGCACACAAAATTTAAAGGATATAATGATCAGATCAAAGATCATACACCTTGACAACACCCCTCACCATCAAGGAGTCTCTGGCACAGCTGCAGTTATTGCATTTACCTCAACACGAGGGGTCGTGTTGAGAGCACAGAAACAGGTAGAACCTATGTGGTTCCCAATTGAATTTGTTGTGAGAGCTGAAATCTGTTTACCTTTTTCACATGCGATATCTGCAAAAAACAATATGTGGGCCAAACATTGCACCCCCTTTGAGAAAGATTATGAGAACATTTCCACTATACATAAATTGCAAACAAAAAGGACTTAAAACCTTTGGGCAGGCATTTTGCCATTCCAGACCACACCACAGTAGACTTGATCTACAGGTCCAGACTCTGGAATACATTCAAACACCTCCTTCACTAGAGCGAACAGAATTGCTATGCTCAGAGAGAAACATTGGTGCAACTTTTTCCATTCAATCGAGCCACTCGGCCTCAAGTTGATGAGGAGAGGAGCTCACTTGCTCTGTCTAATGCTAAATTTTTATATTGAGATCATCTCCATATGAAACTAAGTTCTTTTATTGCCCTGGTAGTGTACAATAAAAATCCATGTATCTGAATATGTACAAGCACAGCAGTAGAAATAAACATTTTTCTGCAAGCTCCTGTGATAGGGCCTAGGGTGCATACACACACAGTTCACCTACTTAAACAGTTCCATATATTAGTACTGGTCGAGCTAAAACCAGTATGTTTACTTTCCTTGTATGGGAGGTCAACATTTCAAATATAAGTTTGAAACTTTGAGTTATGTGGTAACAAAACTGAGATATTGGCAGTTGCCCTTACTGCGCACAAACACATATGTGCTGTACATATAGGAACCTTAACTGTTACCTCTCATTATAAATATGGAATGACTTTGAGAATTTTCTAAAAAGCTTGGAAAAAGGACATATCACAAAGATAGCAAAGTGAAAATAATCAAAATACTTTACAGTGTTCCCAAGGTCCACCTGAGGAAGGGTTGACCTATAGTTATGTAGTGGTAGGTAGTGGCAAAAATAATGTCCATGTGACCATGTTTTTACCAACTATATAAATACCTGCCAGTAGTTTTGGACCTGTATCCACTATCTGTGCAACATTCTCCACTTATCTCCACCTTTGGCCCAGCAGGGGCCCTAGGCTCCTCTGCCAGTGCTGTTATATAATTCATACCCTGGGGGCAACTTCATTGTCAGTTACAAATTACCATATTCCTGTTTTTGGGCCCACCGCCTCCCAGAACTGGTAACTTCAAAGTATTGTATTTACATTTTTAGGTACCAATGCTCACACTGGAAAAGTCCCATCAAATATTGTACATTACATTCGTTTGACACATTAACCTTCCCTTAACACTGATCACACATGAATTTTGGGTGCTACCTCTTCAAAATATCCAGTAGGGACTAGCCCATACAGACTTGGCTGCCATTTTGAAAATTATGGATTCCACACCCAATGGTTTGTAGAATGAAGATAGTAATGGGCTGTCTTGGGGGGCTTTATGAACCAAAAAGTAATATGTTTTCCAAATATTTCAGAGCATCAATAATGATATGATATACATATGCTGTTTTATGGTGTATATTCACTAGTAACTTGTTTCGGCGTTAGTGGGTGCGTTTCAGCGTTTCAGGGCGGTTCCCGGCGTTACACAGCGTTTGCCGGCGTGAGACGGCGTTTGCCGGCGTGAGATGGCGTTTGCCGGCGTAACAAACGCCGCCAAACGCCAACTAACGCTGGCAAACGCCAAAATCCAATTAAGCCTTTTGGGGCTCGGCGTTTGCCAGCGTTAGTCGGCGTTTGCCAGCGTTTGACACCATTTCAACGCCGGCAAACGCTGTGAAACGCCGACTAACGCCGGCTAACGCTGGCAAACGCTCTGTAGTCCAGAATCTATGCTCGCCCATACCTGTCAACATTCCACACCTCAAACAGGAAGATTTTTGTAGATTTTAAAAATCCATGGGGGAGATTTGTATTTTAGAATATGATAGAAAATACTAAATTTTTATGCAGGAGATTCTACCAAAATTGCAAAATTATGCTAGTAAATAAAAAAATTATGCTCGTAAATAAAAAAATTGGGGTGAAAAAGTGGGAGATTCCCACCTTATGGGGGGAGACTTGACAGGTATGCTAGCCCAAAGCTATACATTACTGACTTCAATATAATACATGGAATTTAACAATAAATTCCATGTATTATATTCACAGGGATTCACATCTATGCTAGCACAAAGCTATGCATTGCTGACTTGTGCGGTACAAACAATAAAAAATTGCTGTGCTGTGTTTAAATAAAATTGAAAACAGGGTTGTTTGTTTGTCTTTACTTTGCAACCAAGATTAGAGTGACCAATATATATATATATATATATATATATATATATATATATATATATATATATATATATATATATATATATATATATATATATATATATATATAATATATATATATATATATATTATATATCAGTGATCATGAGCAAAGTCATTCAATACACATACACCTCAATGGATAAATCATCATCATAATATTAAAGATAATTAAGTTGTATTGCCCATGAGTATAAAAAATGAAAGTACATTAATGATTAGTACAAGTACAAGACACAAATTTCCATGGATCCTTCTAATCCCAGTTCAACTGAATTCAAATTTTACATGTATTCCATTGAGTTTGCTAGTTGAGAGGACTACAGAGCGTTTGCCAGCGTTAGTCGGCGTTTCACAGCGTTTGCCGGCGTTGAAATGGTGTCAAACGCTGGCAAACGCCGACTAACGCTGGCAAATGCCGAGCCCCAAAAGGCTTAATTGGATTTGGGCGTTTGCCGGCGTTTGTAACGCCGGCAAACGCCGTCTCACGCCGGCAAACGCTGTGTAACGCCGGGAACCGCCCTGAAACGCCGAAACGCACCCACTAACGCCGAAAGAAGTTACTAGTGATTACAAGTATATACTGGGCCTTTTACTATCTACCAATCCTAGCTCGGAAAATAGACCATGAATAAACAATGACCTTCAACAAACAGTGTAACACCATGTGCCAAGCATTTTGAGATCAAATACAATTGTGTCGAAGTTGGATACATTTGATTAAGTTCAGTCCACTTCATTCATTTTCATCCTTGCACATTGCAAACAGTGCTGACAATGATTTCTAACAAATACATGTAGTGTGAGACAACGTGCCAAGCATTTGAGATCAATTACGATCATGCCCAAACTTGGGTACATTTGATTATGATCAGTCCATTTCGCTCATTTTCATCCATGCACATTGGAGACAGTGCTGAAAACAGGTGGCCATGATTCACTTTGATATCTAAATCAAATGTACTCTTGTGCAACTGTCCCACAATGCGTTGGGCCATGTTCAAAATGGCACTCACCAATGTGTGCATGTTTGCCAGGGCATCGTGCTGCATGGATTTGTAACTAATTATGATAACTGCTTCAGACACAACCGAGCAGGCAGATTAAAGTTAAAGTGGTAGCACTAAGCCTTCCAGTAAACAGGCTGTGGTTACTCTACCATGTGACTTCATCAGGCTTATGAGACGTCATGATAAACCCATCTATTTTGACGGTTTGACTGGTAGGCCTCAGCACTAGTTGTGATGTGCTCCCTAAGTGACGTTTGTTTAACGTACGTTTGCAACATTACCCTCTGCTATATAAGCAGCGGTCAACGGTGTTCCAACTGCCACTGATGAGAATCATTGAGATGCGAAACCGGTCTGGCTGTTTCTTGCTACGGGGATTTTCTGTCACTGGTCTGGCCTGGTTGTCACTAGATTAAAGTTAAGATAGTTAGTCATGTTTTAAAAATAATTTAATGACCATTTGCAATGGTAACTTGGAGAACAGACACCTGGAACCCAACTAAATATTATGATAACAATCACCGAACAACCTTGGCTATGCAGCTATGCTGTTTCCCTGGCCCAAGTTAACCCTCCAGACAAGTTGAAATAAAATGCTGTGTTTGAGTTGCCTTTACTGCAAAAAAGCTGCACACAATTGCCACTTTCTCGATAAAATCTTTCGGGGTCGATCAAGTTTTACTAGGAAAGGGCAGCTTGAAACTTTTTTTGTGTGTGTGTCATTAAATTTATTTAGGGTTGGGCCTTTTTAGTAGGGTTGGTTGGGTTACCAGAACCACACATATATATTTGTTAGGCCTGAGGTAACTTGGACATTTTATTGAAACATGTTTGAAATGGATGTTCTTTCCCCTTTTACAAATTAGCTCCTTTGATGTCAGTGTAATTTGTTACCTGGGCACAGCCAAAGGCACTTGTATGAACATTAATATAATCACCTGCTGCATAATGATAGTCATGCTGCAACAGGGACATGATATGATGACTGAGTTAATGTTAGGGACAATAACTTCTAACTGAAACTTTGTCAACACATTTGTTGTCCATATTTTTGTTTTTTAAATTAATTTGTTATTCAGAGTCTGAGATATTTAATTTTATACTTACATATTGTGATCCATAGCATGTGCAGAACATGACATACATGTATATTTTAATTACTCTGGAATCCCGCTATTAAGACCACCTAAGGGACTGAAAATATGGTCCTAATAGTGAGTTGTAATGGGGTAATAATTTAATTAAGGATAAAGACGCGCCTGTATATTGGTGGTCTTAATATAGAAATTGTACTGGTTAATGAATCGTGTACAGTGTATTAAATTTTTTCCCATCACAAATGGATCATGATGAGTGATCTAGTTTAGAAAGTGTCGCAATAGATTTTTTCACCACACCTTCATTTAATTTTATGTGTTTTATTTTTCTTTTTGGTGTCTTTTTTTTCAGGGTGTCGCAGTCACTTTCTCTGAATGCATCCATCTTTGCCTCAGTGTGTCTGGCTTCCAGGCTGTCTACAACATGGCATGCCTTTACCACAGTGACCCTGGCCATTGAGGTTTTTGCCCTGTGGCCAGTTTTAAGGAGGAAATTGAAGGTTGGAACCACCGAACTGAAGCTTTGTTGACAACTCAGGGGTAGATTTTAAAATTTTTAGCTGGTAGCCAGAAGGGCCACCAGCTGGTAAAATCCGATGGTCCTTTTGGAATTTTGGTGCTCACCTACCAAAGTGTGTATTTCTACATTATTTTCAGTGAATGAATGTAATGCTCATACAGGGCGTACACCTATTTTGTATTATTATGAGACTGAATGACCCTGATGAAACAGCAAAAATAAATATTGTATTACCCAAATTTTGGGGTGGTCAAAGGGACCCCCACTGTAAGCTATGGTGGTGATCCGTTACTTCTTTTGGGTGTCTGCGGATCACCCAACTACCATGAAATGGAACCTTGCTTGAACGTTTTGTCTAGTAGCTATAAACATTTATTGTGTCCCAATGCATGATTATAATCCAGACAAAACAAAATTTTTCAGCTACACTGTACTAAGCTTCTGATTCCCTGACAGCATGGACTACAATGTATGTTCTCAACTATTTTTAAAACAGACAAAATGTTTAACAAATTGCAGCATCAAAGTTGCAGACCAAATCTTTGAGAAGAATATTGAAACATTCGTCACTCTTAAAGAGCCTTGTACAGTCTTGGCGCTCTGTCTTTCAGCCATGTGGCTGAAAAACATTGGCCTGGCTACTGGACACCTGGAGGCACTAACTGAAGGAGTAAAATGCGGCGCTGCAATATTTTTCTATTTTTGATGGCTTTTTGTGTGTTTTTGCTATTTTTGACTTGTCAGTCAGCTGAGCTTTTGTGAGGGTCTGTCGTCCATTGTCTGTCCGTCGTCCGTCCATAATTCACATATTTGACTTCTTCTCCAAAACCGTCATCAAGATTCACTTTAAACTTGGTGGGGATGTGCCTTGGGTGGGTCTCCTCCAAGCTTGTTCAAATGGTCACGCTGCATTGATTTTTTGATTATTTATGAATGTTTTTGTTCTTTTTGGGCACAAATCTGAAAAAATCTTCTTCTCCAAAACCCTTCACCCAATTGCTTTGATATTGCACAGGGGCACTATGAGGGACTCGTAGTTCTGAATTTCTTCACCAGGGGGCACTGCAATATTTTTCTATTTTTGATGGCTTTTTGTGTGTTTTTGCTATTTTTGACTTCTTCTACAGAACCATCTTTCAGATTAAGCTGAAACTTGGTGGATATGTTCCTCGTGGAAGGGTCAAACAAAGTTCTTCACGAGGTGACACTGCTGTGGATTCCTGCTTTTTAACAATTTTTTCAATTCGGGTACTTATCGGTCAATGCAGATTTGCTATTGATCACTGTGCAAGTCTTCAAACATGGTGGCAATGTACCTTGGGTGGGTTTCTACTAAGTTTTTTCATGCTTAGACAGTACATGAGTGACCTGGACCTCATTTCTGCGGTCACAGTGCAACATACATGAATTTTCCTCCTCAGTATAACTTGAGAACCACTTGAACTGGGGCCCTGATGGTGCACATGTTAGTGTTCTTCTATAAAGGTCAGAATTACTCAGTGCATGGGTTACCTTGATCCAATCCCAAGTTCACAGAGCTGCAAGTGTTATGAATGCCTCGGTCAGCTGAGCATGGGCTGTTCACACAGCCCTCTTGTTTTTTTTTTCCTGGTCATAGTTTGCTAATGGATTTTAAAATTTAGAAGATTTGTTGTTTCACTATGATATGAAATAAAGGAGTACATGCATTCACGCATACTTGTAAGGTGGAATTTTTTGGACACAGAGAAATGTTGAGAAGGAAATGTACAGAGTATTCAGTTTATTTTCACTATATACAGCAGTTATACACAGACATTTTTCTATAAATCAGAAAAGTGCAGTCAACTGGAGACATGTATTTCCACACAGTTCTTGCTGCTTTTATGTCTACAGGCTGGCTTTCAATTGATTTAATATAAGTTGATAGTGATCAAAATCTATATTAGATGCTGAAAAAAGTGTAAAAAATGTTTTATTTTATAGAATGTGCAGTCACATAAGATAATTGGTGAAAGTTGGTAATATCAAGGAAGCATGCTTGAATTATTTACACTATGGACACAACACTGAACTAAGCTGTATGTGTAGCCACAGATTTCTGATGGTCTTGAAAATTTATAGGCATTTTGACTAACAAGTCGGTGTAAGAATTAAAATTAAAATTTCTTGGAAAGAGTTCTTCAGTCACCGGAACATGTAACATTAAATGAAAGTGTTATGGGTAATAGGCTCCGAAACATGTTGAGTAGTTACACACTGCAGACCTTTTAATTTGTTTGGGCTGATACAGCCTATGTCCACATTTTTTATAGAGGAACCACTGCAATATGGACAACAGTAATTCCATATGTATATAGGTTAGACAGGGACAGGTTAGCTTATGGAGAGTAAAAAGTTTGGACTGTGGAATAGGGTAATGACTACTAGGAAGTGGTTCTGGGCAAAAAGACACAAAAACAGTCACTGTTAATTGCTTTTTTACCAGGCTCATGTGAAGCACAGTCAACCTGTGATGACAGTGGTACTAGGGATTGCAGCAGCCACAGTCATTCATTCCATCTCCACGGTAGCAGCAGTCATTTTCTCCAGCCTCCATCTCTTCATCACATTCATCTGTCCAGCCTGGCTCATCAGGCTTCAACCATATAAAAAGTAGGTTTTAACTTTTTTCTATTAACTCTGTTTCTATCTTTTCAAAAGATCATTTTTTTTCAGGATGTTGAAATAGTTGAAGCTTAATACGACACTGGTATGTTTGAGTGGCTGGGAGACACTTTTTTGTTTATTTTGTGGCGCATAATTGCATTAAATTCAAGAAAACTGAAATTTCTATTCCTGCTTTGGAGAAATCTTTTATACTCTTAAGATCAAACCACCACCATGCCATGGGTGCTGCATTCATTCAGCCTAGGTTTCAATTATCTGAGTCCGAATGTAGAGTCTGGCAAAGATTACATCATTTTCAACCAGGATAGGCCCATACATGCATGGCATATTGTAGCATTATTTGTTTTTGTTGGGGGGGGGGGGGGGGCAGGGAGGGGGGCTAAGATATAGAATGGGAGTAGGTGCACTTGACCATTGGCAGTAACAAGCATGGTTGTATATTAAACAAATTCAATGCAGGGGATACGTCACACCTGATTTTTAGTGAGGCAATCTACTCCTGGGGGAAAAAAGATGCTACCCCCATTTGTTTAACATGGGCCACTCTAAATATTCTTGTGTATGGAAAGTATGGGTGTTGCATGGAATATTATGTAACATCAACAGGATAGCTTAGGGTATGCCTGAGCAGTCACATACAGACACAAAATGTCCTGAAAAGGGGACAACAGCCAGAGAGGTGAGAAAAGTGTGTCTGGTATTGGGGGTGGCTATGGGCTCTATAAGGGGCCCATGGGGACTACTGGGATCAATGTGAATCCACAGTGTGATGGCGTACGATGTACGTGTCACTCACAACTGTCTGAGTTTGACAGGGGCAGAATCATTGGGATGTTGGAAGCTGGGCTTCTCCAGCAGGAGGTTGCCATGATAATGGGGTGCTCCTGGCATTTTTTTCCAGCAGTTATATGATCATCTAGAGAATCCAGATTGTCTACAATGTATTTGGGATGACGTTGGTGTCACAAGTTGTGTGATTGTTGCAGTGTTGCCAACCCTCTCGGATTACCCGGGAGACCCCCCGGAATTTTGTGCTTAAAATTCTTGAAAAAGTGTGGATTTTTGACACATTTGAGTCACCTCCCGGAAATTCATCAATATTTCGCATCTATTTTTCATATTAATTTATCAATCTCCCGTAATTTTACTTTCTATCTCCCGGATTTTAAGTTTGGCAGGTTGGCAACACTGTTGTTGTAGTTGAGTGAGGCTTTACAAGCCCAATCATGAAAAGAATATTAGTAACACCAAATGTGATAGATAGATGGATGGATGGATGGATAGATGGAGATTGAGGTTTGCAAGCGCTACAATGAAAAGAAGATTAGTAACACCAAATGTGATGGATGGATGGATGGATGGATGGATGGATGGATGGATGGATAGATAGATAGATAGATAGATAGATAGATAGATAGATAGATAGATAGATAGATAGATAGATAGATAGGTTTTCAAAGGTTTTCAATCAAAGTGTAAGCTCTGTATGTGGGAGAAATGATGATCATGGTGAACCAACGAAATGAAATGATTATTATATTAAAGTAAATCAATAGCTAAATAATTTAGAAAAGAAGGAACTTCAAGAAAGAAAAAGAAAAGGAGGGAAGAAAAGATGAAGAAAGGAAGAGAGAGAGAGAGAGAGAGAGAGAGAGAGGAGAGAGATGAGAGAGAGAGAGAGGAGAGAGAGAGAGAGAGAGAGAGAGGAGAGAGAGAGAGAGAGAGAGAGAGAGAGAGAGAGAGAGAGAGAGAGAGAGAGAGAGAGAGAGAGAGAGAGAGAGAGAGAGAGAGAGAGAGATTGAGGTTTTCAATCTAACGAAGAATCATTCTTGGATAATAAAAACTCAGGAAATTATTAAATGTTTAGGAACATGATAAAATGATCATATATGGGAAACCTTGTCAGTTTGTTTAATATTTTTAAACAACATTGAAAAAAAAACATTTTTTAACACTTTTACAGAAGTTCAGTATTTAGTTGTATGCACTTTAGTGTATTTAGGAATTGTAAAACCCTTTTTTCCTCTTTTTCTTTGCAGTAATATCTATGGTCCCTGGGATGAAGCTGTGATACAGGAGTGACACCAGAGCATCCCTTTCCTTCATATTTCTGACCCATAGAACCAGCAAGAACATATATAACCTCTTCAAAAACTGCCAAGAACACTAATTATTTATATGACAACAGACAGCTACAAAGTATGGACAAATTTTCAACAAGGATATAAATGGCAGCTGTCACAATTTTTGTTTCCAGTGAGAAGTATCATCTTCATAGTGAAAATGAGGACTCTTAAGATGTCCTGGTGATTCTATGCAGAATTGCAAGCTTTAATGAACAAACATTATTGTGCTTTACTGACAAATCTTTGTGGACTGATTGGTCTGAGTGAAGGCAAGTGGACAGCGAAGCTTTTTGTGGGAAGTGGTGGTGCTGTAGTGTTGTCATAGACTGAGGTGGTTATGTGATTGGTGTGTTTGATGCCACAGAATGAAAGGATCACATGATTGGTGTGTTTGGTGCCGTAGACGGAAAAGGTTACCCAATTAGTGAATATTTGCTGTAGTCTGAAAGGGTTACCTGATTGGTGTGTTTTGGAACTTGTTTGGAAAGCACCAGCTGTTGAGAGACTTACTTCATTTAAAGAACTTTCTGATTCACAAATATTTGCATTTTCACAGCGTATCTCAATTCAAAATATGACTTGTCCTAAAGGCTCATGAACATAATACAGTAGTCCCTACTTTGACATACCACTCTATTGAGGGACCAGTTGCTTTATTGGACCACTATTTGATGTACATTAGAGGTGGTCTCTCAAAAAAAGGGACGACTGTACATGTACATAGTACTGAACAGTGATTCATATGGATCTGTACCTATTCAATAAACTAGCAATGAATAGTTATATTAACCTTTACGTACTAGCTACCAATGCCTCTAGATATGTTATACCATCAAAAACAAAATATAACTACATTGTCTTTCAGCACCAATGGTGTGATGTGCCAAATAATTTTCATGTATATGCACATGCATAGTAGTTGTGCATGAAGTATAGAAGTTTTATGAAGAAGTATGCATTTGTGTATTTAAATTAATATGTGTGTCAATAAAGAATGTCAGGATGAAGCATGTGGGACTCTTTAGCTCATGTAATTTCACATTGTAAAACCTCTGTGTTGTACAGAGATACAGTATATATTGCTGCCTGCAAGAAACACCACCGTGATTGAACTGCATACCATTCTTTGCAGACCTTTGGTTACATTTCCTTGTTGTATTTCCCTGCATGGTATGATCACCAACAGAATAGTACATGTACATGTACCCTTTTTGACTCACAGTAGAGCTGGTTTTACATAGCAGGTACCATGCGCACTGTATAATGAATTGTTTGTCTCGAGCAGTGGAAGGCTGACTTCCTAAATACTTTTCCGGTAGACATTCAAGTCAATCCACTAGTTCACTAATATATTTTTCTGTGCATGTTAGATACCATGATTAGGAGCATTTGTACATGTATATTCCTCATGGGTGTGGTGTGAGTGCTGCAAAATTCCCCCCCCCCCCCCTTTGCTTTTACTTGGGTAATTTTAGTGTTTGTTATATGTAAATAGAAAGAATGATTAATAAGTCACGTAATGAATAATGATTTGTCATGGCTGAAAAAGACCTCCCCTCCCCCCAAAAAAAAGAAAGTCCAGGATCACACATATTTATGTGGAGGAAATTTGCATAGGTCCCAGGGAATGCACTTAAATATGTTTCCTGTTCAGCCTCATAAATCAAAACTTGATGGCTGTGTCAACAGCCTGTGCTCGTGTCACTTTGTCGTGATAACTAAAGCTTACAGATAGCAAAGACACAAAAATATGAGTCCAACTATGAAGGAAACTGCATATAAATACATCTACATGTAACTTAATGCATGTATCTCTATGCTGACCATGCCATCAGGTACTATTATTGATCAGTGTCACCTGGTTAACAAAGCTGACAGAAACCAAATCAAGGTATATGTACATGTATATCAAGCATGAAGCAAATTAAGCAAGTTTTGCAGAAGTGAAAAATTTTTGGGGAAAGTTTTAGAAAAGTAGAAAAAGCAAAAAAAAGAGCAACACCTGTTGAACATTAAAGATCTGTATGTACCAATTGTTGCTATACTGTTTCCTAGCAATTCATTACAACAGTTTCAGCAAAGAAATATTTTAGATCATTCTTTACACACAAAAAAAAAACAAACAAAAAAAACCAAAAAAAAACCTACATTGAGCAAGTACTTGCATAGCTCTAGTAGATCATGCAGATGATCCCCTTTCTGTGTCAAGCTGCAGAAAACTGCATGAGTTCATAATGTTAGTAGATAGTCAGCTGACATTTACATACATGCAGCCTATGACTGGGTGTGGTAACCAATATACCATGTAAACATCCATGGACCTAGTTCTGTCACAGATACCCAGCAAGTACAGAATCTCTATACATGTACTGTGTTTCTGAACTAAACTTAAGTTGGGACTTGTGTATTTCCCAGCAGCTCTCAAAGCCTGTGTATACTTACCTGCTTCTATTGTACAACTGGATTGTCAATACAGAAGTCCCAGTCATAACGCAAAAATATCAGGCTATAGAAGCCCCAAATAGATTAAGCAAATGCTTACTGTAGTTTTTAGTTCTGCTGACCAAAGATCACAGAGCTTAAACAGTCACTCATATCTGTCTGTAAACATTTTGCTTGTGAGCTCAATACAGTCCACAGTTTTTAAGAGAGACCCATACAACATTCAGGACTTCTCAACTGTATGAAAATTTAGGCTGAGTTTGCCATTGGTGGCACCACCTGCAGGATTATGGGTGAAAATGTGAAAATCTTGTGACCAATTTAGCACCCTTAATGTTTGATTGATCTTTATGAAATTTAGTGGGATTATGGAGGAGGTCAAAGTCTAAATTGCTTATGATACTGGCGGAGCCACCAATGATTTGAGGGAAATTATGAGCCAAAATGTCTTTCAAAATATCAAATTCAATATCTCAAAAAGTAATTGGATTAGACTTGCCAAATGTATATGATACTAAGAGCATATCCAATGCTGGCATATTATATAAAATCAGTGACCTTGATGTATTTTGTTTTATAAAAACGTTATAACTTTAAGGCTCTATATTAGTGTACTAAACTAGATAGAAGTATTGAAGTAATTTTTTCTCTCACCTTAACCATAACTATATCATGCAACAAATCCCAGCTGTGGGGGCATCAGAAATGTCAAATACAATGGATAAATGTTGAATAACAATAGAGGTGCCCCACATATGAGTGTCTGTAGACTGTAGAAATCTTGATGGCTGTCTGCTGCTCTCTCCTGATTGGTCAACAGTTGGTGCTGGGCATCAAGTGATGTCATGAGATCATCCCTCCTTCCCACAGAAGTCCAGGGGGCCAAACTCAAAATTTTACCACACCACTCCCCCCTACAGCCCTTGCGTCCATGCAAGCCATGCAAGCAGGCCAAGCTAAACAATTTTCATGACACCCCTAGAGGAAATTATAAAATATAGCTCTGTTACTTTCAACAAAATGGCACATGAAATATCCCAGAGCCTATGCTAAGAATAAGGGCATTGACTGGCATATCCCTTTACATAATGACTGCTTAAAAGAGCAGAATCACTAAGATCAACACCACAAAAGGGGTAGCGTCACCACTAAAGAGTGGTCGTTATTAACCATATTCATATTGATTAACTCATGCGCCTGCTATCCAGCAGGTCGAAGACTTAGAATTGCCACTAAAATATGCAAATGTGATGCCATGTGATGCCTGATAAAACAACACTGAATGACTCGAAAATGCAGACTCAGTACTCCGAAGCACCTCTAACTCTTTGTTAAATAACCTGGTAACTTACATAATATGAAAGCCACTTAAAAAGCATTAAAAGCATTAACTATCCATGCTAGTGACACTTCTCAAAGGGGAAAGTATACATGCCCCCCCCCCCCCCCCCCCGGTACAGAGAGAACACAAACTCTTGTCCAATGACCCTCTGCCTAGGGTCCATTGTATGGGCCAAAGGGTATAAGATCTCCTTCCACCCAAGCAGGTCGCAGAGGGTGGTGGGCATTGTAGGATCCCATGGCACGTTCAGATCTCCAGGCAAAAATTCTTGCTCTGCATGCCGAGGAAAGTCCTCACCCTCAAAATACGACCCTGTCAAAGTCCACACCCTCCCTTGGGCACATCCAGGCCTTGCTGGATGAAAGGTTTGTTTTCTCCACCTCTCCCTATGCCTTGCATGTCTCCGGGACAACCTGGTCCCCTCCTCTTGCCCAGCTGGGGCCCATCTCCAGCATATGTACTTGGCGGACATTCCTGTTTAGGGCATCCCTCCGACTTCTGCTCACCCTTGGGCAACACTGCTCCATGAGAATACTCAAGTGCCACCTATGCATTAGGTCCAGATGATGGAGGGGCCTGAGTCTCAACTGCTCTCGTAAAATCCCAAGCCCAACAGTGTGACCATCCCACGGGAGCAGCTGGCAGCAGAGATACCTCTGCCCTGATTTCCTCCCACCCAAGGGGGGGGGGGGTAGCTGGTGGCAATAACACTTCCATATCAACAGGCGCCTCCAACCACAACACGGTTAGGTCCATGGCAACAGGTGGCGGAGCCCTGTCACTTAAGATCATATCCACAAGATGCCCCACCTCATGCAGACTGTCGGCAATACCCAGCCTCATCATGTGACACATCTCCAGCCAGACTGGCGATAAAGACACCCCCTGCCAACCATCTGAAACTGTCTGGACGCCAATGTCCACGTGATTTGGCCTGATGCCCCGGCAGTCCATGAAAATCATTTTGTGTTCTCACTGCGAAATTTTGTCCCCCTTCTGCTACTTCGCCAAACTTGGGGGTGATCTGTCTGGGTGTGAACAATACTCTAGGTATCATGATGTATCCGCTAACAAGGAAACGCTAGTAAATGCCAGGAAATAGCTGCTGAAACAGTGGTAACTAGCTACTAACACATTCATAGTCTACCTTCCCCGAAGTATATTTACTTGGAGCAACTAGAAAGGGAAAAATTGTTAGAGTTGTCTAGCGAAACCACAGGGGCAAAACAATCAGTCTGCCTCACTGGGTTGTACAAGGCAGTGGAGCAGCAGATGGAGGGGGTTCTCCCACATGTGCCACAGTCTTGTCGTCATGCGGACTGTGGCTTTGCCCTCCCATTTTAGGTCGGATTCTGACATCGCCCTCCTCAGAGGTCAGTGGCTGAGGTCCTCTTGGCTCCGACACCTGATCACCTCCAGCTCCAGTACCTCTTCCGGCCTTCGGGCAGCATCTTCGTCTGGTTCCTCGGCAGTTGGTGCAGTCAGAATCTTGTGGCGTGCCCTCCTGAACTAAGCTGGAATGTCTCCCCCCTCCTGTATTTCTTTAGCCTATCATGATCTATGATACACCCTGGCATTCTGCTTAGATGGCACCCCAAACAAAGCCGGACGCCATTTCTTTTCTGCCACATATGGTCCCTGCCACATTGGCTGCAACTTTGGGCTCTTCCAAGGAATTCTACAGGTGTTCCTAATGAGCAACAAATCCCCAGCATCAAATGTGTGCCCCAAAATCTTTATATCATAAACTGTCTTTTAATTTGGTGCTCCTGATGGACTCCCAAGGTCTCCTTTGCTATATCTTGTGCATCCTGCAGGGCATTGGCAAACTCTTGCACATAGACCAAATAGGTTTCGTGTTCACCCCGGGTGGCTGCCTGGACTAACTCTAAATCTGGCGGCTATCTGGTTTCGTGACACAGCATTAGCCAGTTTGGACTAATGCCTGTACTGGGATGCAGTGTGCTCCTGTAAGCAGCAGAGAGCAGTGCCACATGTTTATCCCAGTCATGCTGATTCTGACTAGTGTAACACCTGATCATCTGTAACAAGGTCCTATTAAAGTGCTCAACCAAGCCATTACAGCTTCAGCAGTATGGTGTTGTTTGCATTTTATGGATGGAATTTGATGAAACTTGGTAGGCTTATGTATCTAGGCAAGACCTAAGTTGGGATTGTATTTGGGTGACCTTGACCTAATTTTGAAGGTCACAGGGTCACTTATGTGAAATTGGTTTCCGTTCGATAAGTCTTGAAGAACTTTTTGGAATTTGATGAAACTTGGTAGGCTTATGTATCCAGGCAAGACCTAGGTTGGGATTGTATTTGGATGACTTTGACCTAATTTTGAAGGTCACAGGGTCACTTATGTGAAATTGGTTTCCGTTCGATAAGTCTTGAAGAACTTTTTGGAATTTGATGAAACTTGGTAGGCTTATGTATCCAGGCAAGACCTAGGTTGGGATTGTATTTGGATGACCTTGAGCGAATTTTGAAGGTCACAGGGTCACTTATGTGAAGTTGGTTTCCATGCGATAAGTCATGAAGAACTTGATTGAATATGATGAAACTTGGTAGGATTATGTATCTAGGCAAGACGTAGGTTGGGATTGTATTTGGGTGACCTTGAGCGAATTTTCAAGGTCACAGGGTCACTTATGGGAAATTGGTTTCCGTGCGATAAGTCATGAAGAACTTGATGGAATTTGATGAAACTTGGTAGGATTATGTATCTAGGCAAGACCTAGGTTGAGGTTGTATTTGGGTGACCTTGACCTAATTTTCAAGGTCACGGTCACTTATGGGAAATTGGTTTCCATGCGATAAGTCATGAAGAACTTGATGGAATTTGATAAAACTTGGTAGGATTATGTATCTAGGCAAGACGTAGGTTGGGATTGTATTTGGGTGACCTTGAGCGAATTTTGAAGGTCACAGGGTCACTTATGGGAAATTGGTTTCCATGCGATAAGTCATGAAGAACTTGATGGAATCTAATGAAACTTGGTAGGATTATGTATCTAGGCAAGACCTAGGTTGAGATTGTATTTGGATGACCTTGAGCGAATTTTCAAGGTCACAGGGTCACTTAGTTTTCTGTTCGATAAGTCATGAAGAACTTGATGGAATTTGAAGAACTTTGGTAGGATTATGTATCAAGGTAAGGCCAAGGTTGGGATTGTATTTGGGTGACCTTGACCTAATTTTCAAGGTCACAGGGTCATTTATGTGAAATTGGTTTCTCTGCAATAAGTCTTGAAGAACTTGATGAAAATTGCTAGAGTAATGTATCTAGGTGAGAGCTAAAATAGGATTGTAATTTTGAAGCAAACTTGGTCATTTGTAATTTGTTATCACCTGTAGCTTATTCAGAGGTGTAAGTGTTCCACCGGGAGACATTTGATTTTCTGTTGGAAAATCAGTCTGTTCTAGTTTTTATTGCATTCAGTATAATTCTGTCTGCCATTTCTTCCGATTTTATACGCCAAACTGGATAAACCTTACAGGATGTTGTGAACTGAAAACCGTTTCCGTCGAAAATTCGAGAAGATGATTTGGATTTCGTGATTATAAGTTCGACAAAATTGAAAGATAAGTGTGAATGAAATAACAAACTTACACATAAAAGTGAAACCTTATTCCATTTTGTTGACGAAATTCAAAACTATGTGCACAGAAATGAAAGAAGAGGCTTTAATGAATTGTGAAAAACTGACTGGATTTCGTGATTTTCTTCCCACATTCCGTCTACAGAATCTTATAAAGGTCACAATTTCGTGAAAACTTTATTACTTCTGTGAATTGTATATTAGAATTTTGTGGACAAGACTAATAAATTGATTGACAATTCTGTTGACAGAATCGATATGGATTTTCTACAGAATCCTAAGTTTGTTCAACTTCGTGGACAAAATCGGCAGACATACAGGATTTTGTGAACAAAATTACTAGGCTTACATGATTGAATGGACAAAATTGGTAGGTTTACTCGGTTTCATGGACGTAATTGATAAACTTCTGGATTCTGTGGACAAAATGATATACTCAACAATTTTGTCGACGGAAATGTTAGAGTTTACATGTTTCGTCCACAAAATGAATTAAAATAACCACAGAATTCACATGCAACTTTGCCTATGCGGCGTTTCAAAATACATATGCGTCAAGAGTGTACATCCATGCATATGGCCTGCAACCGCGTGGTCGATGTCCCAGGTGGAAATACAACGGGGACTGCAATTTTGATATCGACGAATGATATCGCACAGAATTTCTCACATATTTAATCAGGTGTGACAAGAAGGGACACTGTCATTTACAACGGTGTTGCAAGCAACCATTTGAAATAAATATGCAACTTAGTTGCTTGCCAATTGCAACTTCTACCTTCGATATTCGACATTTGTTGCCAATGTATTCTCCTCTTTAGGGATGTCACTGTTTAATATGTGTGCTCAATCAAATAATGTATAATATTTCTATCATGCTACTTTTATGTTTCAATTAAGTACACTTATACATAAAAACAGCTTTAAATGTTAAACTAAATACACATAACACAGGAGTTTCCAACGCATGTACGATTAAACATACAATACTTAAACAAAATTTAATGTATAATCAGTTTACCAAAGTGATCCCAAACTAAATCTTTGATGAAAGAAGTTACAAAGGCTGCTGATACTGTTGTGTCAATTCAACTTGATATGACGTGTTACTGTCATTTATTATCAACGTATAAATAGTAAGGGTCTAGTGTCTTGTATGTTTACTTTCGTGTGTATTCAATTAAATGTGAAGGCACTTCTATATACAAAAAGTATACCTTCAAAACCACGTAAAATACACACGCACACACACAGATATATATATATATATATATATATATATATATATATATATATATATATATATATATAACCAAAATATAATAATGGTGTCATTTAATTCAGGAAAAAATATATGCTATGTGCCGCAGCACACAGACATATTACATAAATAAAAAAGAAAGAGGTTCGAAAAAATAATGTGCCATTTGCTATGGCACACAGACATAGTTATATAACTTGATGACACTTCTGTCGGCATTCAAGAAAGAACAGTCTGAAAAAGAAGCGAATTTTAAATGACAATCTAGAATGTATAGATTGTATACATGAGAGTACTACCAGCCGAGCAGTGACACCAGCAACTGGAAGTGTATCATTGTACCCCAATAAATTACACTTATAACTCATAGACTTATTAATACCAAAATATTGCTGTGAATATAAATTTTGGATCCATTTAATTTTCACTGAATATAATGCTTACTTTAAAGCCCCATTTACCATATGAAATGATGGTAAGATATCAGACTAACAATGCTTTTTAAACAATAATGGCGTCGCATTGTAAAAAATTGTATTCACAGGATTGAACAAGAACAACCTGAAAAAGAACCTGAATTGACATAAAATATACAACCACATTCAACTAACCATATTATTATAATTTTTTATTTATTTAACTGTATCTAAATAAAATGTTTACAGTACAACCCCATTTACTATAGTCTTAAAACATTAGATTAGCAATGCCTCTTATGCCTTTCCAACATCACACTATTACAATCCATATGGGTACAAGTCAACTTGATGGAGCTTCATCAGTCTTCAAAAAATCATATGCCCATTTCGTTAACGAAGTACGCAAGAAATTTCTGGGGCCAGTTGTTATATATGGAATATGTCCCAGAGAGATGTATATATATATATACATAGTATATATGTATATATATATATATATATATATATATATATATATATATATATATATATATATATATATATATATTTATATATATACATGTATATATATACACACATATATATATATATATATATATATATATATATATATATATATATATATATATATATATTACAGTCTGCCTTTATTACATTTTTTGCGAGACCACTGAATCCGTTTGGCCGTTTGAGTACATGGTAATATGCCTGATGTAAACTTAGTTTTAATTTTGTTTTGGTTTGTGTGCTGATATGCATCAAAAGATTCAGTGTTCTCTCTCTGTCTCTCTCTCTCTGATAACTCAAGTTTCTTGGCTAGTGACGAGATGGATGAAGTTGTTTATTCCTCATGTACATGGCTTGTATGTAAAAATTCTAATGACACATAACAGCCCAGTTGTTTGTTACATTAACAGACATCATAGCTTAATTATGATAACCTTATTTCAATTGGTTGTTTATTCATACACCACGTGTGTCTTGAGGTGCCACAATGTCTGGAGTTTGCTTCCAACATGTTTTCTACAGTCTGTAAAAAGAAAGTAATTAGTGTACTGTAACATTAATTATGTATTTTTGGGGGATTTCAGCTTACGACGCTTCCTTATTGACTTGTTTTCTCACTATAATGAGTGCCTTGTCTGTCAGTCTAGTGTTTACAAAAACTACTTTAATACTTTTTAATGGGCTTAATGACTGAATAAACCAGATGTCTAATGATGCTCTGATTACTTTTCGTGACTTGTCAGTTTTATTGATTTTACAATGTTTTCTCCAATCTAAGGAAAATACACAAACGGACTAGAATAAACATAATGAATTATGTTTTTGTACTTAACTTTTTTGTACTGTTTCAACTTTGGAACAGAATGTGCAGGCTTATTGCGATTGTAATATGAATCAGCAAGATGAATGCAGCAGGCAAATGATCTTTATATACATTCCCCATTTCCAATTTTTGTCAATTATCAAAACTTCCAAGATTAGCTATCAGATATTCTTAAGTGATTTGTAGCTAGTCAGCATACTTTTGCAAATTATAACGTAAAAACTGTAACAATAGACAAACACGTGTGTATGTACATGTATGTATGTGTGTTATTTTTAAGATGCAGGTGAAATTCAGAGGTAGATAAAAAAAAAAAAACAGGAACAGAGAAAGCTGAAAAGAAAAAGCAAATGTGAGTGTATTGCTGTATTGCTGCAAGAGTTGCCATTTTGAGGAAGACCGTGACCAAGTTGCAACCCAACTGCATATATACTGACGTCCCTTTCCACTGCCAGATCTGCCAGATGAACTTCCATACCAAACATACAGCAGTGCAGTATCCGGGATTGAGTTGACTGAGGTCGCAATCGGCATGGAGACAGACCTAAGACTAACAGATAGAGAGTCAATGTGGCAGGAAAATACATATCTGAGGTACTAATGATGTTACAAAAAGAGCCAGGCTAATGTCAAGGCATCGGCATCCAGGAGAGCACCTCTGCATGATGACCTTGGATGTTAGACAACCCCAGGAGCAAAAGCAATATGCAGAGAAGATTCTAGTCCAAAATGTGTTCCCCTAGCAGGAATTGGACATTTTGCAAAGCCATGCAAAGACCATAATAAAGATAGGAGTGATGATGGAACAAATGACAGACAAGCCATCTCTTGACCATACCAAACAGTTGAAGAGGAAGACACATGGGGCTGCTGCAATGGTTGGGGTGAGCATTATGCAGTTGGAATACCAGATGGACCAGCAAGTGATCCACCTTGACGATCTAGAACTTTCTGATTATTGGAGTAAAATGCGGGGGGGGGGGGGGGGAGGGTCAGCAGAAAAAGCCCCCTCCCCCCAAGAATATGACTTCCAAGAGGTGCTGGTCAAGCAAAAAGCAGCAAGGCAGATGTAGTAGCCAGGGTAAGATTGGCCTCCAGCCCCAAGAGAGTTAACAAGGTGGATCAGGACCAATGTCTCACCTTCAGTAGTCACAACGGTGATTGGAGCTACACGGAACTTTACTCCAAGGTGTATACACACTGGGACCAATGACGCCAGAAGTGGGCATTATAATAGGCATATTTGGGTGATATACTGCATATCTAGGGTAGAAAAATCTATATTTGATGGAAATTTGCACGTTGATAGCTAGATCATACCAGTACGAAAAAAAATTGGACATGTGTAGTGACCTTGAAATGACTTTTAAGTGACCTTGGAAACATTTCTGGTATTAAGAAAAATACTTTTTTTACCAAAATTATTCCATATCAGTTAATTTTCTGCTATATACCATATAATTTTGTTCATGATAATCTTCAGACTTCATTGTTTTCAACTGAAATAGCCATTTTGAATATTAGTAACAATATATGGGTTACAATTGACATATAAATCTGTTCATAGCTACATTTTGGTGTTCAAGGTCATTTCAAGGTCAAATAAAGGTTAAGTTTCATATATCTGTGACATATCTCACTATCTGCCAAGTTTCATGAAGATTAGTCTTAAACGTCAAAAGATAATGCCAAAAGTATTCTTAAGTAAACAAAAATTGGGAATTTGGTCCCATAATGATAGCGTGCTTGTGATTTTTTGATGGGTCATCTCAAATGCCTGCATCACCCCCATTCATGTAGAAGATGTATCTGACAGCAGAGTTCTCCTAGAAGATGGACTTTATGACTTCATTCAAAGAAGTAGGTTACTGGCCTTTTGCTTTTTCACAGGTCGAGGGCATTTCTGGGAACCAAGTGTGAAATGTGTAAAGTTTGTAAAAAGTGATCATTACGGTGACCTGAAGGGGGAACAAAATTTTAAAATGAATTCAGCAATGGTGGACAAAGTAAGAGGTCAAATAAATGTGTTTTTTTTCTGCAGTGACTGCTATTTTGATACTGGTAAAAGAAAAACACAGGCTGGAAATCTTCCCATTGCACACCTGGAAAAGATTTAAAATATTTTAAAATATATGACTGCTTGAATCTGGATCCATATATTCTTTGGTTTAAACATATTTTTATGGAAAACGATAATTTTGTACGTCAAATAATATGCAGCAATTGGGAAAAAGGGCAATGTCCCATACTTATCCATCTTGCAGAAAGGGGAACAGCATGTAAACAGGACGTTACATGACACACACCTGTTACATGAATGGTCAATGTTAAAATTTGTCCAGTCAAGTAACAGGAACAAGGCCAAGAAGACATTTACAGCGGACAAAAGACAGATAGAGAGACGCCAGTTACAATAACGCGTCAATGGATTAATGTTGTCTTGCTTGCAACTCAGGGTGAGCTGTATACATATATTTTGGATACTACCTGTACAAAATATCCAATGGGCACTAACCCACACGGACTTGGCTGCCTTTGGAAAATTGTGGATTCCACACCCAATGGTTTGTAAATGAAGATATTAAATTGATGGGACGATCTTGGGGGGAAGGAAGGGTATACTATATGAAACCAAAAGTATATATATTTGCAAATATTTTAGAACATCAATAATGATATGATATATATTGTGGCCGTGGTTCACTTTGATATCCAAATGAAATGTACTTTTGTGCGACTGCCCCGCAATGCATTGAGCCATGTTAAAATAGCACTCATCAACACGTGCATGATTTGCCAGCGTATTGTGTCACATTTTGGATTTTTGAACCAACAATGATAACTGCTTCAGTAAGTTATGTTTAAAAGTACCTTAACAACCATTTGCCCTGGGTACCTGGAACCTATGCGAAATATTACGAGAACGATCGCTGAACAACTGTGGCTATGCAGTCATGCTGTTTCACCGAACAACCGCATGGCTATGCAGCTATGCTGTTTCCTGGCCCAAGTATACCCTCCTGACAGGTTTAAATAAAATGCTGTATTTTAGTTGTCTTTACTGTAAAATAATGGCACACGACAGCCACTTTCTTGATAAAAGCTTTCAGCCCGGGTCTATCAATTTTCATAAGGCAAGGGCAGCTTGAAACATTTTCTATGTGTCCTAAAATTTATTTAGGGTCGGCCCTTTTCAGTAGGGTGGTTGGGTTCCAGGAATTACACATATATTTTTGTGAGGCCTTAGGGAACTTTGACATTTGTTGAAACATGTTTAAAATGGATGTTCTTTCCCCTTTTACACATTACTTCCTTTGACGTCAGTTTAATTTGTTACCTGGGCACAGCAGGAAGCACTTGTGATGGTAAAAGTATCCCACCAATAAAAGAAAAAATGTTGGACCTTTTAACCTGTTTTTGACTCTTTTTCTTCGACCTTTATTTCATGTATTATTGTGTTATTTAATACCACACAACCAGCTTCAGTAATGAGACAGAACTGAATGAGCACCTTTCTTTTAATAAAGAAATGAGAAAGAGCTGTTTTACATTCAATATTTGTTATGTCAAAACTTGCTTCTTAGACATTGGACCTTTAAGCTTTATGTGGTGACTTTGTACAGCAATACTACACATTTTAACTAAAATTTTCGAAAATTGGACCTTTTCGATATGTTTAGAGCAACTTCAGGACCCCATTTAATAGCGTCCCTTTCACAGCAACAGCATTATTTGCATACCGATCTGCCTCGAAGAGTGCCATAACGTGACAATTTTCATTGAAAATCAACAAATATAATAATGAATAAATTAAAAGAAAAAATTAAAAACAAAATAAAAAAAGCACATAGAAAGCAACAAAGAAAAGAAAACTGAAAAAAAAACGTGAAAAAAGTATTTAAAGTCAAAAAGCGCAATTTTTATCTTTTCTTAAGGCAATTTTTTTAGAGTAGGTCTATGTACGGAGCTGTCTGCTTTGTGAAATGTTCACGTTCGTACAGTACAGTTTATTTAATATCCAGCTAAGATAAGTTCACAATGTATCTCATTATGGTATACCTGGTAAGTACTAAGAGTGTTACAAGAGTTCCAGAGCTGTATCACGATAAAGAGTACTGTTTTCACTGAGTTACTCTCAACAAGTGTGCCTAAACAGATTTTCTTTATTTGTGTTTATTTTTGAGTTTCAAGGCTGAATCTAACAAACCCACAATGTCCTATGGCATCATCTTTTATGCAAGCCATGCTACATTACTGCAAAACAAACAGCGATCAAAATTCTAGAGGGTACCTTTTCATCCATAAATGTAGCCAGTAATTATCTGAAAACAGTTTGCCGATTGATATTAAAAGCCGTTATGATGATATTTTCACATTTGTATATTCGTGATATATAAATTAGTGTTTTTTTTTAATCAAACAAGATAATTTTTTACAATAATTTAAACTAAATGGGACCATTTTAGCTTGTTCTAAAATCAATTCATTGTGGCCATTTAAACAAAACATACTTTGCTGATACTTATGTGAATACTTTTCAGTTCATGCAGCCTGAAATGTAATAGTGTGCTTAGTTTACCAGGGTATAGCTCGCCTACCGTAAAAAAAAATAAAGGCTAATCAAATCGGAACCAGCTATTAATGTTCTGTCTTAACATGAATATGTGCAGTTTATGAAGTTTTCTTGATTTGGCAGCACAAGCCACTTTTTATATATCCCTACTATCCTACGCGATATCATGTGCAAGGTGGAAAAAGTGAAAAGCAGGAACAGGAAAATACTTGGTGATAACATCCAATGTAGGGAAGACCCTAGCTTTACAAAATGAACAAATTGTTTCTGCGTGCCAAGTACTGGATTTTGGAGACTTTTAGGCCTAAGCTCTATGCGAACGACTGGGTAGCTTGGCACAAATTAAATTGGCGGCTATTCCGGGAAGGTTGCTGGGATTGGACCACTGCCTCGATTGGACAACTTCTTTCCTGAAGCCCCTCTGTGTCGAGAAGTCTGATTGGCTGTTGTAACTACTTCCTTAGAAACTTTCCAGAACGCCATGAAAAGTGTGGGCACCAGTCTCCTCATTTTGCTGTCAATTTATGCAGATTAATGAAACTGTCAAGTCTGATCTAACTTTCGGGTGGCACATTATTGGGTGTAAAATGAAGTTAACAACTCGTTTTGAAACAGAATGTTAGTTGCATCGTAGGAATAAAGGTTCACTTCAGAATGCCTAAACATAGTTTCAGAAAAATATTCGGGGACAAGGTCAATATTAATTTATTCAAAGTAGTGTCCAGTTGCCTCGATTGGAACCAAAAAACTTCCTTGATTGGACCGTTTGTGCCTTGGTGGTCCAATCGAGGAGATGGTGGTCCAGTTCAGGGTACATGTTATTTTTGGTCTAAAAGTAGACATATGGGCCAAATTTAAAAAATCATAATTGAAGTTTTAATATTATCTCACAATATTAAGCTCAGAATATAAGAATTAAATCCATTTTTACATTGATGGGTCGGCGGTCCATTTGTGGAAACCATGTGGTCCAATCGAAAACGAGGTATCCTCGATTGGGACACTTTCATCAAATCTTATTTTTTGTCGTAATTAAATTATTCTTTACATAAATTGGTCTTTGGTAGTACCATAGTAATCTGCTTATGGATGCCGATTCATTTCACACTTCAACACGCGAAAAAGTTTCTTTGTTTTCCTGTAGCTGGCTGATGAAGTTAGGGGGTCCAATCCCGGCGACCTTCCCCTCATTCTATGGGCGTTGTAGGATAACATATGCGACTAGGCCATGGGTTCAATGTAAAATTACAGGCCATAGCAGTTTGAATTTCTGTGTCAGAAAAACGCCATTCAGAAGCGCAAGTTGAACATAGATGTAGGCCTAAACTTTCTTCCAGCATGCAGGTTCAGTTCACAGTTGCTGAGCTGCTCCCGCGAATCGGTTGACAATAAGGGTCAGGGCCACCGGACAAGGTGAAGTCCGCCCTCTGCACCTCCCCCCCCCCCTCTCCCCCGCGCCTTAGCCCCATTGACGTCAGGATGGTAAAAACTACATTTTGACAAGATAGGATTAAATGGGAAGAAGACATCCATCTGTCAAAATTCACTTTTGTTGTCAAATGTCAGGTCTACCGGTCATCCGTACTTGTAGACTTTTGACAGTTTTCAGTGTAAACAATTTAAGGCCTACCTTGCCCTATGAAGGCGGAATACTCGGATTCGGAATGAGCGGCAACAAGCTCAAGAGTCAAGTTTGCTGCGATCAAGGCCTATTACTTGAGTTTTATTGCTCATACTTTTCAAACAAAGACTGAGTTGAACATTCAAGTCTTAACCGCAAAAAGTATATCACTATTTAAAATTTGGTCCACTTGAAAGTTATTTAGGCCTATTCACAAAAAAATGAAGAGTCCATTATTTAGGCCAACAAAAGACAAAAAAAAAAAAAAAAAAAAAAAAAAAAAAACACGAGCCGATCGGCAACATCGATCGTCTGTCGCAAGAGAACAGATGTATTTAGAAAAATCGCTGATGTTTTTCCTTTCTTTCTTTTTTTTTATAGTTGAAAATGCACCGATTAAAATGCTTCAAGAATAAACTTTTTTCATCAAGTGGTTTTTAAAAAAATATCGCAAAAACGTGATGCATACACGTTCCACCGCTACGGTATCTGTCTGTACAACAGTTGTCATTGTGTGGCCACGCGTGTCCGTCGGTCGCGGTGCACTCTGAAAGTCACGTGCAATGAAGCACATACATATAATATATTTACTATAATGTTAATCATGCCTATTGCAGAGATATTAGGCTTTGAATTTTAGACCCTGAAATGGGTTTGCCTTTTCCGTAATGTAGAAGAATATTGAGGTACCAGATAGGGCTCTACAAATAATGGGAACATATTAGATTTTTTAGCTTAGCTGATTTGCCAGTCAGCTGAGCTTGTAGTCTGTAGAAGGCCTGTGTCCAATATGTCCTTGTGTCGTCTCCAAAGCCACTGAGCATACTGTTTTGAGAATCATATATAAAAAAAACACTTCTGTGAACCCCTAGACCTGAATTTGCTCAACAAGTAGCGCTGCAATTTTAGTGATTTTTGCTATGTATGACTGCTAGATCCTGTGGTGCACATTGTTCTGAAAACTTGGTGGAAATGTGCTTGTGTTGTGGATGGGTCATTGAAAGCTCTTCACCAGGTGTTAATACTTTTGATCCCCAATTTTAACGAATTTGCAATTGTAGTGCCTGTCAGTTAATACATACATTCCTATTGATTACCATCATCAAAGTAAATGGGGATTGCTATGGTCATTCTCCTTTTTTACTTCTTCAAAACCGCTTGCTGGATATTCACTTCAATCTTAGTGTAATGTGTCTTAAAAAATGTAGGTCTGTGCCATGTTTGTTGGAATAGGCCTAGTCGCATTATATTGACTTTTATTTATTTTATTTTTATTTTACTTTTTTTTTGGGGGGGGGGGCGCATATTAAATTTATCTTGTCCAAAACCGCACAGTCATTTGCTTTGCAATTGCATAGAAACACAACCTTCGCAGGAATGTAGGCCTACGGTACCTGCACTCCTTCACCTTCACCAAAATTTCTTCACTAAAAAGGGCTGTTGTCATTTTCTGACTTTTCAAAAAAATATCAAAATTACGAAAAAAAAGGTAACGAAATAAATGTTAGTATTGTTAAATAGGAACAGCAGCAAATATGACATACTATTAGTTACACACTGGGACTCTAGTCTCTACTATCTCTGGTGGGAGACTGGGTAATACAGCGAACATCTCTCACGAAGGGAACTGGTATTACCCAAGGCGGTAGCCGAGGGTAATACCAGTTCCCTGAGTGGGAGATGCTCGCTGTATTACCCAGTCTACCAGTGTGTAATGAATTTATTCCATTTTTATGTAGTTTCTAACTTACTAGGGATCTCTCCAATCAAGAAGGCGCCTGTTCTGCCATTTTGTCGTTTGCGTTCCCCTGTCAGAGCCGTTTTCACTTTAGCCGCTAGGTGTAGCATGGTATTACTACAGTAATACCAACCCCATGTGGGTATTACCATAATTTCAATTAGGTGCGGCAGGCATTTCATGGCTATTAACCAATCAGAAGCCTAGAAACTGCATAAAATGGGATAATAGGTTATATCTCGTTAAGGGTGGATGCTGTGCGCGTGGTACCATTACGTACTAATAGGAAAGTACCCATGAGTTTTCTTTTGGCATTGTCACTTTTGGCCTGGAGTGACCTTCAAAGGTGAAACTGACATATTCACTTGTAATTTGGAAATTGTGGTTTCCAGGCGCATGGTCACCATTAAACACTAAAAGAAAAGTACAAATTAGGTTTCTTTTGATTCTGTTAACTCTCACATTGAAAGGGCAAACTGACATTTTGCTTATACCTCAGCAATTGTGGATCCAAAGTCCGCGGTGACTGCTAAACACAAGCAGGAAAGTGCGCAAGGGGTCTTTTGGCCCTAGGTGGCAGTCTCTAATGATATCCTGTTGTACCAGCTGGCCCCACAGTGAATTCCCATGGACAAATGTGAACCAAAACAGACAATAGTTAGTGCTAAAGTTCATGTTGGGGATGTTCGTTGGCCCTACGTTTGGCGGAGAGAGATGTGTTCTGCTATAAATACAATCCCGTCGGGCGTCGGAGTCCGGGTTAGACGCAGACCCCTTCCTCGTTACCATGGCAGCAAGCAAGTTTCATTTTTATAAGAATTTGCAGGTCGCAAGAGTTATTAGAGACAATAATAAGCTACAACAGGCAATGATATGTTCCAAAAATGTGACATTAGACATATTTTATACCGGTACATTTAAAAAATAGATAGGCCTGTGGCTTCAATATTTAGTATTTTCTCCAAAATCAATTAAAATCGCCAGCCATAGGTTGCAAGCGTGTTGAAAAAGTGTAGACCTACAAGCGTCAAGTAAGGGATTGCACATTAAGTACAAGATCAGGCGACTAACCATGAACAGATTGCAGAGGAGAATTTTAGTTCTGGATTCTACAAAGATTTTATATTTATTTTGCGTCACTGTAGACCGTGTATATATTGCAGATTGGAACACGCTAGGATTCTTATCTTGTCTGCTGTGTGTACATGACACTTTAATTATAGGCTATATACAACAGATAAGTGTGAGTGACGGACATTTTCCTGTATTTACACACAAATTAAAACACTTCCTTGTCGATAAAGAATTCAGTAATTTAGCCAAACGGATATTCCGAAGGGCTTACGTATATCAAGGAAATTTGTATTCCAAAAGAGCATCACATGATAAAGGCGCGCTTTTTGCCGTCGTATCAACAACCTTATCTGAGCTTCTAGCCTATTTAAAGGATGACCAGACAACTCTACTGTGTGAAACAATCACAGAGCCAGTCTCGTGTTGACGATGACAAAATTAGCTGCAATAACTGGCACCTTTCAGCGATTTTTTTTGTTGAAAGCTGGAAAAATACTCAGAGCTAGAGAACAGGCCTTCTGGCTCGTTGTTTGGGCACAGCAGTGCACCGAAGCGGAGAAGACGCATTACAACAAACAGGTCTGATTCATCCATAGTTCCTCGAAGAAAGACTGAGCCAGTGTGTATATTGCAGGCCTGAACAGTCGACGGAGCAAAAACCCAGAGGAACTTTAATTAGGTGAACGCAATTTGCAATCCCCTTTGCCAGGTAATGTAGCCTGCTCTGAATATGATTTATAAGTCATTTAATGCATTTAAAATCATTACGCAATAAACCATACTTTCAGAACGTTTAACAATTACCATGAGGTATGCGATCCATTTTCATTTTGTGCAATCATCAATGCGTAAAAGAAAATTCGCAGGAAAAAGTATCTAACCGGGAGATCACATCTCTGGAAAAATTAGGCATGCAGAAACAAATTAGAAAACAACGATCTGCCTATACCTATTTCACTTTCTACACTGTGTAAGCGTCTACAGAGTAACTAATTGTTCAAGCACGCGATTGATTGATGCCGAAGCTTAAGCAAAAAAAAAAAAAAGTGCTGTTTCTCGTCAGTGTGCAGGTCATTTAAATAGCTGCCGGTCATTTTTTTTCATTAACAGAATAAGTCCGTTCGCATGTTTTGTCATATAAAATTGCTGCCTCAGGATGGTTAAAAATAGAGGCAAACAAAACAAAACAAAACAAAACAAAAAAAACCTGGTCGCCTGGCCATTATTTGTTTTATTTTATTTTATTTTTTTGAGGGTGGAGGCAATTTATAGCCGTACCCACCTACTTACACGGTGGTGTAATAAGTGAGTATGAAGTATGAAACCTGTCCAAAACCTCATTTCCCTCTTCACATTAATTATCTTTTGTGATTGTATTTGTAGCTTGTGTCGAAATATGAGTTTCTGACAAATTTGAAATAAACTAGAACCAATCTTAATTTTATGCGCAGTTTGTGTTTCAATGGCTCTGTAATCAAACTACCGCCATAACGTAAATGGAGATGTAGTTCTCTCGCATAGCATCACTGAATGACGTCTGGTGTAACGTGTAGCATACTAGATAAGACAGTGTCAATCAGATATTTACAAAAGTAAATAAAGATATATTCAACAGGTATAGTGGGGTCTGTATTTTCTTTTTCTTTTCTTTTTTTGCACAAGAACATCGGTTCTTGGCTCCCTTAACCCGAAAACGGAAGCACTTTGGGAAGGGCACTTTCACCCAATCACACCATTGTATTTCGAGTGAAGACGAGTCTATTTTAGTTGAAAAGGGACGGGGTTGTTTTGGACTGTTACCACAGCTTTGGACTGCATTTATCATTTTTTAAATAATAAATTTGACATCATGAGACACCCTATTTTGTTTTTTTTTTTTTTTTTTTTTAGTTTTGAATATTTGAAGTATTTTCAAGACGAGACTATAACACGTCAGTTTCACATTGTTTGCAAAAGTCAGCCAGTGCTAGGCGCTGACCTACCTTTTGGGAAGTACAGAATGGAGAGATCGATTATCATGCTTTGAAGTCTGAACCTGTAGCAATCCTCATGGTGCAGAGCGATGAGAATTGATTCATTTCAGCGGGTTATATTTCAATCTCACGGCCCACATTAGAAAGTACATAATTGAAAAAACAAAAATGAAATAAATAAACAAAACAAAAAAAAACCCGGGCCTAGAAAAAGAAAAACATGTTGTCTTTCCGGGTGCTGAACCGACCCCGCAAAAAGTTGCCGACCATAATTTATTTCTGTTGAAAAAGAAAAATCTGTTTTCATACCATTTAAATGACTTTGTGAATCGCTAATTTCTATAGGTTCATCCCGGTTCTCATGACCCAAATTGACTATTGACTGAACGGTCATCTTGTTCGCACGGAGGACGAATTTGGTGGTTGTTGTATCAAACTCTTTTTTTTTTTTTTTGTTTCGAAAAGAACAAAGTAACAGAACGCATATCAGAGCACTGTCCGCATAGAATGACAGAATCTGTCGTGTTCTAATCTAGGAAATCACAGTCAGATGCTTCACATGTGTTCTTGGAAACAGGCTGAGCCTGTGTTCAGCATTCAACTTTCAAGGCAAGATCAACCTTGAGGCGATGCGTGTCGACACATTTACTAGAATGTTTCAGGTGCCTTGATGTATTATCAGTAAGGGTTTGTTTAAAGACAAAGTAAGTAATGCTTTGTCGTGTAAAAAATTGAACTGTTTTGGGACCGATAGAATGCGCAAAGTATCGCAATTTCAGCGCACCCAAATGGGACCCCAGTGTACGCGCTGCAAAGTGAGAGCGGATCTCGATTTTCTGAGAACCATGGGACTCCCTTTGACATATGGGATACTAAATCAGTGTAATGGAATTGAAATAAAAAGTACATGTGTACAAGTAAGAATACTTGGGGTCCCCAGGTATATATATGCCTAAAGATCTCTATGGTGGTCTAATACTGATACATGTATACTTTCTGGTATAGGCCGAGCATCAAAGATCACTATAAGTTAAATATATATGGCGAGCCGTTTCAACAGATACAAATCGAGTTAAAGATATCTTTAAGTTTTAGATATCTTTACAGATGGGTGAGTTATAGATATCTAAGTTCATATATATATATATATATATATATATATATATATATATATATATATATATATATATATATATATACGACAGGCGGTCCCTTAACAGAGGTGGACTCATAGACAGGTTCTATTGTATAAATACATATATGGGTCGCCCTGTTACTATTTTGATGAATTTAAGATGCATAGACTTGATTTTTAGACTTTATTTTTAGATATGCGTAATTGAACTGTAGATATGTATAATTCGACCAAGTTTGAAGATATCGAAAAGATAACGTAGACATCTTTGGGGCGCCGTTTCATTATTTATTAGGCATTTATTGATATGAAAAGATCAATTCTTGATATCAATAATTTGATATAAAGAAATGAATTATTATTATCAAGAATTCTCTATGATTTACTTATGAAGAAATCGAACTACTGATATCAAGAAATCATTTTTCGATATCAACAAATGTTGACAATTTGTTGATATCAAGAAAAACGTGACGCTGCCTCTCCCATTGACTGCTTCCTGGATATTAGCGCTGATTGGACGGCGACATTTTGTATTGAGCGGCTGCGTGACGAAGTGAGCACGGTTGCGGCAACAGGTTCTGGTGTAAGCGATTATCAAACTGAGCATATGCTGTAGCCAATGCGATTTCCGCTATTGACGGTGAAGCGGCTTCACCACACTGAAGCCAAAAGTGCGAACGAGAATAGCCATATTTGGGTGTTATGCCGGGTACCCATGGTAGAGAAATCTATGCTTGATGAAACTTGGCATCTTGATAAATCATATTAATAGAAAAAATTGGAAATGTTCAATGACCTTGAGATGACCTTCAAACGACCTTGACTGTCACTTTAGTGATCTAGATAGGTTGTTTTATGGCATTTTTCGTCTTTTTAACGAGAAATCTCATAAAGCGAAGAGAACAAAACTTGAAGTTGTGGAAAATTTTGGGTAGAACATTTTGATTTTTTTTTCAAAATTAACTCAAAAATGAAAAAAATGTACAAGGTATATTTCGCAATAGTTTATTTCATTTTTACATAACAGACATATATGTGTATATAAAATAGGTGAAACACAAAGATTACGCTTATTTAGTAGATAAATGCTTAAACATCATCCAAAAGTCTCCTGTTTTAAAAAAAATTACGTCCATTTGAAATTTTAGCCCATAAACCCTTTGTTGGCGGTCATCTTGGATGAGAAATCAAAAACGAAGCTCTGATTTCAAATCGATATAATTTCACTGAGATTAAACAACTTCATGTGCACTTTTAAAAAAATTCATCTACTCTTTTAGGTGCACATAAATGTTGTGGACATATTTTAATGAGGCAATTCGAAGCTTTCCTGATTTTTTTGGGAAAAATCCCTTTTCTCCCCAGAATTTTGGAGATAAGTTAATTTTTGGTCATATGCCAAATATTTTTATTTTCATGAGAATCCTAAGACTTCATCGTTTGAAAAAATGGCCATTTGTGTAAATGTAGTAATGTCGTAATGTCTGGGTGTAAATTGACATAGAGATTTGTTTACAGCTACATTTTGGTGTTGAAGGTCATTTGGAGGTCAGATGAAAGTCAAGTAAATATATCTATGGCATATCTGTCAAGTTTCATGAAGATTGACCTCTAACTTCAGAAGATAATGCCAAAATAATTTATTAAGCAAACAAAAATTGGTCATTTGGCCCCATAGTGTCATATTCAGATTCAGATTCAAATAAATATTATGATATGCATTGCTACCGGTGCCTTGTTCTGGCAGAGTTTTTGTGCTGTCTTCTGCTGAAGGAGGGAGCCTCAAGTAATTTATTGGAGGTTTTATTTGATTTTTTTTTTATTTCAATAATTTGAATTCTTGACATCAATAATTCAATTGGATTTTTGGACAGCAATAAATGATTTCTTGATGTCAGTGATTCGATTTCTAGATAACAATAACTCGAATCATTGATATGAAGGGTTCCTTTTACTTCTTGACATACAGTGTACAAAATTTCGAATTATTGATATAAATATATAACTGGTTTTTATATCAATACTTTGAGTCATTGATACCAAGCGATCATTTCTTGATATCAATAAATGATTTTTAAAAAATCTGAATGATCCCATTTCTTGATAACAAGTTATAATTTATTTATGTCACAGATATCAATAAATTTTTGATGTCATCAATGCAGAATAAACTGTAAAAGGGAACTCTGTTCTGTCATTCGACTTTAAAGCATTCGTATTTCGGCCCTCTTAATCCTATCTAAATTGATTTATTGATATTTTTCAAGATAGGTGAACTTGAATACCCTAAAAATAATTCATGTTCCTTTTTACACTCCCAGCTCCAAAACTTGCCGTGCATTGCATCTGACATGGCCGGGAGAATTCGCTCCGTGGCCAAATTAGTAACGATACTTAATTGATCAGATATTCTGAGCAGTAGCATGTAGCACTAAGACAGGGCTTATGTCATCCAAGATATCCCATTCCCATCGCAACTGAGAGGGAGATCCGGTTTCATCACACTATTTCATATTGCAAAATAACGGACATCTTTAAAGTTATCTCTATAAAGATGGTGGAATTATACGGAGCATCTAGTTTTGGGTTGCAACGATGGCCATATTTAAAGATATTTAAAATCATTTATAGATGTCCAAAAAGATGGCGGAAGTATAAATACATAAAAATAAATCATAGCTATCTAAAATGATGTACTGGTATCTATAAATGACAAATGCTTTATGCAAATATGGTTCACATGTTATTCCTTGTTTCCAAGCAATAAACATTCCGTAACCTCTGGATTTGACATATGAAAAGCAATGAAATTCTACTTGACGTGTCATTCTCCCACCAGACGGAGACCTTTTTCCCACCACGCATTCTCTAGATGGTACGAAAGTAACAACCACATAAGATACTAAATTATAGACCTATTAAAGAGGACACCACCATGTATTAAGATAAAATTGACACCCATTTCTTATAAGACTTTTCGAACTTCATCAAATCGGACATGCCTGGCCAGTATGTAGAAAGATGCACCATTGTAAATTTTCAATTTGCAACAACTAACATTCTGCCCATGGCTCTTTCAAATACTGCGTATAGTAAAATGTCCATAGAAATTTGAGTTGCTTTAAAAACATTAAAAACTTTATTCGAAACAGGATTGTCACATCAAGAAATTATTTTATGACTATTTAAGAACAAAACAGTGCCCATCCAGCAAATGCATTGTGTAAAAAACACCCATGGAAAAAGTGTAAATAACTGGCTCGATACCAAAGAAAAGGCTAACATTACCTAAACTATGCATAAAAAACTAGGCAAAGGCTTCAGCATACTTTTGGTAATTTGTGTTACATACAAAGTGAAAAAACAGACATCTCTTCCAAGGGTGTCAGGCCGGGGGCCATGCTCGTGGTAGGTGAACATGTTCTTGTCCACTGGTGCACAATGCCTATCTGCTGGGTCGTTAAAAATGCCCAAGATAATAGCGTCCATCACCTGTCTTTTCTGTTGCCATATAAATTTCCCACGAGAAAAAATAGGCTGGAGGCACCCTTACAAACATCGTGCTTGGATAACTTTTTGTACGTGACATTTAGTTAGTGTTTTTTTTTTTGCTGCTGAAAATGAACTGGTACATAGCAGTCTTCCCTGACTATTGTCAAATGTGAAAACTTGGTCAAAATTAATTAAATGTGGTACATGCAAACTTGGTCAAAATTTATTGTTAAATGTGAAAACGTGATCAAAATTTTCTCTGCTATGATCCATTGGGCAACAGGTATGATCCAAACGTATGGTGACAGTATAAATGTGTGACTCAAGAGACAAAAGTAGACAGAATTACTCCATAAGTAAAATAAGTAATATTATTAACACATCAAGGTAGCCATATCCGACATATTCAAAGTATCTAAACATGGCATTAGCATCTTTTATAAGTACATTGAATTTTCCCTTAAATGTGTAGCACATTATAGGTCTACAATAATAAGTGAAACATTTTGGAACATTTTACCCAACATACATATAAAACTGCCCGTATACTTGCACATACTTCCATTAAACACGACTATACAACAGTATTGTTTAAAGTGTCTGAGCATCACATAATTTAAGGAAGAGCACAGGAAAAGCATCCATATTGAATTACAGTATAAGATGACGCTTCTATGCATTTGCTTTCTTGTCAAATACAATAAGGCAATTGAAAATAGGGTCTAGACACTTGAAGCATTTTCACGTTAGAATGACTGAAGTATTTCAATTCTGTTAAAATTTTGGTGGACTGATTGTTGAAAACAAACTGTTTTTATTTGTCAGATTAGAAACCATAATCGTGGTTTTTAGAAGGCTCAATATGTTATGGTATTTGTATCTGCAATTGATAAGACTTTCGTGTGAAAAAATACGAGCTTTGACCCTCTGTTTTAGAGAAAAGGTAAACTTTTAACTTCTTATTTTGTTTTAAACTCGCGTGGAAAATGGATTTTGTTTGAGCTGCCGATTGTGTTCCCTATTTGTGGCACCTGACACATGACAAGGAGTGTTTGATAAAAAATGAGTCACACGTCATTTGGCCTAATAAAAGTGAAAGATTAATTGAGGTTTGGAGTTACAAAAAAGACTCATTTTATGTATAGTGTTGCAACAACAAAAAAGGTATTGACTGCAATGTGTGTGCAAAGCGATGGAAGTTATAATAACAGCACAATAAGCGTTTCGTTTAAGCACCAATCAAGATCCTCATGCTTTGACAATTTTGCTTCAACCTAAAAGCGGCAGTGACCTCTGCAATAGATACAGTGCATTATTATGTTGTTTAGCTGATTTAAAGCTGCAGTTCTTCGGGATGATACACAACGAGGATATTATGTTGGTACAGTTTTGAGTTCAAATGGAAAATATTATCATCAGTTTATTTACGTTTCTTTTAATTTTAGAAACTTTAGAAAAGAATGGGCTGCCGCGTTAATAAAGACACCTAGGCTTACTCTACATGACTTTAGGATACACCCCACTTCTCACTCTACAGTCAAACGTAGGGATGCACTATCTAAAACGTAACTATGAAAATGTACGAGATGCATCTATTTCACACTTTTTCTTGTATATGATACGTAACACAGATGGTAGATTTATTGATTATTATAAATTATTAAGTAAATAAAGTCGTTGTATTTATGAACAGAACCCGAAATAAGGATAATGTTTCTTTACATTCTGTTTCTTTTTTAGATTCATATATCATTCTGTGTCTCATATGATGCATCACAACAATGGAATGGCCAAGGAGAATTAAAACGTGACTGTGCATTTCAGGGAAGTATGTTTCCATGGGCTATATTTCTCACCACGTTGCCATTTGGCTTTGCTTCATTCATCATAGAGGATACAGATCTATCGCCTCGATCGTTAGAAGGTGATGCAAAATTTTGTGGCAAGGCCAATGAAGGGATGTATCCTTCCATGGATATTCCCGTTACAGTACCCTGTTCATATCCATGGAAGAAATCTCAAAATATTCAGCGCCATGATATAGTGCCGTCATCGAATACGTCCTGCCCCCAAAACTGCACGTGCAGTATACTTAGTCATAATGCAATAAGAGTTTTGTGTCAACGTGGTGGATACATCAAGGTACCAATATTTCCAAGTGAGACAAAAGCATTGCTGTTCGAAAACAATAGGTTGGAGACACTGCGCAATTTCACATTCAAGCATTTAACACATTTGATGAGTTTGTCATTATTCCAGAATGGAATAAGATATATTGAATCACAAGCTTTCACTGGGCTGGAAAAACTCGAGTTTATATCTCTCCAGGCCAACGATATTTCTATATTACACGACTATGTTTTCTATCCCTGTCCAAACCTTACGTTTGTAGATTTACGTTTAAATACAAACTTAACAAGCCTACCTTCTTCACTTGGAAATCTAACGAAGCTTTGTTGTTTTACCCTTGAAAATGATGGAAAACCGTCAAAATTATTCAAAGGTAGTATCACTAATCAACTGAACATTTTTAAAGATGTGCCATTGCAGATTTTAAGGCTGCAAGGGATGAGTTTAGAAAATGTGTCTGATGATGCATTTAAGTCACTCAATCATTTGAAAATATTGGATTTTAATTCTAATTCTTTTCACAAAAAAGAAATAAGTCACATTTTTCAAGGCCTTGGCAAAATGGCTCTGGAACGGTTGTTCGTGGATTTGAACGAGTTGTACGTCGACGTTTTAAGCAATGATATACTCATGCCATTGCAAAATCACACCCCAAAATACTTATCATTAGCTGGGTGTGGTTTTAAGAAAATAGACACCGATGCTTTTTGTCCAATTTCTTCTTTGATGTACTTAGATTTAAGTTATAATAGACTGGAAATACTGGATTCAAGGTCATTTAAATGTTTGAAAAATCTTACCGCTATATGGTTTCATTACACCTTTCTGCATCATGTACATGACCAACACATAACCTCGGGTTTTTTTCCAGTTTCTTTGCGCATTCTGATGATGTCGAATATAATTCAGAGAAACCATTATCTTTCTAGTTTAAGATATTACTGGCTCTCATCCCCCAAACTAAAAAAGCTGGTTTTCATTGATACTTACCCTACCTATAAAGAGGATCCATGGCCAGCCAATGATACATTTCAAAACTTGCCGGCAGTTGAAACAATTAAAGCTGTGAGGAACAAATACAGCAAATTACTTAGCGGAACATTTTCGGGCATGCTCAAGTTACGTTATCTAGATTTGAGTCAAAATGATATCAAACATATAGAAGAAAAAGCACTCTATAATTTATCAAACCTTCAAGCATTATCCCTTAATACAAATGAATTAGAACACACACCATGTTTGCTCATGGTGCCGAATCTGAAATGCCTGAACCTAGGCAACAATATTATTTCAAAACTGCAGAATTGTACTTTTTCCCAGAAGGAAAATTTGATTGAAGTGGACCTTTCAGAAAATCATATAACGAATATAGATACCTTGTTACATTTCCGACTTTTCACAATTCAGATATTCAAGTTGTCGTCAAATCATTTGTCAAACGTAAACCCCAGGGTTCTGACATCCTTAAAATCTTTGGAAATAATTGATATGTCACATAATCCATTTACGTGTACATGCGAACTTTTGGCTTTTCGTAAATGGATTAATTCAACCAAAGTGGAGGTGAAAGACTTTAACGAGACGGGGAATTACATTTGTCAGTTTCCAGCATCACTACATAAAAGGCATGTTAAAGATTTCAATCCAACGGATGAACAATGCGCGGAAATGAATGTTACGTTGGTTTTAGGTGTGAGTATTTCAGTGGTAATGGTAATAGTAGTGATCAGCGCTGGTCTTATATACAGATACAGGTGGTATATCCGGTACTTAGTATTTCTTGTACGATCCCGAAGGAAAAAATATATGGAATTAGAAGGTGACATCTTTGATTATGATGCCTTTATATCTTACACTGGAGATGACTCAACCTGGGTTATAAGGAACCTTTGTTCTGAACTTGAAGAAAAGCCACCTTACCTCAAATTATGTCTCCATGAAAGGGACTTTGACATTGGAAAAGTCATTTTTGAAAGTATAGTAGAGAGTATGGAGAGAAGCCGCAAGGTAATTTTTGTTGTGTCAAGAAAATTTCTGTCTAGTCAATGGTGTTTGTTTGAAATGAGAATGGCGCAGCACAGAGTGCTCGATGACAATAAGGATAATATAATACTAATCCTACTGGAAGATTTGCCCATGGAGAAAATGTCTACCACCTTAAGGTATCTCATCCGAACCCGCACATACATTGCGTGGACTGAAGATCCTACAGGACAAGAATTATTTTGGAAGAAACTGAAGGGAAGCTTGCAACAGGCGAATGCCCCTGTGGTGAATATTTGATACTTACTTTGACACTTTAATCGTTGTGGTCTAATAGCAGTTAAAATGAGTTGTTAGGTAATGGTGACAGTTTCGTCATTGTAAAATTACCATACCAAATCTCGTACGAATTGATAAAGGGAGTGGTTGAGAATTATTTGCAAGTCTTACTTTACAAGAAGACATATTTAAATGCCGGCATGTGTTAACATCAATCTGACATACTTTAGTTTCCATATTTTCCACGTTAAAAAAATTATATAATGTGCAAGAACGTAACAAAAGGAACTTGCATAATGCTCAAACCAAAAGTCGCATACTATAAAGTGGAATGCAATTATGCCACCTACTTCACAATTAACGTACACTGGTCTGGTTAGTTTTGGATCTTGTCCAGCAAGGATACGAAGCATGCCTACGTCAGTTGACCTCATTTTAGCTTGGAAGTAATGAAGAAAAAAAAGCAGGAAAAAATGAGAACCTCCCTTTAATTGTCTTTTGTGATGATTATGATAATGTAATCCTCAATAAAATGATACAAAGTGAGTAATAGGGTGACATCTTATCGCTTCATGCATCCGAAATTCCGCCCGATGATTTGGTTTTCATTTTCTATGATGATGTTAGTATTTTTAGCTACTATATCTTTTTCAAAGTAAATGGGCATGAGAAGGTCATAAAAATGAAATACTTCACACGTCACTTAACCCACTGACAAAGCCCAATTTTTAAGTTTCTCTCATTGACAACGAAAAAATCCTAGGACACCATATATTTTGTATTTCCATATTGATCTCTCTTCTGAATGCACCAAGCTACGGTATATCTGGCAGACTTTGTCTTAAAATTGTGTTCACACTGTATAATTGCTCAAATGGTGGGGGGATATGACGGTGGGTTATACGTCATTTTATCACTATTACAGAAGCATGTTATTGACTTTTTTCTATCTGTGTTTTTTTTAGCAACAGAAAGTATGTATGTTAAAAATGCAACTCTTCTATTATTACTTGACCTTATGATGTTATATTTTCTTGGTATGTCTACTCCTGAAGCTACCATCATAGCCATCGGGTCATGGCTAGTAGAAACTTTCTATTAGAAGACGCACCATGACTTCACCATCTTCAATTTAGAAAATTAAAAAAGTGTATTCTAATACAAGCCCAGGCTTTAATTAGAGAATTTACGGTACCTGGGCCAGGTCTGCATCAAGTTTCCTGGAATGGTCAGGCTATATTGATTTCTTACATTTTATACTATTTTTTCACGGAAAAAATAAAATTCATTTTATCTGAAACGCTCAATCGACTGCTTAGAAATACCAGAGAAACATATCTAGGTATGAGAAGAACACATCTTTAACACGTTTAAAGCGAACTTTGTGTATAGTTTTGGTGTAAATTATATAAACACAGGTTTACATCGGTTTTACAAAATCAAATAAGCCCAAATGCATTTTTATTGCTCATCAGGGAATTTTCAAAAATCAGAACATGACTGTAGCACCACTGATACTACCTATTTGTCTTGGATTGAAAAGAAGTTACATTATGGCTAAATTAGAGATAGCACAGCTTGTGTTTCGGAGAAAACGTAAAAAAATGTAAAAGCAAACAAAAATTCATTGAGAATAGGAATAATTACATTGCAACCTATTGGTAAAAATAAAATCTTTGGGGCTGTTTACACTGCGTGGGGATTTGGTGCTTTAGGTTTGCTGCTTGAATGGTTTGGAGAAGGCCTTTTTATGTAGATCAGGCAATCGAGGATTTATCTCTATTTTCTTCATTGTGACGGATTACGCAAATTCCGATAAATGTTCTATGACTGGATCTTTTATTCACTATCAGCTCAGCTGATCTGTACATTTGGCGGCACAGTATTTCGTTTATTTGAAGTAAAGTGTTTGTCCTAGCGAAGACGGTATCTATATAATTTTCATTGTCATTTTATGGCCAGCCCTTTGCATAATACCCTCCCTCCAAAGCACTCCACTCAGATATGCATAACTGAATCGGTACCAACAAGATGCTGCACCCAATAGGGTACCCATTAATTGCACTTTCCTGCCCTTTGTACTGTCTTTGTTGTACGTAAGCTCTGTACCAAAATACCTTCGGAAAGGGAGAATGGTCTTGAAAGCTCTTTTTCTGTAAGACCTATCTCCAGGTTCGGAGAGAGGGAGTGTGGCTACATACATGTAGCACTGCTCCTGTACATTATATGTCATTTAAGCCCTAACAGTTAAGTGACTGCCCCTGTGATTTCATTAAAAATATTTTATCAACTCATATTAACAGAGTTAAGAAATGATTCCCATTGTCAGAAAAAATTGAGAATTACCGTTGCCTTGATAAAAGCAAATGTCCATTTATGTAGAAAATTCATACATGAAAAAAAATGGTTTTCAATCTTGTACTTATAAGTTGACGTCGAGTTGCAACGTAAACAGTGCTTCGACATTGCTACTACACGATGTTGAAAACAATGAGAACATGGGAACTGATGCAATATATAAAGTGATAATAGGCTGTGTGATGTGCAGCTGTGTTATAAGAAGAAACTGCAAGTGATGAAATAAATCTGATCTGATTTGGTCTCTTGCTGCATGCTTATTTTCTTCTTAAATTTGCTCATTTGTTCAAGGAATTCTGTAAATCATGATGAAAAAATAATACCACAATCACCCTTCAGAAAATCCCGCAATCTTCACCACATGGTTGTCATAATGGTAATCACTGCTTATTGTTTGTATTCCTCTGCCATTCCCATCGATGTACTTTGAAACATAAATTCTTCAAACACCATGCTACACTTTTGTTGCTATCAGCACTGTTTTCTTTACAAACCTACAATGTTCTGAAAATGGATTGACTTCAGGTGGAGAGATACCAAGAACCATTGTAGTAGAGTTCATCGAATAGCCACTTACCTCTGCGTCAAAAAGGTAAAGGCTGGCACTCACAAATTATATGCTGGGTCATCATTTCTCATGATGCCACTCATCAACATCATGATGAATCCACTCATCTGAGTCACCATTTCCTGTGCAGAACATGAGAGGCTTGGGCTCAACCAAAAGTTTTATGAAGCCACAGAGGAGTGATTCAGATTATATGTATAAATCCCCTCGCTCCCTCCCTCTAGTGCATCTGATGTGTATTTTATAGCCTGTCATAACAGGAAGTCTTTTTCCACGACTGTACATGATGCTAATTGGTTACGTCTGTATCAACATGTGGACACCTTTCTGGAGGTATAACAAAGCGAAACAGTACATTGAAAAAGTATATCAACAGGTCTGACACCGTTCTGTGTCTTGATTTTCCAAGCACATGATACTCAAAAGGTCCACAAGTTGGGTAAAAGGCTACAGGTACGCACTGAGTGTTCAGTATATAATTGGTGCAAACATTTTCACAACAGAAAATTGAATGTATGGACAGGGAAGTCACCGCTGGCCTCCTTACAAAAAGGTAGCCCTGTGGAATTTTGGATGGACAACATGGTACCAAACTATACAATTTGCAAAAGACCCGTTTTTCTGTACGAGGGGTAATTAAAAATGCCAAATTCGGAAAATGAGGCATGGTACGCCATTTGTTTGCATTCAGAGAAACCATCATTTCTCTTGACCATGTCTGAAATTATGAGTCACTGGGTGCAATGTTACTGACACTTTATTTGAATGAGCACACGAGGTTCCAGGTATCTGTAGAGAATCTTCAGCTGTTTGATGCATACTCAGATAGCTTCTTGCTGTGATTCATGACCGCAGTGAGACTTGGGTCCATCACATTGAACTACAGCCTATACAATGTTGAAGCGGTGGAAACATATCGGTTCTCCCGCCACCAATGAAGTTCAAAGCTGTATCGTCTGCTGGGAAGGTGTTGGCCTCCATCCCTTCGGGTGCTAATGGCATCACCACGGTGGGCTCCAGAAGGGATAGACTATCACTGGAGTTTATTTTGCTTCCTTTTGTGACAACTGCAGCAAAAATGAACAGAAGCAGCGTGGAACGCTCTGACGAGGTGTTCTGTTTCACCAGACCAATGCTCAAGTCCACACATTTGCCACTACAATGGTTTCTATTAAAAATGGTGGCTTTGAACTTGTTTTGCACCCACCGAATTCCTCTCAGGTGCCTCATTGGGACTTCCATATCAGTTTCCAAACAAGAAAAGGCATTTTGGTGTAACTCATTATGATATTGATAATAATGTCACATTTTTATGAGAACAGTAAGTATTGAGGCAGTGACGCCAGAAAACGAGTGTGGACTGACATGGGGACAATGTTGAAAACAATGCATTGATTCAGTTATGGTTTCTTGTTGGTGGGGATAAAAACTTTTCAATCGCCCCTCATAATCCTTTACTGTGTTAAGGTACACCTTCTATGAATTCAGTTGACCGCTACTTACAAATGTGCTTGAACCTCATCTCTGCAAGGTCCTGTAGGGAACAAATTGGTCTCTTTTGTATCAGTTACTACCGAATATTTTGCGCACATTTGGACATTTGTCATGCCACAATGTCACGTTTGATGAAAACTCATCTCCCTCGCCAAACTGCAGTGAGATGTAAGACAGACAAACCTTAGATAAATGACAATTTCTGTGACATTATCAGACAACGCCAACAAGCATGTTCGGAAGGAAACGTGCAACTCTACAATGTCCTGAGAAAAAAGGTGAACCGTTTAAACAAGTGGCTTGACACAAAATTATGCCAACATGCACTGAAAAACCCGAAGAACACTAAAACATGAGCCTGGTGGAAGCACATAAAAAACTTATACATATATGGGGAAATCTAATTGAGGCCAGAGAAAAGTTTGTCAAGCATAGCAAACAAACAATGCAATTTTGACATTCGGCTTGTCACTGCAAGCATTAACAACTTTTTTTAATCAGTCTCTTAAAACCTCCCACCTGTACATCCGAACAATAAACATATATATTTTTACAAATTGACACTATCCCAGACAAATTCCAGTTAGTAGTCAATGTGGAGCAAAAATTGTTTAATAGCAAAATAGCCCAGATGGAGGCCCCTCATGTGTGCTTCATGATATTGCAAGTTTTGTAGCAGTGTCAATCACAGCAATATTCAAAAGTTTAATACAGCTCAGTACATATTTGAACCAGCAACGTGAAAATAAATTTTTCTCTAATACTACCACTTCAGCCGAGATTGAAATTATTACAGACAAACATATACCTAAATCAAGTACAGGCCATGAGCTCTTGTCAACGCGACTTATTAAACTCATTTAGTGACCTTTACAGAACCTCTGTCACTTTTTAATCCGTCTTTAAACACGGAAATTTTTGCAGACAACTCAAACTAGCCAAAGTGAATGAATGGGCATCATTTATCCGGACTGAATGACCATTAAAAGCAGTGTGCATCAAGGACTTCACTTGGGACCCGTCTGCTTCATTGTCATAATTTATGATTTCCAACCTTCATCACCCGAAGTACAGTTAATGGACAACACCACCGAAGTCAGGGGCTCCACAAGCCGGTCACTACGCAGTGTACATGATGAAACAACAGAAAATAATTTTTATTCTAATAAAAAAGGAACCTGATACTCACCCTTAAGAAAACTAAAGAAAATATTATCTGCTCTCATTGAAAACAACTGATCCGCCTCCCATCATGATCGACATCATCATGCGTTTCATTGACCAAACTAATAGTCTTTAAAATATCTGATGATCTTATATGAAGCCTACACATTCCCACTGTATCATGAAAGATGTACAGAGACTCTATCTCCTAACCTAAGTTAGAGTGTTTCTATAATGCACCAGCTTCACAAGTGTCTCTAAAAACGACGACGTCGGCCTAATTTCTTCTTTTGCTGTTAACTCTGGCGGACAAGCCAGGAGATCCAAAAAGTGGCTTGCCTTCCATGCCTCTTTCCATCTTTGCCACAAGTGATGCAATTGAAGTTTTAATGGGTTGGACCTTTAGGTACCAGGAGATGCAGGAAAAAGTAGGATTGCCATGAAAAGAAGATTTGAATGGAAGTAAATCTCTCAGTGAGCTTATAAAATTGGCATAGACATATGTAAAATTGGCATAGATATAAATGCTACAGCTTTAGTTTGTGGTTTATTGGATGCGCCTTTAGCTTCAACCTTTGAATTTGTTTGCGAATAGCACCTGTTCGTATGACAGCTTTGAGGATATTCAACATTCAAACGTTTCAAGTGTCCCTAATTAGCATAATTCAATATTCTACAACTTTTATTTGTTGTTCATTGGATGCACAAACCTAGAAATTGAATATTAAATAGCACCTCTACCTATAATTGTTTTGAAGATTTGTAACAATTAAACATTTCAAGTGCCCTTATAGCATAAATTAACATTCTGCAACTTTTCTTTGTGTTTTATTGGATGCCACTACAGCACGAACCTAGAAATTGAAGTTAGAGTGACACCTCTACCTAGAAGAATACATTAAAATTTTCAAATGACCCAAATTTGTATAATTTTCAAAATGATCATTCCCTTTAATAAAAAGGCAATACTGTATGTATAGAAGCAGGATCATGCCATGTTTGGAGTTTCTAGGTGTAGACTCCGAAAAAACTGTCTGAAGAATTGATGATGAAAAAGAAGAGGAAGAAGGAGATGAAGAAGAAGTCGAAGCGGACAGAAAAATAGAAAGCCAGCAAAAACAGAATATGTTGACACACAAACATTGCTTTAAAGCAAATCTGCCTGAGAGCCTTGAAAATTTATTAAATTGAAAACGTTTTATCATTTTTTAATGATAAGTGTATTTTGACAACAATCGTTTGAATGGAAATTGCCCCGAAATCTTTAATAGGTTTGAAATGGTGAACATTAAAATCTTCCAAGTGTGCTTAATCAACACAATTTCACAGCTTGCCATTTTATGTCATTTGAGGCACCAATGCTACAAACCAATCAAATAATGTTGCTATTGACGCCTCTATTTACATTATAAATATTCAACATTTAAAGCTAGGAAGTGTGTGCAATAAGCATGAAATCAAATTTTACATCTTTTACTGTCATTCCATTGAATGCACCTATATCACACAACTAAAAATTTGAAGTTTGACTGACACTTCTGTCCATAATAATCTTGAAATAAAAATATTACAGCAAAGCTATGTGTGCCCAGAAGCTATGGTATTATTGTTAATAAACTGAATACTTGGATTATATCAAACTTCAAATCTTGATTATCTTTACACCTATAACAGAGATAGTAGTAGTGAGACCAAGGGTAATACCAACTGCTGCTGGCATGTATATGAGTATGCAGTATGGTACGTCTCCTGTGAACTAAGCAGTGAAAATCATGCCAATTGGAGGCATTTCACGTTTTGAAACTTTACACCCAGACATATCTGCAATTCCAAGTTAACTCATTCAGTGAAACTTCTCAAAAGATGACACCCTTGGGACTGGTGAAAAGTGACCATTTATCATTTTTATCTGTTTTGTTTTATGCGTAGTATGTCCCAGAAAGTGCTGTGTCACGTTTATTTTTCCTTGCTAAAAGAAAAATATTCCAAATAAATCAGAGAAAAGTCACTTAGCTCTGAAGTTAACTTATGTATATGTGTGTGTGTGTTTGTGTGTGTGTGTGTGTCAATGCTGCAACTACTGTATAATCATATATATGCACAAATTTCCCGAATACACTCCATCCAAATCAGAATTTCACGAGTTTTGTTTTCCCGATTGTGATAAAGTTTTCATTCCACATTCAAGGTGCTACAATTTTCCAGAGTTTAGTATTCCCGAACTGGGTTTCCTCGGGAAAATTCGGGAATATTTATTCCTGGCGAAAATTATGATTGTACAGTACAACAAACCACGAGCCTGGAGTTACGGCCGCGTAACTACACAGACGGGCCAATATAGTTACAGTATATATTTATGTTACAGGTAACGCAAAGTATATCCAAGGAAGTGCAGCTGTTAAACCATTTGTAAAACAAACATTATTCCACAGAATAAAAATTGAGGAAAGAAACACGAAGATCTTTAGGGAGATCATTCCAGAGAAAAAACTCGATAAGCTCCAAAGTAGATCAAAATGCCGGAAACATGAGAATCCCTGACCCTGCAGTTACGTACATTTGCGCCATATATTTGTTCATACCAAAGGGACACACAGTCGATTAATGGTATATCTTATACAATGGCCTCATATCAATTCAGTGGTAGTAGCCATTAGGCCTGTACCATATTTGTTCCAACTGTAACATGCGCCCTCATATAACCAAGTCCCTTTTTTGTTTTAGGTCGTTTATTTCATCTACTTCATAATAACCTTATTCAATATCAATATTTTCCAAATGTATTGACTGGCAATATGCATTGATCCGATTGGCTCCTGGGAAGATTACGTCACTACCGAAAAAAAATCCTGCCAAGCATGAAAGTGTTTAACTGATATATAAGTTGGGTTACGGTTAACGTAACTGTAACCACTTCGTATGAAAATATTAATTGGCAAAATAACCAACCATTCTTTGTGTTCTTTGATGGAATGCAAAAGTAATACTGATTGTGAAGCTGCATGTAGTACCTTTATGAATGCATTCATCCAGAGCAAACAAAATATGCAAACGGAATGCAGAAGTAACCTCTTTCCTTCTGGCAAATAAAGGTTCATCGTCAAAAACCTCAATGGAATGCCAAAAGAATGCATTAAAAATTGACATTTGACTGAAAACTGTAAATGTACCGCAGCTGGAATGCAAAACTAATGCATATTTTTCCACTTGGGTAAAATTTAATGGTATATGGCTCAAACTGTTACATACCATATAACGCAAAACTGTTAGAGAATGGTTAACATCAATGCATTTTATCACCAGCAACCTTTTACACATATCCCTCGTAAAGTTCAATCAAGATTTCAAAATTTCAGGTTGATTTTCTCCTTGTGAGAAAACAAACTCTGGATGCAAAACAGCCATAGTTCTCCTCTCCGGGTTTTCTCCGTATAAAAAAATTCAAGCTCCTCATTCCTATGTAACTTTCGGATGAAGTTCTCATCTCTTGGTTTTTCTGCGGATAAATATTATTCGAAGTTCATATCTTTTTTGCGTATTTTTTCCAGACTTTTTCTATGTTATCTTTCTTTCCGTGTTCTTTACATGTAAATATCTCAAAAATAGCACGCAGTTACATGGAATTCCGTGTCTAATGCGGAAAATTGAAGAACGGGAACTACTATTACAATATTGCATCTGCGATTTTAACATTAATGATGCAATAGGCTTAATTCATGACCAGGCCAGTTTCTGCATTCGTGTCCAGAACAAGATAAGCCTAGACAGGGCCTAGTCAATAATCAGCAGCCGCCATCACCCCCATCTTGCCCAGTCTCATTGACAAAATCCTGCATGAAGATGAAGGGTTCCAAAATTGGATCACTAGTTATATTAAAGGTCTAATGCTGATGCATAGGCGACAATAGGTCTAGCCATTAGCATCATAATAAAAGGCCTAATAAGATAACCATCACCCTTATTTATACCGAAAAGTCCTTCAGGTTTTCCGACATCAGGCTTGATGCCTATTACTCGTCGTAGACCATTATAATATCTGGCCTCAATAAACGCGGGCCTAAGACTATAGAGAAAGCGTGATTTTTTTTTTTTTTTTTTAAATTTTTTTTATTGAGTTCCTCGAGCATATACATATCCGTCAAAGCTGTACAGATGAATATAAAACAAAAACCATTAGCGACTACTTATTACAAACCTTTGTCACTATTCGGAATTACTTCCTGTACAAAACAAAAAACAAAAAAACAAAAACCAAATAGGTGACAAAGTACGGCTTATACCAATGTGAAATAACAATACAAAATTATAAATGGAAATAGTACAAAACAAGTTAGTGCAAAGCATACCTCCATCTATGAGCAATAGATGGAGAGGATATACTCAAACTTCTGACAATCTGAGAGAAATGGCATCGAGCAGTGGCTGCCATCTTAATTCAAACTGAGATAATTTATCATTAATTATACTTATATGTTTAACTACAGATATTTTCCTGTCCAACGAGAACAAGAAACTAATGAGATTGACATTACCTGAATTGAATCTTTGAGAATATAAGTAATGTTTTCCATGTAATATACAGTAATTCAGGGAAACTTTATCAAGATCATCATAAAAACCAAACAGAACATCTTTTTCCTGAACTATGATAATTTCATGCATGTAGTTTTCCCAAAAGGAAGTAAATTCATACCAAAAATGATTTGAAGTGGGACAATCCCAAAATTTGTGAATTATTGTCTCAGATGCTCCTCCACAAAAATTACATGTTTCATCTTCTGCAATCCCCATTTTATGAAGCCAATGTTTATTCACAATAATTCGATGTAAAATTTTAAATTGAAAGGACTGTAGCTTGGTTTCAATTGTAGTGTTAAAAGCCAAAGAAAACACTTTTGTCCAGAATTGGCTTGTACCACATAATTCAGGAAAAATTACTGCCCACTTTTTGGTACAAGTTGGTTCAGTTTTAGAAACCTGCTCAACTAGCACCCAGTAAACATCTTTACATTTCATATTCTCCAAGGGAACAAATTTACCATTAATAAAAAATTTTAAATCAGTATTTCTCATACGTGCAGTTGGGTGACTTTTTAACAACTGTTTCCAGTTATAAGGTATTGCTGAACGTATTTGAAAATATTCTAAAAAGCTAGGTTCAAAATCAAATTTCACAATCATCTGTTGTGGGGTGAGAAATTCCCCTGCATCATTTACAATATCATGTATAAATTTAATACCTTTGTCATACCACTTTTTAAAAAATATAGGCTTATTCTGCACTGTTATGTTCTCATTGAACCACAACATTTCTTTTTGGACCGAGACAGCACTTTTTGGAAGAAATAGAGACCTAAACTCATTCCACGCCTTCATGACTTGAGAATAAAATAATGGTACACGTATTTTGTTCCACTCGAAATCAATAGCACATCGACTTTTAAAAAGATCATAAATCTTGATACAAGGAAAAAATTCTTGAGCCACTTGTTTCCATTTAGCTTTTTCCTCATTCAAAAGACGTTTAACCCAAGTAATCAATAATGCTTTCACTTTTTTACCAAAATCGGGTGCTTTTAATCCACCATGAACTGGCTTTTGGCACATAATATCTCTTTTAACCTTAGGGATGCTGTTTCCCCATATAAATTTATCAATTTCTTTTTGGACTTTATTCACCATGTCAGAGTTTAGCGGAACTGTCGATGCACCATATACTAATTTTGATATGCCCAGTGACTTAATAACTAAGATTTTTCCAATTATAGAGAGATCTCTCATTTTCCAAATATTCAAAACCTCCTTCATAAGTTGAAATTTGTCATCAAAATTTTGAGACAGCATGTCTTGCTCATTGCTATGAAACTTAATACCCAAGGTAGAGAAGTCAACAGAGTTCCACTTTGCAGGTATATTACCAGGTTGTCTTCCAGCATTGCTACCTATCCATATACACTCAGTTTTGTCCAGGTTTACTTTTAAACCACTGCATCTTTCAATATTTTGTAAAAATTCTAAAACTGCTTTGCCTGATGCCTCATCCAGAACAAAGCATGTAGTATCATCAGCAAGTTGACTCAATTTAACCTCTTCTGATCCTATGATGATTCCTTTTATATTAGGATTAGACCGAATATGAATGGCTAATAACTCAACAGCCAAAATAAAGAGAAAAGGGGAAAGTGGACAACCTTGACGAACCCCTCTGTATAGAGTAAAAAAAGATGAAGTGTATCCATTGTTGATTACACAACTACTTATGTCTGTATACATGATTTTAACCCACTTTCGAAAAGAATCACCAAAATTGAATACATCTAAAGCTTTGTCCAGGAAATGCCATTCTAAAGTATCAAAAGCCTTTTCAAAGTCAATTAACAAGATCAAACCAGGTGCATCGCGCAAGCTAGTGAATTCTATGATATCTGATATTTGTCTTATATTTTCCCCTATGTATCTACCTTTAACATAGCCAGTTTGGTCTGTGTTTATTAATTTTGGCAAAAAATTTTGTAATCTTAATGCCATAACTTTTGCAACTAATTTATAATCTAAATTCAGTAGAGACAAAGGTCGCCAGTTTTTCAAGTGTAAGTGATTCTTATTTTTTTTGGGTATTAATGAAATGATACCTCTTCTTTGGTCAGTGGAAAGTAATCCTTGTTGATAAGAGTAATTGAAACTATCTAAAACTAGGTGTTCTATATCAATCCAAAAAAATTTATAGAATTCGGCCGAAAAACCATCACTTCCAGGGCTTTTGTTATTCTTGAACTGTTTCAAAGCACTTAAACATTCATGTCTGGTTATCATACCTTCACACTTGTCTTTCTCATCCTCAGATAGGCTAGGAATGTTTGGGTTATCAAAAATTGGACTAAATTCAATGTCTTCTGATATCTGCTCATCTTGATATGAGAAATAGAGTTTTTCATAAAATTTCTTTTCTTCTTCAATAATATCTTCCAGTGCACTGATTTCTTTATTGTCTTTAGTAATTAATTTTGAAATACATTTACTTTTGTAATTTCGTTTTTCTAAAGAGAGGAAATATTTGGTACTTTTTTCTCCATGTTCGCACCATCGAGCATGTGATCTGATCATTATGCCCTCAACCTGTCTATTATTCAATTCATTTAATTGCTCTTGAATTTGATCAATTTCGCATAATAAGTCCTTATCAGAAGAAGATGCTAATTTGCATTGTAAATCTTCCAATTGTTTCTTCAACTCCTTTTCTTTCTGTTTAGTTGCATGTGCTTTTCTTTTTGAATAAGACACTGTAAACCCTCGAATTTCACATTTTATGATGTCCCATTTTAAACTTTTATTTTCTAAATCGGTATATTTTGCACTTTGAGTCTGAATTATATCTTTAACTTCTCTTACATATGTTTCATCTTTTAATAAACTGCTATTAAATTTCCAAAAGCCAGGGCCTCTTGTTTTGAAAGAAGAGCCCCTGAGCTGAAGACAGATTAAACTGTGATCAGTCTTTATTGATGGTTTGATTCCACAAGAAGTAACACGAGGGCTTAGGAAACTAGAGGCAAGCCAGAAATCAAGCCTGCATTGAATTAAAGGTGTTTTTGAGTACCATGTATGCATAAAAGTATCTGGATTCTGTAATCTCCAAATATCTACCAGCTCAAATTCCTCAATTAAAGATAGTAATTCAGTGCGATAAGTCGAGATTCCTTCATCTCTTCCACCTTTTTTGTCAACTGCTGGAGACAAAACAATATTGAAATCTCCTCCAAAGATTAAATTATTTTCTAACTCGTCAAGTAAGCGCAATCTTAGGTTATGAAGAAAATCTACTTGTTCCAATACATGATCTTTTGTTGGGGCGTAGACATTGATTAAAGTGAACTTCCCCTCGTCGATTTTAATTTTGAGTATGATGAATCTGCCATCAGGGTCAGTAGTACAATTTTCGATACTGTAACTTATGTTATTAGGGAATAATATGGCTACTCCTTTACTGTCTCTTGTTCCATGTGAGCAAATCATATCAGCACCCCATTCATTTTTCCACATTTGTTCATCCTCAGGGCTGCTGTGGGTTTCTTGAAGAAATATAATACCATAATAAAATTTCCTCAACCAATGAAATATAGACCTACGTTTCTTAGGATCACGCAGCCCTCTGACATTTAATGAGTATAAATTTAAATTATAATTATCATTCATTATTGGTAGCTAAAATATGATTTTACTGTGGTCCGTCAAGATTGCCACACATGCGCCCAGCTAGATACACAGAGATTTGATATAAAGTTATTGTCATTTAAATCACTGCCAAAGCCATTGCTAATCTTGAATTGACATGTGTATATACCTATAGAACCCAAATGATGCTCAAAAAGTAACATCCAAGCATGGCGGAAAAAACTATAGTTCACAGCTTCTATCAAAATAAAAAAAGGAAAAATGAGGAACTCATTTTTGTATATAAAGGTACAAACAATTACAAACAGAAAAACAAAAACAGGACAGCACAATGTGCATGTTGCACAGTTCAGAGTGCACATGGGGGCATTGCTTGAACCAGGGAAAGTAACATAGCACACTAACTGAAAGCATCTCCTCGCCTTGATAATAAAGTAAATACATAATTAAACTTTGACGCAGAAAGAAAAAAAAAACCAGATCTATTCAGAACATTTTGTCAAAAGCCACACAAGGCGCCAGCAGACAGAGTAAATGCATGCACTAAATAACTTGATGATGTTCAGATTTTCAAATACACCATGTACACAAACAGTTAAATATAAGTATTTAGCCTCAGCTTTAAAACTACTCCTGCAATGCAGGCACCAGTACCCAAAACAATGCAAAATATACAAAGTATTCCCACAGTGCATATGTACAGGTCAACACCCAAAAACATGATCATGACATGCACCAAATGTCCATGAACAAGGTCAGCTAAAATTATTTAGCCTCAGCTGCAAACTATGTATTTGTACTCCTGCAATGTTGGTGCGTGTACCAAAGTCCACACAACCATCCGGAAATCGCAATAAAGATCTGTAAAAAAATCCAAATTTAGATGACCTATCTTGCTGCATGTTGAAAGGATCAGATATTTTGCTGCAGTATAGAGTGAAACCCGTTGCGCTGATTGTGACGTAACAAAAAACAAAAAAACAAAAAAAAAACAAAAAACAAAAAAAACCTTTTCTGTAGAGTGACCACTATATATGCCCCAGCCAGCGCAGCAGACCACGTCAATGTGCTAAGTGCTATAAGGGGCCACAAAAAAGTCCCGTCTAACCCCATTTTCACAAGTATGCACACCATTAATGAAGACATCCGAAAAACTTTGGGCAATATGATTGGGCGTGGCCAAAAAATTATAAAGTTACATGTATCAACCAAAACAGGGCATGCCCTCACTTGAATTCCTCTTAATTACATATCATGACTCCCATATGAGTGCGTAGATCCCAATACCCATAATATGATCATGAAGTATATGTATGAACACAATGCACATCTTAAATAATACATGTGGTGAAAAAGCTTTGTGCAGGAGGAACTATTAAAAGTGGGGCCTGTTATGACCCAAAAAACATGTATCAGTGTCTACTGTACAGGTGGAAACACTCCCGGCGAATCCAATCGAATTGCTTGAACCCTGCCGAGCAGAGCCTCCCAGGCAACTATGTATAAACCATGGAACACAATTAAGAAAGATGCCACATCGTGAAAACAAGAATCATGAAGCCCTCCCTACAACAACACTGGGCAACCCTTCACTCGGGAGCACCTCCACCCGAACAGTACTCAAATGCATCACCTAAATACGAGTATTTTTTTTTCAATCTGATCACAAAAGCATGGATATATATTGACACTTCAAGTATCACCTTCTTCATCAAATAATGGAAAGAAAAAAGAAAAAAAAAAAAAAAAAAACCAACTCACACATAGGGTAATTTAGTACACACAGAGCAACAACAAAATAAAATGATCCCTATGCATGCACCTCACCCAAAAACTTGCAAGTTGTTGTACGGGCAACTGTATCTTTGCAAGACATGTTGGAAGTTTAATAAGAATGCACAGAACATCAACAAACGTGAAACAAATAATCAAAAAACCACATGAGGTACAACCAGATGTAATAAAAGTCTATTAGGTTTGTACAGTTTTTATGCACCAATACCATCACATAAAGGTATTTAGTATTTAGCCTTGACTGCAAACTGCACCAGTACAGTCAAATAAAGGTATTAAGCCTTGACTGCAAACGCTCCTGCAATGCTGATGAACCATCACCCAAAACATGATCATGACATGTGCTGTGTGTATCAAAAAACCACATGAGGTACAACCAGATGTAATAAAAGTCTACTAGGTTTGTACAGTTTTTATGCACCAATACCATCACATAAAGGTATTTAGTATTTAGCCTTGACTGCAAACTGCACCAGTACATTCAAATAAAGGTATTAAGCCTTGACTGCAAACGCTCTTGCAATGCTGATGAACCATCACCCAAAACATGATCATGACATGTGACAGTAAACACACAACACACAACATGCTTACAACTTGTACATGTCGTGTCCAAGCTTTGTGCAGGAAGAACTATTAGAAAGGGGTCAATTGTGCACCAAAATATGCAAACAACAACAAATGGAAGTAAATCTCCTGACCCCCCAGAGTACAGTTACTTTGGCATTATACAGACGTTATGAAGCGAGGCAGATGAGAGAAGAGAAGTCTGGGTGGAACACATGTAATTATATTCATAACAATAGGCATTACAAAAAAAAACAAAAACAAAAAAAAAAAAACAAAAAAAAAAAAACCCAACACCGGTCTTTACTCTAATGCACCACTAAAATGCAAGCATGTTGTTTCAATCATTATCGCAAAAAACATACACAATTATATTGACACTTAAAATATCACCTGCTTCAAAAAAAAAAAAAAAAAAATTAAAAAAAAAAAAAAAAAAAAAAAAACATAGGGTAATTAAGTTCATGTAGTGCATCAACAAGTTATGTAGCTGAAATGATCTTTATGCATGCACCTCACCAATAATCTGGAAAGCTATTGTATAGGTAGCAGCATCTCTATAAGACATGTTAAAAAATAAAAAATTAAAATTAAAAAGACTGCGCAAAGCATAAACGAATAAACGAATCATGCGGTTGCATGACTGGTCCATGTCATGTGTAACTGTTCATGCAGACCCAAGCTGCCTTATGACAACTACATGTATGAACATTAGTATGGTCTTCTTCAGTGCAATGAACTATTAAAGCAGGTATTTGACATATATCGAATGACACAGATCAAAGTGAGTTCATTCAAAGCAATTGAATAAAGACAAACACACTGTAGAAAAAAGCTGCTGATATGAGTTATAACTATTGAAACTTTGCAGGAAGTGCTGGTACAAAATCTTACGTGCAGACACACCTGTCACATGTATTCTTGCATGAAACAACAGAAAGCTAGATAAAGTGATCTAGTGCATGATGACTAAACAAATTAAGCACATACATGCGACTCGTATAGATCTAAATTGAATCTAGCATCCCAATCACAATAGAAGACATTGAAGAGATGCACAAATATGTCTAAGCCAGATGAGAGCTTGTATAACTCCCTTGTAAAAAAAAAAAAAAAAAGAAAGAAAAAGAAAGAAAAAAAAAAAGAAAAAGAAAATCACTTTTCAAACTGACATCTCAAAACTTGAAGGGTCTACATAGCATTTAAATTGTCACAGATTACTTATCACAAGAGGATTGGCACTGCTACCATATACAAGCCCCGTTCATGAAGGAGCTCCCAGGCCAGAGACACTGTACCTGCTTCGTGGAATGCATAGTCAGAACAGAGTGAAAATCATGCACTGTATAGTTAAACAGATATTTGTGGACTGTCTCACTCGCGGAGTACATCCTCAAGTTTTTGACCATACTTAATACTCTTGATGCGGCCCCAGTGAGTTTTGATCAAAATCTTGTTGTTTTGTGTCCAACAGTCTTTCACGCGGGCATCGTTTTTCATTCTGTTGAACAGGGACTTCATATCCTGGGTCAGATCGTCTACGATGACTATACCTGTACCTTTGAGATTACGGCGGGCCTTGATAACAGCGGCTTTGTCGTCTTTATATATGAACTGAACCTGCATTCCTCTGGGCTGGTCAGGATTTTGGGTAGGGAGCCGGTGAACTGCATTCAAGTCTCTCCCAGACACTTTAACACCCAGCTTTTCCTCAAAAAGCTTGAGCACAACTTTCTTGGAGTCTTCTCCAGGACGTTCAGTTAGGCCGTATATTTTAATGTTAAATTTTCTGCTGTATTGTTCGTTCTCGACAGCATGTATCTGGTTTTTAGCCGTGGCCTCAGACACAGTCTTAACAGTGTGCTTTATTTCAGTGAGCTCTTGCTTCAATTTGGTAATCTCCTCTTTCATATTTCTATTTTCTTCTTCTAAAGCAGTAGTTCTGTTTTCTATGTTGCCCACAGCATCATCCACTGCTTTTTTGATCTCCAACCTCATTTCTGCCAAAATGTCTGTTTTGAGCTCTGCCATGGCTGCAAGGAGATCTTTTTTGAGAGCATCCATCTTGATATTTGAGACTGAATGTATGCTACTGTTGTCTTTTACAAGGACCTGAGGTTCTGAATCACTTTCTAAGTCCTCTGATGAACTAATTGAGAGCATACACTTTATTCTTTTGAGGTCTATTTGATTGCTGGGTGAAACTTCAGTGCTGCTGACACTATCTAGCTGTCCTCTCTTCCTTTTGTCACAGGGGGTATTTTCCAGCGCAACCCCGCTGCAATCACAGGAATCCACTGCACTCATAAATAAAGAACTTGTACTCCATTACATAAGAAGTAGGCACACTGAGCTGGAAGCCACAACTGCAAAAAAGTTGGAACGAAAAGTCTTACTAACCAATTTCAGGCAAAAGGGAGCTTATATTCCATGCTCACTGAAGCACATTAATTGAATCCTCTGTCCTTCACAGCATATGAGAATCCTTGTGAAATTTTGTTTCAAGTCCTGGACAATCAGTAGTGGGTAGCCATGTTCCAGTCCACTATCCATGTATGTGTGGCATGCTTTTTTCACAGAGTTGTAAAGTACATCAAACTACTGTCAGCTGTTAATGAAAATAATTCCCTGGTGACTTGAGGTATTCACAGATCCATTCTGTTATTTTCTTCCTCCGATGAAAAATATTTCTTCAGATATTTCTAGATAGAAAAATCTGCCCTGAATGGACTAAGCAGCCAAGTCTGCCACCAGGTGGCACTCCCAGAGAGAGAGAAAGCGTGATGTTACTGCTGATTTTAGGGCTTATATATCTGGCACTTCAGGCTTATTATATAGCCTATAGGCTTCGTCTGGATGTTCCCGTGTAGGCCTGTCTTTTTCAACTCTATATAAAATCATTTCATCCTGCTATACGTATCATCCCGCTTTAACTCACTCAGTTGACTGGCTTACTTAGTGCATTGGATTCACATCATGTCACAAGGGCTTGGTCCTAAACACGCTGCACGGCATGACAATAATAGTCCAAATCCATGTACGGGAGAGGTGGTGGTGTCACAGCTTTACTATTGCCCTCGACCAATAGTCAATCTGGGATATCACCACTTCGAGGGTACATAGATTTGGACTATTGCCCGATAAAACAGGCCATATTTGTTTCATTAAATTTTGAATAAAATTCAACATTTATATGGAAACAGTCCTTCCACTGTTTTTAGGACACACTTTACTAAACAGTATCCAGCAAACATGTGGCTTGCAAAATTACCAATACCAAAATAGAGTGGCTTAGCCACCATTTAAGCTAGGCTACACTATTCTAGTAAATTGTTAAAACGAGCAAAGTACATTACCGCACATCATGCAGTCCATCGTAACGGAATAGCCTTTCACACAATTTTTTTGCCCATGTCATTCCCCGAGCGTTTACTTTCGAATGGAAACCTTCAAAAATCATGCAAATTGATTAAAGCTTCGTTCCATCAATATAATCATACTGCACTGCACTTGAAGTTAAATTTGGAAAGATAACAGTGTGACCAGTGTGAATCACACGCAAAAGTATATGTTGTTTCTGGCAAGCAGCAGTAAGGTTATTATCTGTGATTTGTCATACCGGTAAAAGCAGTCTTCGTGTTAATTTGAAAGTTTAGTGCAGGGATTTCTTAGTGCAAGTATTGATGAAAAAAAAAATAGCCTGAGCCAAAAAGATAACTGAGGCATGTCATATTAAAGTAGCGGAACAAAATTTGGCTGTAACAAAATGACTCTATAAAAACAAGTAGTAATAGACTGGTGTATTGTATTTGTGTCTTTTTGAACAGAACCATTTCCTAATAGTCAATATCCTATTCCGCAGTTCGAACTCTTTACTCTCCATAAAGCTAACCTGTCCCTGTCTAACCTATATACATATGGGATTACTATTGTCTATATTGCACACGTTCCTCTTGAAAATTTTGACATAGGCTGTATCAGCCCAAATAAATAAAAGGGTCTTCAGCGGGTAACTACTCAACATGTTTCGGAGCCTTTTACCCGTACATGTCTCTCTGAGTAGCGGCTCCTTGTCTAAGCTAAATATTCAGCAAAGACAACCCCCATAGAAAAGAATAAATAAGAACGTGGCAAATGATGAATTAGCTAAATACGTGAAGTTTTGCTTATAAATGCAGAGCTTCATTATGAAAGAAGAACACCTGTCAAACAAACCATAATTACTAAATTTGTATAGTACGGGTTCAGATAAGAACATTTTGACTTATCCCTGAACCAATATGTACCCTTTCTAGCTGGACAGCTTATCCTAGTTAAACCACCCGCCAGTGTATAACTGAAGTGGAAGCAAGCTGGGGCCTTATATTCAGTCCCAGTGATAGTAAAATAAACAGTTGTAACTAGACCACCTGTACAAACCAAGGGAAATTCCAACAAGGACTGCAACAATGGACATCCTGCACCAGAAATGTAAAACAAACTCTGTGATGACACCTACCCCTCAAACAATTAAGCTCTATTTAACTGCCAACTCTGAGTCAATGTATCAACTTAATGTGTCAGGTTTGTGACATTTGAGAAAATACTGTCAATTTTGAGTAAATGTGAATTTAGGCATGTCAGAAAAGAATGAAAGTCATTAGCATTTATGTCAAAAACATGTTATCAAAACAATTTTTCTTAACAGGATTTTGAGTACAATTAGGCAAGCTTGTAACTGTCGTCAGTAGCTGCTTGCAACCTTTTAATGTTCAACTTTTAGACATTTTAGGCTAGCTTGTTTTCTGTTAAGTCAAACCCCCAGGGGCTATAGATATGTTTTTCTTTTTTCGATTTTGTTATTGGAAAGTCTTAAACATAACAACCAGTGATCTGGTACTCGAAATATGTCAAACAGAATTTGCTTCGAAAACTATAACTGAAATTAAACATCAACTCTCGCCAGTACACAAATTGAGAATACAAAGGGTGCTTTTTATTCGTTTAGTCATACCCATTGATTTTGTGATTTGATTTTCTAAGTTTGCAACATTTCACTGTTCTCATAAATTTGTTTAACTGTACATGTGGGCTATTTGAAAAGCTACAAGTTCAATAATTTGGTGGTAATTGAATTTTGTTAGCCAACAAACATTGTCCTTGCTATCCTTTAGACGTTTTGTCTCTTTTCTCCCATCCATATCGCAGCTTAATTGTTACTGGAAAGTCTGGCACATTATCAGACATTTTGTTTCTGTATGTGTGTTGAAAAGTATGTATATTTGGAACGACTATAAATTTATAACGTAACATCACATTCAATATAAATCCAAAAAGAGCCGGCGCACAATTGTTTCCTGTAGTATCTTTTACACTGTAAAATGTCTCAACAGCTTTGTGTTCTGTGTCTTTTTTTCGCAAAAGACGAATTTTTACAAACTTGAATTGGTGGCTTCCGGCTCCGTGCGTTTATACTGTTTTGAACAGACCAGGGTTTTTTAAAACCATTCAAACGCACGAAGGTGTCTTCATCCAATATACCAAATTCTTCTCCACAGCTCTCATGGAACCACGTGTGACATGTTTCACATTTCAACCATTCTTCAGTGCCTTTTTAATCGTGTTTGGACCCATAGAAAAACACAACACTTCCCACATTTGTTATCATCTGAAACATTGGTATCGCTACCTGTAACTAATTCTGGTTCACCATCAATTTCCATCAGTCCTCCCTGTGGGAAGCTGAATGCTTTTCCTATGGCTTCACATTCAGTTATCTCCTTATTGTTCAGCCTATTTTCCTCTCAGTTTTCAACATCATCTGGCGTCGGATTACTGTGTTTAGTTTCCTCTTGACTATCTCTCCCCTCGTTGCTGTGTCTTCATTGCTCTCGATCTTCACAATCATCTCCCTTCTCACTGTTGTCTCTAGTTTCCTCTTGATTTTCATAATTATCTCTTCTCTCTAATATTCCTGACTTGCTTTAAGGAGCCTTTTTTCACTTTCGTCAGAAGAGGAGCTGTAGTATTTGCACATCACTGCTATGACAACAACAACCTTAACTTCATGAGTATTCATCGTGCCTCGGACATGCAGAACATTGGGCCATCCTGAAAAGACTCCTATGGCATCACCTACACGTTCCATTTGCTGCCTACTCAACACCTCAAAACTGATAGTGCTGCATGTAGATGACAAAACGTCAGCAAAGCTTTGAGCATTTGGACATTTGCAAGGATCTTGTGATGAACAATGTGTTTTTTGGCAGTACCTCCCAGGGCACCGTTTGGTCCCTTTCCATGGCTGGTAGCGAAAAAAATTCCAGAAGATCTCACTTTAAGTTTGGTTTGGAGAATGGTAATCATGAAGAAAATGAAGCGGTTTGTGAATTTGCTTGTGGGTCCATCTGTCCAAATATTGATTACCTTTACTGTCGGACTCTCCCTGAGTATTCCCTGTATGATGCTGTATGTGAAAGCACAGGCGACCACTTTGTCATGTGTTAAGTCACCTGAAACTAGCACTTTTGATTTTGTTTTTCCGCGATGATACCACATGACTGGGTAGAGTGAAACATGTTTTCTGTGCCAATGAACACTTTGCGGCTCGCTTTGGTAGTGTATAGAAAAAGTTTCTGCGAAGTCCATTTGGAGCACTGTGGTCTCTGCTAGATCATGTAGGGACTGGAGTTTGTTGCAACTGTATGCCTGCGCCTGCAGTGTTTTTCGGTAGGTGACCTTTGAGTTTGGATAGTGCCTCTGCCACCGGGCCAGTTTTTTTTTGGGGGGGGGGAGGGGGGTATTGGTTAGTGCAGACTCCTCCTCCTCCCAGTTGTGCCATCTGATAAGAGATTCAAGTAAGGCTGTGTCTACACGATCTAAAAAATTGGCCAGAAACATGACATCATCCTCACAATCTGCACAGCATCGTCGCATACAATCTTCATTTTCTATATTGCACACTCAAAGTCCCAAAAAGTTATATTTTGATTATATGGAAAAATATCTGGCAACGTTTTGTAAAGTCTAGAAATAGTATAACATTTGAGTGGTACTGGCAGGTACATACGTGACGTGGCAATTCTGACACTAAGAGTACGTGAGGAGGACGAAGGTAAAAAATTTTGATCTTCCATTATAAATATCGGGTGATCTTGTTTCAACAACTGGAAATATTCATCCACTGTCATCAAGTGTCTTTTTTTTCGTGGTTGGTTTTAGGCCTTCTGCATTGCTGACTGTTACATAATCCGCCTTTCCTGGGGCAACTCTGCTCACTTTATCTTTTTCATATGACCTTACAAGAACTTCCACATTTTCTGGTAGGGCATTTTTGTGCTGCAATCCGCTTCTGAATGGGAATTTCACTTTATTAAAGTTTAATAATGCCCACGTCCTCTACTGTAGTTTTAACAGTTGACGCTTTTTTTCTCGGGCTCATTGGCATAGCGCGCATTGCTCTCTGTGTAGCCTTTCCAAATGCCTGTTTAGATTTTTAGGCGACAGCTGCTGTTGTATTGCTGGAAATACTTTCCGTGGCGTCTGCTTCAGTTTGCGGTTCATTTTGTCTCTTTTATTTCTCTGCACTTTATCATCGAAATCTTTGCCCTCTGATTTAACTGCTGGATTTCAATTGATGCCATCTTTTCTTTTTTCGTTTCTTTTAATCTCCCTGTCTTTTTCTATTGCTGTTTTGTGTTTCAAGGGATTAGACAGGATTCTGTCTCTGTATTCTTCTATTCTGTCTTGTGCAGATTTTGTCATTTTTTTGTGTGACTGAACACAGATTGAACGTAAAATGACAGAAATAATACTTTATTTGTTTATTCACTATTGACGTACTCGTTTTCTACGTCTCAAATCATGCAGTCATTTTTATGTTTAATTCTGTCTTGTGCAGATTTTGCCATTTTGTTGGGTGACTGAATACAGATTAAACCTAAAATGACAGAAATAATACTTTTATTTGTTTATTCACTATTGCCGTAATCTTTGTCTACGTCTGAAATCATGCAGTCATTTTTATGTTGACTTAAATTCATATATATCTAATCCCTGTCTAACCATGTGCCCACACCGTCATTATAATTGTCGTTCTAACTTTACATGTAGACGCATGATTTGGTTTATATTACAATGGATTTCAACGAAAATGTTAGAGTTTGAACTTAGTAAGAATGAATAGTTTAACCAGTTCTTGTTTTATAACTGCTGCGGAACAAACTCTAGAGGCTTCTAGGCCCATTTGATAATTATTGTCCATGTTTGCCAGTTACTGATGTTTGCACAAGTATGATACAATTTGATTTTAAACGCAATGCTGACTCCAATGACGCGCATACCGTTAGGTTAAAGACACCAAGTTTGATGGAGTTATACTGTGAAGTCTAAAATAAAATAATAAATCAATGTTTCCTCTTAATAAGAATCTTGAAAATTTAAAGCGAAAGGGGGGCATTTTAAAGAAACGATGAGGCCTACTGTTGTCCCATCAATCATGCTTTTGTTATTCCGTTACGGATGGATATTCCGTTACGTTTTTCTGTTACGCACTTTTCTGTGACATTATTGAACGTGATACAGCTAACCAGATCAAATTACAAATGCCACATTCAATATTAAGATAAAATTGTTACGCCTGATCTCAAGGTGAAAAGATAAAATAAATAAACATAACGGAATAACAAATTCGCACTTATGTCAAGGGTGATAAACATATATCATTTGATGGCCTTTTGGAAATAACTATATTAAACAGATCTCATCATAGTGTTCTTATGAGTGCTGATCTGTTTATCTTTTAAATGATGTAACACGTACCTATTCTTACACCATCTGGCGCAAAATTTCGCAGGTCTATTTACACATGACCTTCGTCGTCAGCCGTGCACGTCTGTTTGTTCCGCTGCTCGGCCCCTGTCACACGAATATCAGAACCTTATTTTCACGTAACAACGCCGCAGTGCGACTCAAAAATCTTTTATTCTGCTTTAGTCCATGAGCCAGACTGAAAATTGGTACCATCTGACGGCACCAAACGAAACCTTTGTACCTGCGTTGGTACACCTAAGGGTATAACAAAAATGCATGATGGACTTTCCAGAAGCCCAGCTGGAGCCTGTTATTGCAATTTTAAAATTTTATACCCAGACGGCCCAAAAATGCTGTATATGTGAATCCTGTTTTGTTATAGTTGGCCACTACTTTATAATTATACTTGAAATATACATATTATGTTTGTATCTAGTTAACAGCTGGTACAATGAACTTCATGCGACCTATAAATACTAAATGAATCCACACGGGTAAGAAAAAAGCCATTATACCCACATTGATTGGATTTTTTTTAGTGGGGGAGGGGGAGGTTGCTGCGCTCAGCTTATAGATCAAGTGTTACATTTCTGCAATCTCAATACCTTATGAATACATGGTCCAAATCTCTTGAAAAATAATGCAAACATGCCTCTGGGTCATCCTTTGATCCCTGGATTTTTTTGTCCTTGACCCTATTTTCAAGGTCACATCCTTGTGGAGGATATAACCGGTAGGCCTGCGGAGATTGTTCCTCCATTGTACGGCACATATACATCCTGGTGAAATGTCATATTCTTTGCATGTATAATCACATTTTGCTTTATTTTACTACTTGGAAGTGATTATATACTGCATCATGGTGGCTAAATTTAGTGACCTTCACATTACTCTGAAGGTCACACACTTGTGGGTAGGTACATTTAAGATTTTTGTTATACAAAATTATATGAAAGGAGATAAAATCCGTTTTAAACACAGTTATGTTATCCACAGCATTTATTTCTATTCTTACCAGTTCTCTATTATGCATGGTGACCTATATATATATATATATATATATATATATATATATATATATATATATATATATATATATATATATATATATATATATATATATATATATATATTCTTACCAGTTCTCTATTATGCATGGTGACCTATATATAAATTATATATATATATATATATATATATATATATATATATATATATGTATATGGGAGATTTGTCTTAGTGTGCCGTGGGTGACATGAATTGAATGGCACATACTGATTAGTATCTGTATTCTTGTAGTATATAGCCAATGAAATCTTTCCATCATTTTGAAGAAATTTCAAGTCTAAAAATTCGAATTCACAGACTATATTTCATTTCATATTGAAAACTTGGTTCAAGCCGATTCAAGAGTTGGTGAAAATCGTGTAAATCTGACAGCGACTTTGTCCACATGATAAAACAGTCATCTAGATAACGTTTCCAGTTCCTTTTAAAAAACATGGCGAAGGATTCGGATGTATTTCTAAGTTTTTCGTATAATAAAACTTCTAGATATCCAAGACGAAGCGTTGCATAAGTTGGTGCACATTTAGTTTCCATCGCACACCCTTTTTTCTGTATGTAGTATTCTCCATCAAATTTGAACACATTATTTTCTAATATTAGTGAAAGACCTTCACAATAAATTATCTTGTGAAACGTTGATTTTTTGTGTGTGCCATTGTGTATTTGTGCGTGGCCCTATTTCTTAAAAAGGAAACTCTTCTTCATTTTCTACATTTAGGCCTAGTTCATATCTCTGACCTTGGTTTTGTCTGTCCAATAGGTCTGTGTCATGTCTAGGTTGAAATACTTGAAATCTATTGTATGTAGGGAAGTCTACGTTTCTTCTGTTTTCATTCCTAGCTACCATTGCAAAAGTTCCTTGTCTGTTGTTTCTAAAGGGTTCCATACATTGGTTAAACATTGACAAATGCTATTGGTCCTTTAATTCTGCTCTCATGTCCATACAGTGAACCTACAGCTATTGTACATAATATTTTGGTTTTGTAATATTTAAAATGAAGAGTTATCTACACTGATTTCAACAACCTGCATCTGATTGATTTTATATGTTCAAATTTACAATTCAATTTGACCAAAAGGTGGTATCTATTGTGATATGCTAATATGTGTTATGTTAATTAGATATATAGTGACAGTAAAAAACGATATACGTACGTCGCGGTATACATGTTTGGCATATGGGTAACCCTAGCTTGTCTATGGGCTCCAACTTCTCCAAACAGGGAGACTGTGTTATTGATTGGCACTTTCCTTAACATGAATAAATATTGATACGCATTGTTTAGCACGGCATGAAAGTTCCTCAAAGTTGATTAGCAGTTGTTTGGATGAGGCATATATTGACCTGTTCAAGTTACCTTATTCTACAATGTTTAGCACTTTCACTATTATAAATCTATATTGATTAGCAATGATTAGCAGTCTTTGCACATTTATTAAAATTGATTAGCACCTCCATTTCCTCAAGTTTCCATTTCAATCTACAAACTGTGATTAAAATCTTGCTACCTTTTGCCTTATGACATGTATGTTCATCAAACGAATCACTATACAGAAATTTTTCACCTTTTATGCAAAATAACATACATCTATTAAATTGCGCATACTGACTAAAAGCTGTGCCGCAGAAAAGTCAATCATGCTGTTTTAAGTTCCTGAGACATACACCAATCAAAAAAGCATTGTTGAGTTTGGTGCCCTCAGATGGTACCAATTGGTCAAAATTGGGCCCTCAGCTCATGGACAAATTCTAAATGATGCATGTCATAAACTAAAACAAAAACACATTCAGGAATGGAACACATCAGGTTTAATATTTGACGTATTAATCCATTTTTTTCGTTGATTTTATGAGTTGTATACATGACCGGGAACCACAAAGGAGGGCACAAGTCTTTAGACTTTTGCCTGGCCCATCGATTCGAAGCAGGCAATAGTCTTTAGACTTTCGCTGGCAGTCCATATAAAGGCTGGTCACATGATAGCATTAAAACCAATCATATCAAAGATCTACTACGCAAAATTTTAACAGATATACGTGTGTGACACTCTATCCGTTTCATTTGGGCCTGCCTACTTGTGACGGTAATGGATACTACCGTCGGCATTAACACCAAAATACATTGAATTACACCACAATTTATATCTAAGATCGCTGAATTACATTCAAATAAACCGAAATATAAAATTCAAACACCTCTAGACTAGAATTTATGTGGAATGAGATGTATCAGGTACTTTTACTCATGTTGTTGACCACAAGTAGCAACATAAATCTCTGATTATTCATATATACTGTGGTCAAACAGGGACTTTATAGCTGTTCAAATGCTTTACTTGGCTTATTTTAGAATGACCTGAATGTGAATTGGTTTATGTCAGAGGTACAGAAGAAATGTCCAGATTTGCTGACTGCAGATGGCCCCTATACCTGTAGCAAATACACTCCTGTCCGCCCCACACAGCACAGTATTCATGGTGTTGGATGAGATACCTTCATGCTAATTACGTTGCATCTTGGTAAAACAAATGGGCGTCCATTAGGATATATAGAAGACCTAGAATTACACGACCACAAATATATGTATATCCTTTAAATTGTAAAAATAATGTTGAAATAATACCAATTATAGTTTACAACTGAGATAATTAAGGGGATGGTACATTTGTGACTTTCATGTAGAAGTTATTAATTATTTCATTGGTTTTTCATGCAAGGCTATCAAAAGCATATATTTTCTGAAGGGAAATATTTGTCTAAATTTAATTTGACTAATGAGTTTCAGATTTTCTCCATAATAATTATTTCAACTTAATTCTACATAAAATTTACAAACTTTATATGAATAAAAATAGTCTGTTCAAACATTAACATACAATTTAGCCTGTAATCGCAAATTTAAGTTGGCACCTGTGTCTAAAATCCAGTACCTCAGATTCTTTTAAAAAGGCTTTGATAACTTTTTATAGATCATTGGAAATTTATTGAAATTTAAAAACTTTGGAACAAAATATAAACAGCTCTAAAATTGGGACTTAACTCTTTATGAAAAGTTTGAGATACGGTTTTCTAGCCAACAATATGGCCTTTTTATTTTGATCAAAACCAAATGTTTATCTGGAAATGTGTTTTGTTTTTGTTTTTATTTTTGTTTTTGTTTTTGTTTTTGTTCTACCCAAAATATGAAAAAGTTTATCCTTAATTAAAAACTTATGACGATTTAATGACTGAACAGTTACAAAACATTTGTTGCTGGTTTTACATTTATCGAGATGTTTTCTTTCATAAAATATATAGTTTTTATGGGTTCAAATGAAAATTGTAGAATACAAAGTATAATATGCAACAAAAACTAGCATTTTCTAATTTTATTGCTTTGAAGTGTTCTGGCCCCTAAAGACATTTGCTGTTCTATAGTGTTTACACACGAAATACAATGAACAGGGCTGTGTCGAATATACCATTCACGCGTACCGGCCTTCATTGAATCATTCATTTTTAGGAATGGCGATTTGGTGCAGTTGGTATGTCCGTTTCGGCCTAGTCGTAAATATGCAATACAAAACCACCTGTTACGTTGGCCAATCTCGGTTGGTCAGCAGACACTACTGTAGATGTGATGATGAATATATATTTTATGTTCGGAACGAGCGGGACTCGAACCTGCAACCTTTGGCACCAGTCGCCTACATATATATATATATATATATATATATATATATATATATATATATATATATATATATATATATATATATATATATGTATGTATATATATATGTATATATATATATGTATATATATATATATATATATATATATATATATATATATATATATATATATATATATATATATATATATATATATATGTTTGTATATTGCAAACACAGTAGAAACCCTCATTTGGAACAACACGTCTAGGTACATGTATATATGGACTGCCCTGAACAGTCTGTGTTTCAGTGTGACAGAAAACTGATATCTAATAAGATAATTTTAATTGTATAAATGTATGTATATATATATATATATATATATATATATATATATATATATATATGTGTGTGTATATATATATATATATATATATATATATATATATATATATATATATATATATATATATATATATATATATATATATACATTGGTCACAGATTCACAAATGATTTAGATAGTAAAATGTTTGTTTGTTTGTTTGTTTGTTAGAGTATGGAATCGTTTTGAAAATACAGCCGTATCCAAGTCTACATAACGCAACATGAAACTGTTGTTATACTCTCGAACAGAACACAAAAGAAATCCCAGTAGAATGCGTAGCCTTGTTTGTGCAATAGGAATTTCCGGTCGTAGGTACCCTATTCCGAGCAGCTCAATTATGATACTGCTGCCCGCGCCACACATTGCTGTGCTGTGCCGCTCCATGCCATGCCGCGCAACATAAACCTGTCACAATAATCAAATTTCCTTTGCAAAGACCTTTTATTCAGGCCCCACGTATCCTTTCTTTGAATAATAGTCATTTCACTACAGAATTTTTCCAAGATCAACAGCTCTCATCAGCCCGGTTTGCACGAGTTACACGCAAAGTGCGTTTGAGAAAACTGTTGACTCAACTTCTAATTTGGCACTGGCAGATTTAACTTTTTGTCTTAGCATGCAGAACCCGCCGACTACTAAAAGCAATGAGAACTCTTGGTTGCTAGTAACTTTATTCAGTTGTTATATATCAAGGTTACCTGCGAAATTCCCTCGACTGTTAATAAAGCCCGTCCCATAAGGATGGGAGTTTATTGCAAGTGTATCGTTTCTTTGTAGAATTAATCACCCTTTTTGAGATGCTGACCATAGACTTCAACACCATTGTCCCTTTTCTGCTTCTGTTACGATTGCGACTTTCTGGTAGCCCTACAGAGATAGTGTATGACAGAATTTAGATGACATTAAGTTGTTTCAGGCGCTTCGTGCATAGCCGAGGGAAGGGACTTTTTCAACTAGTTCTTGCTCAGCAGAAGCAAGTGTAATATGCGACAATACAGCCACATGATTTGTCAAGACGTTATCTGCCCAAAAGTCTATTCTGCTTGCAATTCACACAGCAACCGCAACAGTACAGCCTGATTTGCTAAGTAATGCTAAGTTACCACCTCAAAACTCTATGCAACGTCAAAGTCACGTTGCGACACCTCCAATTCAGGGACTTAATCTATTAAGTTATGCTCCATCGTCTGTTCAAGTAGCAATTCATGGCTTGACGTCTTCAGTGGCACATACACTTGATCTGCCAATAAAATCCTACGGGATGTCAATAATAAGCACGAATCATGAAATCAAGGCGTTCTCACACTAACAGAGAAGCAAAATCTAGTCACTCGTGTCTGTGTGCATGTGTATCTGATTCTTGCCGAAAAAAAAATTAACACAGAGCTCTCTCTCTCTCTCTCTCTCTCTCTCTCTCTCTCTCTCTCTCTCTCTCTCTCTCTCTCTCTCTCTCTCTCTCTCTCTCTCTCTCTCTCTCTCTCTCTCTCTCTCTCTCTCTTACACACACACACATTCCCTTTGCGTTTTTAGGTCAACTGACCTTTCAGTTAACTGAGGTGTTAGTGTAACATGTAATTAGCCATCCGTCAGTTGTTTTTTATCCGTTATTAGTCCGTAACACATATTCCACTTCTCAAAAAATGTCACTCATATTCATTTCAATCTTGGTGCCAATGTACCTCTAATAGGTCACTACCAGCTTTACCCAAATGGTCACCCTCCAGTTACTTTTAGATTTTTTTATTTGTTTTCAAATCTTTAAAAAACCTTTCCCCAGGATCACACATGATAATAAAATACACAACCATGCGTTTGTATACGTAGAGTTATACCCATATACTTGTCTCAGTTCAGGTATTGAGGACTGTTGGCTCAAACTGGGTGGGCTTTGGCACCTAACTGCCCACTTTACCATTTAAGAATAGCTTAGTTGGCTTGAATGAATTTGGGCTGAATGATGAATGGGGAGATCATATGGTTATAGTGATTAAATTAAGTCCGATTCGACTATTGTCACTTACCGCAGTGAAAGAGTTGTACGTACAGTGAATTCATTTACTATAAGGTCACAGGGATGTGAATGAAAAATGTCGAACGCTCTTGAGTACCCAAAGTTTACTTTGTGCCATATTATACTTTATACCGTAAATTATATACGTATATAAAAAAAATATAAATGATTGCCAACCTCATGCCCACTTCTGGCATTTATTGATAGAAATACACCCGCGCGCATATGCACACAATCACGTACACCCACACACCATGCACATCTTATAGGTTAGCAAACAATTCATAGGCATGCATACACACCTGCAAACATACCTCCACACACACGCAATGTTTCCCGGACAATAACATACTGGTCAAAGGAGAAGTACAAACTATAACACACACACAAACATATATATATATATATATATATGTATATATGTACATACACATACACACACACACACTATATATATATATATATATATATATATATATATATATATATATATATATATATAACATGATACATGCACCTTATTTTGTTTGCAGGGCTGTTCAATACTACACCAACTCTTAAACGGTGCAAAAAAGAATCTAGCAGCAGGAAATTAGAATCTCATGACACCTACTCTCGGAGAAAAACCAGCTTGTTTGTTTGTTTTTTTCATAGTTACCTCTGCTGAGGTTTTGTGAGGGTCCGTCGTCCGTCCGTCCGTCGTCCGTCCGTCCGTCGGTCCACAATTCACATTTTCGACTTCTTCTCAAAAATCGTCGGCCAGATTCACTTCAAACTTGGTGGAGATGTGCCTTGGGTAGGTCTCTACTAAGTTTGTTCAAATGGTCAGGGTCCAATGATTTTTGGATTTTTAATGATTTTTTTTGTTCTTTTGTGTGCAAATCTTAAAAAATCTTTTTCTCCGAAACCGCTCACCCAATTGCTTTGATATCACACAGGAACACTTCCTGGGACTCTTAGTTCTTAATTTGTTCACCAGGTGGCGTTGCTATTTTTCTTCTAATTTTTTATGAATTTTTGTGTTTTATTACTGTTTTCGACTTCTTCTCCAGAACTGTCACTCAGATTAAATTGAAACATGGTGGATATGGTCCTTGTAGAAGGGTCAAACAAAGTTGTTCACTATGTGGGAATGGCCCAGATTCCTGAATTTTAACGATTTTTTCGATTCTGGTACTAATAGGTCAATGCAGCATTCCTATTGATTACTATGGAAGTCAATGGGTATTCTAATGCTTATTCAAATTTTTGACTTCTTATCCAAAACCGTTATCCAGATTAACTTCAAACTTGATGACCATGTACCTTGGGTGGGTTTCTATCAGTTTTGTCCAAATGTTCATGCTCCAGTGATATTTGGATCTCAAATGATTTTTTTTTTTGGGGGGGGGGGGGACAATTCTTAAAAAATCTTCTTCTCAGAAACTGCTTACCCAATTGCTTTGATATCACACAGGAAGACACCTAGGGATTCCTTTTGTTAATTTATTCACCAGGTGGCGCTACAGTTTTTGTCTATTTTTTTAATGAATTTTTGTGTGTTATAGCTAGTTTCGACTTCTTCTCCAGAACCGTCACCGTCACTCAGATTAAGCTTACACGTGGTGGATATGTTTCTTATGGAAGGGCCAAACAAAGTTGTTCACTATGTGGGTATGCTGCGGATTCCTGATTTTTAATGATTTTTTTAATTCGGCTCCTTTGCAGTAAATGTACCTTTCCGATTGATTACCATGTAAGTCAATGGGCATTCTAATGCTAATTTACATTTTCGACTTCTTCTCTAAAACCGTCTTCCAGATTTACTTCAAACTTGGTGGCAATGTACCTTGGGTGGGTGTCTACCAGGTTTGTTCCAATGGTCATGTTCCAATGAATTTATGATTTTTTAATGATTTTTTTTTCAAAAATCTCTACAAAAGTTTAATAGGAAAGTTTAACATGGGAATTCCTTGTAATGGTCTTAACTTTAATAGTATTGACCAGATTTACTTCAAACTTGGTGGGGATGTGCCTTGGGTGGATCTCTACCAAGTTTCTTCAAATATTCATGCTCTATTGATTTTTGGGGTTTTTTAAATATTTTTTTTGGTTCTTTTTTGGGGTAAACCTTAAAAATTCTTCTCTGAAACCGCTCACCCAATTGCTTTGATATCGTACATAGACACTCCCGTGGACACCTAGTTCCCAATTTGTTTACCAGGTGGCCCTCCATTTTTTTATGAATTGTTTGTCAGGTTTTGCTATTTTCCACTTGTTCTCAGAACCGTCCGTCAGATTAAGCTGAAATGTGATGGATATGTTGTTGTGGAAAGGTCAAACAGTTGTTTACTACGTGGCACTGCTTTAGATTCCTGATATTTAAGGATTTTCAATTCAGGTACTTATCGTTCAATGCAGCTTTCCTATTGATTACTATGTAAGTCAATGGGCATTCTAATGCTAATTCACAGGACAACTGACATGAAATTTACTGTTTACTTGATAACTTGAGATCTGTATATTTCTTTCCACGCTAGGCATAAATGACAAAATGTTTCTCCCATAAGTAAAACGAGTCTTTGTACGCTCCTGCAGCTCATTTGCAGTGAATCTGGTGAAAGTACCGTGCTGAATATTGATTTCATACCCATGAAATATAATTTACCAGGTCAAAACTTACATGACTGGATTGACAACCTTCCAGGAGTGGAAAGTCCTACTGTCGAGTTTCCTGCAGCAAAACGTACGATGAGAGTATGTTCAGATCTTTTAATCACGTGTACAAAGTCTAAACCGAATGACGTCGGGAAATGCAGTTTGATCCTGTGTGTCGACAAGTTTTCAAAAGTCTTTGACTCAATGGAATTTTGCGACCAAACAGCCAAACCAATAATAGACCAATGCGACCTTTGCTGTTGTCATTGAACAAGTCAAAAGAACAACGAAGCATGCAATACACATATCCAAATAAAGAGTGAAGCCTTGCTACGTCCAAAGCAAAAACTCTGCATTTTAACCTGAAGATACGTTGGTAATAGCCATGGACCTGCAAGTGTGCTCTTATGTCAGAACATATTAGTCTCATGTGTGTTGTATAAACAGAAGTTGAAAGTAGACAGCTTCTCTATTTATGAACTGAAAAAAAGGAGAATTAATGCTGCACAAAGTGGCATTACGTCCAAAGGATTTCTATTGCATAGCGCATTACCTGCGGCAGCATGTGGACGCGTATAGGCGTTTTGGTCCAATTTAGGCGGTTACACAAGCCAAAATAGCAATAAAGTGCTACCAAGTATACCAAGTACCATTTCTGTCAGAGAAAGTGTCACGACTGATTATCTTCTTTTGGAAATAGGTGATATCTAAATGGAGGTAGATAGCGTGCACAACACTTTGGAGGCATACTTAAAGCCTCTTATATTTGCACCTTCTCATATCTTCAGCAGGGTGAGGATGGCTTGGCCGTACAATCCATGCCATGTGGAGGTCCTAAATCACTCTTTCTTTGACAGGCTTTATTGCCTATTTGCACACTGAAGGCCCATATTTCACGGTAATTGGGTACATGATCCCGTCGTTACAGACATTTGAGCTCTGTCACATCGTCTTTCAGGTGAAGTTTACTTAAAGCTGTGGCACAGTGAAGACTACAAGCTTCTTTCACAACGACATAGCCATGAAATAATGAAAACCGCAGCTAAATTATATACATGACCACCATAACTTATAACTTACAAATGGGAAATACCATGGTCTTCAAAAACTGAATTCTCTTATCCCACAAAATTATCATAACTTTTATTTACCAAATTTATCAAGAGAAATACAGTTCACTCCCTCAATACGAGAAGCAGCTTGAATGGCGATGTCCATGTCATGTCTCGCGAACACACACTGAAAAATTCAAGCAATCCCTTCGTTACAACAGACAGCTTATTTGGAATAGCCTCCCCAGATCCACTAGACAAGCCGATGACTTATCAGACTTCAAAACGAAATACCCTTGGGCTGGGAGCCAGCAAGCGCAAATCTAGAGTGAAGATGTCAACTACTGACATACTTTTCTTTTGTACATTTTTAAGTGCTTTGACCATCCTGACAAAAGTTCAGTTGGCCTGCTCTGCCAACTCTCCTGCAAAACTATGGAAAATCGGCTTGGAATACAAAAAAAAATGCCATTTTTCTCCCAAACTTAAAAAACCCCGGTTTTGGCCTATAAATTTGCTATTTTTGTCCTAGAAAAACCAAAATAGGCCTCTAACAAGCAGAACACAATAGATGAATGAAAATGTCATAATAAGTCGAATGTTGCACTTCAAATATCAAAAACATCAAAACATCACAAAATATTGGAAAAATCGCTTCGATCATCACCTTAACTCAAATATGAGATGTATCATAAATCACCAAAATATTGCCTGGCATGAATGCTCTATACATTAAAAAGTGCCTAAATATCCCTAAAGACACTTTTAAGAAGAATAAAATGCTCTAAATGTATTTTGTTTGGTATACGATGAAAAACTGTTACCCCACCCCATTTATTTTTTCTTTAAAATTCCCGTTTTTTAACCCATAATTCAATGTTCTTCACTCCTATATATATAAGATGTATGTTTTTACTTTACTAATATTACAAAGTGCAATGAATATGATACTGCATCCCCCTCTTTAAAACAATTGGTCAGCTCATGAATTATTGAACAGTGTGGTTGGTATCAATCAAATTATGGATATATAGGGACAAGTGATCCGGGGTCCCAACAAGAGTGCAAAGACTGCTAGTCCATTCCCATCAGAGAAAGTTACGAGTTTCACACAGTCCTCTTATATATTATCAGAGAATTGTTTATATCATACAGCTCAGCTTATTATAAATACAGAGGTAAACATTGGGACAGATGGAAAAGTACAATTAACAAACACACAGCATGAAAAAGTACTTAATTTTTGCCAAGATATATGTGCTGCAGTAGCCAATATTCCCACTCCTAAGCAAGTTGGGACTGTTCTGCACATTTTAAAAGAAACAAGAAATAAAGGAATCCTAACTATTCTAAACAGACAAGACAAAAGTATAAGCTCATGGGGAGCCGAGCTTTATCTCAACACAATAGCCACAGCTATTGACAACCAAGTGTCTCGTGATTGGTTTTTCATTCCTAGTGATATGCATCCCAAGCAGTTTACGCAGTTTGCACGGTACAATTTACCTTCCATGAAAACACCAAAGATGGGAGAACCCTGCATGCAACCACCCACGTCATTTTTCAATGTGGTAATGTCAACAGACAACTTATTCCAGCCATCCCTTTGACCAAAACACGCTGTGGCAGAGGAACAATCTTCGCGTTCAATGTTGAGGATAGTTCCATATCCATGAAGGAAAGAATGGCAAGCAAATCCGTGGTAGGGATATCCTTGACCCATGACACAGATGATATCAAAGTTTTCCCCAGATAACTTTCTTTGGCAATTACTCAGATGTTGTCCAAATATCTTACTTCAGTCTGAAGATCCTGGATTTGTGCCTCCATCATCAACTGCTTTCAATGGTGCTGTTATAACCACCAAAGCAAACACAACACATATTGCCGATGGGCCCCTTTTTTCAAAGTCACGTACTCAAGCGTTTTTTTTTTTAGTCTTTTTAGAACATTTCATAGAAGTATCCAAGAAACTTGTGCTCCCTTACAGTGTAATAACGTGTGACCAGGCAATATGAAACTGCATTGGCTCTCAAGAAGACCAATATAGAAAAACATTAGGGTATGATTATGCGAATTGGTAGCTTTTACCTGGCATCAAATTTAATGAGCTCAATTGGCATGCTAATAAAGGCAAGTGGTATTAAAGACATTCTGGTACAGACTGGAATTTGTCTTGCAGGGAATGCCAATAAGATAATGTTGGGTAAAGACTACCACTTAATGCTACGGGCCCACACATTGCTAAATTCAGCCCTGATGGACCTGTGCTGGGAGGCTTTTGAAAACTGGCTCCTTCAGCAAGACATGGACAATGTTGAAATGTCAGAGTTGAATGCCTACGTAGCCAAACTGGCGCAAGCCCTCAAAGAAGGCAACCCAATATGAGTTGCTGGTCAGCATGCTAAACATGCTCTTCAGGAAATTAACCCAATGCTCAAAGAGTTTTAGAATGAGTTCAGTATGTACAACTCCAACAGCTAAGTTTTGGATGATGCATATAGATATGGTGCAAACCCTACAAAGCTTCAGTTACGCAAAGAGAGCTAGACTTTGAAATTTACGTCTTCAGGAAGCACAGAAGATTCCTCTATGTTTTTTTGTTGCAGGCCACCACAAGTATGTTAGTTTCTTGTCCCAGTACCTTAATAAGATGGAAACTCTTTCAGATACAGCCCCATGAGTACACCACCAATTTATGGATGGAATGTTTGGTGTTAAACAAGTTACTGCAGCTTTCAATACTGTATTGACTCTCATGGTGCTACAGCAAACCTATAACTGGAATGCTAAGACAGTATTGTTTCATGGCCCTACACAGAAGCCACAATGGATAACTACTTGAAGGTCCTTCCTGTACTCACAGCTATATCTGAGGAAACCAAAAGGATAGCACATATGGATGAATAAAAAAGTCATACAAAAAGGTCCTTGAGTGCAGCAAAGAGTTACTGCGATGCCATTGATCGCATTTAAACTGTTATACAAAACTAGAGTTTCAACCGATTTACTTGCAAGGAACTCAGTAGATCTTCTTAACGTCATTACAGGTGAGAAGGCTGCACAGGTTCCCTCCACAGAAGTGACTACCACCAAAGAAAAGGGTATGGAACTGCTAAAAGAAGCAAAACAGAGTAATTCTGTCAAAATTCAGAACTACAAGATAAAAACCTTTGCTACAAAGTGTACTAAGGGTCAAAAAGGGCAAAACAATTTAAGTGCTTGTACAGAGAAGAATCTTCAGTGACTCGAAGCTTGTATTTTGTCCATAGCCTCAATGATGAAGCAAAGGTGCAGACCTTGCATCATGAATGGGCTCTGTACCCTCTGGCTATATTTGAGCCTAATGATGAAGTGGAGCAGGGGTACCAGATGGGGTCAGGCAACAGAGCTGACCCATCACTCAACAAGTCTTTTGGGGACCAGTGGATTGAACAAGACAGTATCACCCTTGCCCAAAATGACAAACCTGTCTACAGTGGATGCCATGGCTTTCATAAAACGCCATCAAAAATTTGGTTGCAAAATTTTTAATAATCTGCAAACGTTGTATAAGCAGAAACTGATTAAATATGGCCAAAGGCCTGTCAGAAGATTTATTTTGTAGGTGATATTTGTTACTTTGGACTCGTCGAAAGCTTTAAACAGGAAACAAGGCAAAAACGTGCTGCAAATATGTCTGAACGACAAAATGAGGTAAATGCCAGGCTAGACATACCAGAATGGAAAAATTGTATGTCAAATACAAAAAATACAGCAAACCTCCTAAATTCCATTGGGGAGTCCTGGATGACTGACTGCAGCATACTTCCTGAGAACACTTGTATTTTGTTGGTGGGTTCGTCCATAATGCTGGGAGAACTGTGACTATCACAAAAACATCTGGTTAAGAGACACCACAACTTTCTTGTTGACAGCACGGAGAGGCTGACACAAGGATTTTTGCACATTTAAAGTACTATGGTACCTCTGACAAGTGTACTAATGACATTGATACATAATCAATGCATTTCCTTAATGCAGGTGGATTTAAGTCCCCGATCCTGGAAATAAAGGCTGACTCAGTAAATATACTGCATAACCATGTTGATATGGCACTCGCACATCATTACCTCCATTGAACCATTCTTTTTAAGAATGGGGATTTGGATACGTGCGTTTCCCATTTCAGCTAGGCGACTGGTGCCAAAGGTTGTAGGTTCGTATCCCGCTCGTTCCGAACATAAACTGTATGTCTTTGTTTTAGCAATGTACTACTCTATACACACGCCCGGACTGAGAGCTGTGTGGATCTACAGGAATGGCTACTTTCTTCCATTGCATCAGATTGTCAGTGGATATGCTTATTCCAATGCCAGGAATTGCTATTATGACAAGTGTTCTGTTGAATGCTTATAATCTGACAAGCTGTCACACTGCCAGTTTTGTCTTCAATAAGAGTAAAGCAAAAGTTCTGAAGGTTGTAGAACAAAACCTTGCCCACTTCATGAAATTTGGGTTGTGTGGTGAATCGCCCACTGTCGGAATCGAAGAAGCATATGATTAACTCATTCCACCCTGATAGAAGACTGAGTCAACAGCTTTCCCTGGTGCCCTCTGGGTGCAATGCATGCCAAGCAAAGCTGTTGACCATGGGCATATAATTTGGAATGATCCTCTCAAGTTTCATCCAAAATGCGGCAAAATAATCCCTAAATTATAAAATACAATTAGCAGAGACATTTAAATATTGGCGGGAAAAAGCGTCATTAGGGTGGAATGATTTAAGCATGCTTCTTTGACGAGTGTCTATACGGAAGATAAGATATTTTGCTGGTGACTTACATAAGCGTCTGGCACATCTATTTGTTATGCAGCATTTTTGCGAACATTGATGCCAGTTGCAGTAAGCAAACCCAGTAACTTATCGGATCCCACCTATGCAGATCCAGGGCAATTTGGACGTTATATTGTAGATGAGAGTTTGGTACCAGTTCTTATGACAAAACTACCAAAGCCTGCTGCAGCACGGAAACCTGGAACTTGGTGATGCAAGGCCGGTTAATGTTAACTGGTTGTGGCTATGCCAGAAAGAAAATTAATTGATTGTACTCTATCTTAGCTTTGTGGATGTACTCCAACTCGCCGTGGAAAAGCAGAGAGACATCTTGCTATACAAGAAGACACATCTGCTGAAGACTAATTTCTAAAAGTTGTACTTGTGGTGACGGCCACTTATTAGACTGGAATTGTATGACAGACCAACAACGTAATACACATCGCATGAGCCTTTCAGCTATTCTTTGTAAATATTGTTTATTATAACCTTGGCCCGACGGAAGAACAGATTTTAGCTATATCGGCCAGCCAGCATAAATATATTTTAATTAATAAATAAATATTAATCTATCACATGAGTAATCGCTAAAACTAACGTTGCCACCACGTTGTAAAGTTCTGCATTAGTTGCAACGACGTTGTGGTCTTACATTTTCGCAGGGTAAAGGTGAACATTTTGTTATCAACATTGTTGCCGCAAATTAAACTATACCCTTATTCCCAAAATTTCAATGACTGCATATAAAAGGATATCTCACAATTATCTGCACTTGAGCTACAATCGTAGGTACAGCTTGTCTGTTGACATATGATTGGAATAATGTGTGGTACCAACCGCTTGTATTTTCTATATCTTTGCAACATTCCATCAAATAGAACAAAGGAGTATAGACAACCGATCAGCTTATGAAGTACCATTTAATCAGGCCTAATCCACTTTCTTTGAAACTCAATCATGAAATATCATGCATGATCCGTAGATACCTAGCGTTGAACCTGTAAAACATTTTGCCCACTTTTAGTATAAATTGTTTTGAATATCCTATTTTTGACCTTTACATTTCTTGTAATCAATATAATATAAACACCTAAAGCATTGTATAATTCTGTGAACAATCCAAAATTTAACAGTCAAATGTTTTGAGTAGAAAGAATGCCATATGTGATTATGTTTAATTCCCCTACCGCTTATACTGACCGTCAGCAATCATCTGCTCATAATTTGCCTTCTTCGTCCCACTTTTCTTTATTCCGAATTTTTTAAGACAGCTTGGGTAAATATGGAAAAGAAGGTACAGAAGAATGATAGTTAGTTTACAGCCTGCTTCGAAACAATCTGTGCCCGCAGAGTGGGCCAAAGAAAGCTGGTGACTTAGCTTGTATTCTTCTGTTCCGACTAAAACTATTATGCCGCCATGACAGGCTTGCTTTACAAGGGCTTGCCGTTAATGTGTGAAACAGAAACTTAAATATGAATGTTTGTAATCCTCCCAACGGCGCATTAAATATAAAAATGATATTGATAAAATCCCATCTTCAAATTATAGCCTGCGCTATGTGTGAATACTTTGTACCTTGGCAGTATCTTGAATTGAGTTTGTTTGCCATCATTTCATACACAAACCCACGTACCTCGCAATGTGACGTATTTAGGTTTAATTTTCCTTCCCGGAAACATGACGCGTTCAGTGGTTTATAAAAATATCACACTTGCCTTACAAGTTGTTTGTTATTTTGTTTTCTTGGAATGATCATTAAAGCGTGCCGTGCCGCATGAAAATGACTTACAGCGATTGCGCAGTGAGGAATATTATCCTAGAAGCAAGCAATGTAAATGTATACCATATCATAGCAATATTTCCGGACCGGATGTTCCATTTAAATTAAGACTTCTTAACTTACAACTATATTGCAGATTGTTCCGTAGCAAGGGGACGCATGCAGCTATTTGTGAATAAAAAGACGACATATGTGCCATAAAGATAATATACGAATTACAGACAGCTCTACACTTTTATTTATTGTCTCTGTGTTTATATCTATATTTGTAGGTCTATGTCTTTTGTCGTTTAAAACAGTTTGGCGCAATCAACATGCAATATTTCAAAATGTACAGTTTGTGTTTTAATTTTCTCGAAAGTTGCATTCTGTGATATACGTCCTATGAATATGGCAACAACGATATGCAGATTAAAATAATTACATTGCGTTATTAATTTTACATTCAGGGTTACTTGTACAGTTTTAGGATTTTTAGCATAGGAACCTGCTTCTTCATTGCTGGTGTTTCATACTTGCACAGAGGACAAAATAGGAGAAAAAAACAAACAAAAACCACCACCCCCAAAAAACAAAACATAGAGAAAACAAACAAAAAAAAACAAAAAAAGAACAAAAACAAAAACAAAACCAACCCCCCAAAAACCCAAAACAAAACAAAAGTACCCCCCCCCAAAAAAAACAAAAAAACAAAAACAAAAAAAAAAAAAAAAAAAAAAAACAAAAAAACAAAAACAAAAAAAAAAAAAAAAAAAAAAAACAAAAAAAACAAACAAACAAATACCGGGGGATCCGGACTTGAGTATTGGGTCGCCACACGCACACACGTGAAAGCAGGCGGACTGCCGCACTTCAAGACACGCTCGAGGAAGGCCGTACATAATTCCCTTATAACTGGTGGTGATACTTTCATAAATTCATCAGTTAAGGGAACTTATTTTGGACTCCACGAGATTAACCACTTTACTATATAAATCCCTAAGCAGGGACTCGGATGACAACCTACGGCAATTGATAGGAGGACGTCCCGAGGTTTCAAAGGATTATAGCGGTCTCAATCCCCCGTGTTTCATTACCCCCAAGTGCATATACTACTTACTGCATTTCATATTTATTTACCGATACGAAATTATACTACGTTGTTGGTATTTCTACCTTGGGCTTCCGGATTTCAAATTTGCCTGTTTGATGGCTTCCAATTTTGATCATGGATTGTTCTAGTTTGCTCGGATTTTCGTTGCAGTTTCTCTGGTATTGTTGGAGACTGTATATCACTTCTGATCATCGTTAGATAGATCACATACAATGTATAGCTTGATGCATATTCAAGTCTTGGTGCTTATCTGGTGATGCTAGTGTTGAGAGACTAGTAAAAATTTGCACGGCGTTTTCCTTGAACTGAATTTACACCTGTCATATTGGAACGCAGTGGTCTCTCACTACTATTGCTCACTCAGGCAGCTGAAAGTATTCTTCAGTAGGTACACTAGTAGCCGTATATATTCCTTAAGTTTAGAACTTTTTCTACCATGCTACATGATATCCCTTATTTTACCGCTTGAAATATTCAGTCGTTAACAGCATGTAGTATTGCCAAAAATATGGCAATAAATGCAAAAGGTAGGTAAGTCAGAATACTGGATATCCTTTCATTTAGTGCATAAAGATTTGTTTCTTTAAAACCGTCATGCATTATTATAATATGTTGTTCCATGTCATGCTGCTCTGCATTTTGTGCAGAATTGCCTATGTTTCCTAAGTTAGAAATATTATCGCGTTTTGCTGTTGGTCCAAATATCCACCCAATTCAGCAGAACTGACATTCTAATTATGAGCTACTAATAAGGTTACACACACACACACACACACACACACACACAGACACACACACACACACACACACACACACACACACACACACACATATATATATATATATATATATATATATATATATATATATATATATATATATATATATATATATATATATATATATATATATATATATATATATGTATATATATAACGGTGAATATAGTAGCGTGATAGTTACATTTTGAAGCCACCCGTGTTCAGTTCTCTGTAATCCCGAAAGGAAAAGAGAAGTCACAAATTGCCAATGACACACCTTTATTTTAGAGAACGTGACATCATAATTATATTTTGCAACTATGTGCAACACCAGGCTTAACGAAATTTTATTTCAGTATTAATTTCCAATGTATATTTCCAGATGAAGTAATGTGACGCTTTAGATCATTTCCTATTAAGCCAAATGTATTACACCTTCGAGCTAGATTTTGAAAATAGTTGTACACTGTTACAGGATTACTCAACAGGATAATGCACAAGTATTTTTCAAGAAATGGGCATCCGCAATCTGTTATGTGCCTCTGTGAACACAATTTCTCATGTATGGTAGGGCACTTGGTCATGGAATTCATTTCAACTCATCAAGTGTAATAAAGTAAGAGCCGCTGCTTTTGTGCAGATTTTTTACTCCAAGCGTGTGATTTCCAGCTATTCTTTAGTAAAATTGTCAAAAAAAAAAAAAAAATACAAACCCTCTGTTTTCCCACTTTTTTTATTAGCAATCATGACAGACAACAAGTTTTGCCTCCGCGAAAAAAAAAATTGTGATGCATATGGTGTATACTTAATGTTATGCTCAGGTGATTAAACATTGCACTCGTATAATTTCTAATTTATTAGAAATTAAAGTCGTTGTCCATTGTTTCATTATACTATTTGAATGTTACAGAAAAGGCTTCTACAGAACTCTACTAAAATGTGTTACCCAAAACCCACGTTCAGTATTGCCATTGAAATATATATTTGTATTCCTCAAAATAAAAAAAACGCAGTTAATGTTGCCGATGATCTTATCATTTCACTGGCCAAAAAGTGCCTGCATTCATATTCTGTTGCATTGCAAATACATGTCCCTCAATATGTAAAATTGGTGAGTCACACTTATGGATACCCTGTCTTTTTAGTGGATGAGTACATATTTTCCACATTCGATATTACCCCGTCTTGCCATTATATTTTGCAAATATACTCATGTTGGTACGTCACATTGCTGGGTATCTGAACTATGTACTAAATGAAAAAAAAATAGTTTCCCCAATCAAATGTAGTCAGTATTGAATACCCTGACATTTTACTGGACGAGTATTTTCTGCTATTAATATTGTCGAATAATACAATCATATTTTGTGAAAAATAAACCATATTTATGCGTTACGGTACTGGGTATCTTGACATTGCACTGAATAAGGAATTACAATTCTTTACACAGTTTAATAAAAAAGTTTTTCTGTTCTATGAATTTTATATATATCACGCTTTGTGTTATCCTGTTTTTTCACTGGAGGCATATCCTGCCAAATGTTAAGCAGTATTGCCAATATATTTTGTCCACTGAGCCCAATTTCAGCATGTCATTCTACTTAATATCGTAGCATTTTAGATTATTGGCACTTTTTATATTTTCTACCATTAATATTCAATAGCAACAAAAGGTAACCTGATTCTGAAAGCGTACTACGCATCATGGCATTTACTGAATAAACAATTCATATTTTACAGATGGCTTTTCAGCAATAACAATGCATATTCCTTTATATGACGAACTTTACTATGTAATTCTACTGGGTACCTTTTTATTTTACTGAGTGCAGACTGTATTGACGATTCAGACAGCTTGACATATTTATTCCTACACATAACACAGTCCCCTGTAAGTAGAACAAAATCATACCACATTCAGTGTCACTTTCAATACGCACACACCATGGTCAGAATGTTTACTTGTCCAATTATGCATGGTGGTCTTCCCATATTTTGACCCTGGCACCTGGGCTGTGGTCCAGCATGGTAAGGTAGTGTTGAAAGAATTAGCAGAAGCCCAAAAATGAAGAGGGTTTCAACATGTCTCTTAGCAAAAGGCATCCACCTTCTGTTGGGGAAAAATGGCAATTGGTTGGTCTCTGCAACAGAGCAGGGAACAGAGGGACGACAACATCCTCTGCAAATTTCACATCAAAATGTGTCAGATAGGACCATTCATGGGGAATGGAATGAGGCTACGTATACAGCTATTCAAGCCTGCTAGATATTCATTAATCAGATAACAAAATCATGAAGTAAGGCTAACATGTAGGCAACACAGTCTGACTGCTGAAAAGTATAGAGAAGATATGCTGGTTCCTGTTGCGATCCATTTCGGCTTACAGTCTGTGGCCCGAGGGATTGTGTATGAAGATGACAATGCAAGGGCACATAGACCTAGAGTCGTCCAGGAATTCCATGACCATCACCAGTAGTATACTCTTATGAGCTAAAAGGCTTCCAGGGCAGACCTATACATTATTCAAGGTGTGCGGGACACGTTAGGGTTAGCTGATCATAATCAGCCCACAGCACCAACATCCATAGAGAAAGTGACCCCAGAAATGCAGATCGGTGGGCACGAATGCCCCAAATAAACATTAAAAATTTTTGCAGGCCTATGAGCAGACGAGTCTGCAGCATGATATGCAACCTGTTATTGGACAAGGTGAGCTGGTATTCCAAACATGTAGTTTTACATTTTTGTTACCTTAATCTTACATGGACAAATTAAAAAAAAATTACATTCCCTTTCTTTGAACTGAATAGTTCCTTTGTTTTCATAGCCAGTTAAGTGTGACCACTGTATCTCCACAGCAGATCAGCCGATGTACCACTGTCATGATATAAGTTGATTCATGATGTTGTACCCCACGTCATGCAAAATCAAATTAGGTGCTGCTACAAATATGTCCCGTTGTGTGTGTGCAGCTTAATTTAAACAATTGTGGGAGGTGGCGAAGCTATCTTACTGTATTTCGTGTTGTATCAGTGGATTACAATTTTATGTGATAAATATTATGTATCATATTTAGTAGTAGATGCCAAAAATACAAATTCTGTTACGTTATGTAAGTGGATACACAGTCATTTTAATAGATAACGGTTTGCTGTCATTAGTATTCTACTGAATTTCGTATATGTTTTGCCTTTTTTGCAAATGTTTAGCACATCATACTCCTATCAAAATAGTGCTATATTTTTTCTATATCTATTGTGCAGTAATGCCAATGCATTTTGCCAAAAATGCACAATTTTGGATGTCATGCTACTGATTATCGTGTTCTTTTGCTAGACTGGTCTTTTCAGCCATTGCTGTTGCCACGTAGTGATATTACATCTTGCCAAATAAAGTGAGTGACTGTGTCAGGTAATTGGCCATAAAATATTGGAATTGAACTGAAGAAAATGTAAATTTGTTTCAGGTTGTCCCATAATAAAAATACATACTCCTGAAATAACACAAAATTTGTATGTCATACTGGTGGATATCCTGTCGTATCACAGGATGAAGATTATCTACCAAAGATATAATTAAAAAATTGCTGATATTCATTGAAGATATTTTAAACGTCATGCAAGGGATTTCCAACAATTTTACGGGATAAAAATTTTGAAACTTATAAATGATGGGAAATCGTGCTACTAGTTATCCAGTCGTTTTAGCGGATTAAAATTTGTATATACTTGACGCAAAATTGTTATCGCTAATATTCGTGACTTAAAATTCAGAATTTTTTTTATATCAAGTAAATACATGTCCACTTATTTTACACAATAGAGATTGATAATACAGACAATTTTGATGTCCTCGTTCTGGATACCCTCTCATTTTACTTGGTTAGTATATATTTCTTCCTTTTATATTGTCAAGTAATCATACAGAGCAAAAGTAGTTAAATTTGGCATGCCACAGTCTTGGATATCTGGATAGTGATGAGAATATATAATCTGTATGTACAAAGTTTTGTATATATAGTGGTAGAGATTTGTTTCTTTTATATTATACTTTTGCCAATGTATTTTGCAGGATCAGTTTCTTTGTACCATTACTCTTGTCCAGTATTGATATTATGTCACGCCAAATACAGACTATGTAAATCTGTCAGGTTATTAGATAAAACATCCTGGCATTAGGCTGACAAAAATGTGATATGCTTCATTTTGTCCATCAATAATACTATATTCTCCTGAATATACGGAAGTATCGTATCTCATGCTACTAAAATACCCTGTCGTTTTACTGGATACTGATTTTATGGCATTATTATTGTACAATATTACCAATACATGTTGAAAACTATGAACAGTTTTCGGGATGTCAAGCTGGTTATCTTGTCTTTTAGTGCATAAAATGTTTCTGTCATAGATACTATGCATGTCATTTCTTGAAGCCATCCTGACTTCCATATAAGACACATGGGAGGAAAGAAATTATAAAAACTGCCAATAACCAACTTTTTCGAGAAAGCATGAAGAGGATATATTGGCCCGTAAAGATTAACCAAAAACTCTTCGTCTTTCTTCTAAAAACAAGCAGATATTCGAGACCTTTAATTTAGCTGGGAATATTCCTGTGTAGAGACTTCTTTACATTCAAAGCACAGGAATCGGATATACTTGCACCGATATTTTGCAATAATCGTGGAAATACAGACCATGCACACCAATAAATTAAGGTTAGAGTGATTGATAATTGTTATGATATCGTAGGCCGGCATTGGAGAAAAGGAGAAATAACAACTGAGCTGGTTGGCTATATAAGTTATGCAATGAGGAAGATTTGTAGAGTCAATGTTAGCAGCTAGGTTGGGGCCAATTTTTGGAAAGAAGGTGTTAAAATGTTCTGCGATTTCTACTTTTCTGGTAATGTTTATAATGTTGATTTGGGGAGAAAATGGAAATCCTTCTTATATTTTTTCTATAAGTTCAGTAATGATCGCACAAGAACCCATATGTTTTGGTAACGCCTTTAAATTAAGAAAATTGGTGGTTATAATAACATTGCTTTTGTTCCTTAACATTTTTATTAAGGAAATTTATTGTAAGCTTTGATGTTCGGTCAAATGATGTGCATTCTGCAGTGTCTTGATTCAAACAATTAATTGTTTATAAAAATTATTACCAAATTTTATTGATCTTATTATGCTAATTGTAATACAAGGCGAACCTTTTTGTCTATATTTATTAACTTTAACAGTTTAAAAAGGTTACCCTTTTGTGTAGACAATAAGAGAAAAGAAAGCGATGGGAATTGTATTTATTGGGATTTATACATTCTGGCTAAAAACGGGAGTCGGTAAAATTTCTCATGAATGGAATGCTAATTTCCTGGTCAAAATATAGTACACAGTTCAGTGATTCAGTTTCATGTTTTAAAGAATGAAAATGACATGACAAAGTGCTGGTCTCAGAACTGAAATTAACAGATGAGTGAAACTATTTACTGGTTAATTTTTGGGGGAACTAGTTTCAAAATTTGATCTCTGTAGGCATGATTTATGAAATTGCATGTTGAAACCCAAACATATGTTTCTTGGAGACAGTTATTTATATGTGGAGTAAAGGTTCATAACCTGTTTTGTAACATTAGGGTTACAGACTGGCCAAATGGTACAATATATGTTAAAAAGAATGGTTTACACAATAAGAGAGAAAGAGGCATATACATGTATTTTGAATTGTGTCTTCTTGTCTAACAAGATATGTTAATGGGAAAGATTAAAATCGGGGTAAGAAATGTGTCTATAAAAGTTTAAAATAGTTTTTCTGAATAATAAACGTGAGGTTCTCATTTTGACCTGGTCAAATCGCAAACCTGTAGCTAGATTCCTGTTCAATTGAAAGATCACTATTATGTAAAAACTAGACACATAAATTAGGTAAATGAGGGGGGTTGGCTTAGAAAGTTGCTATGAATAATGTTTATTCAAAAATCAGTTGAATGCTATTTTCATAAATATATATATATGTATATGATATTTTAGTACCGTCAAGTATTATTTATTCGTAAAATTTGTATCTATTGAAGTAATAACTAAAGAAATATGTAACAGGTATTTTATGTAGTAGTCACCAAAATTCTAAGTTCTGAAAAAATGGACAATGTTATTTGCATATTCTGGTAATAACGTGGTATGTCCAAGCTGTCTTTATAGACAAAAGTATTTTTTCGATAGTCCTATTGGGACTACAGACAGCTGTATTCCTATTAGTAGATTTTCCAATTTTCTATAGCGAATGTTCCTATCGGAAACACATGAAACTGGAATTCAGATATTTGAATTTTTTCAGGAAATCTCATGCATAATCTATGAACAAAACCAGAAGTTGGCCTGAGATATCAAAGGTCATTAGATGTTGACCTGATGGGTCAAGGGTCACCATTACTTTATATCATTTGGTTTATTCAATGTTGAAACATTGGTCATCGGGGGTTGATATCTGAAACGTGGTCCTCCTGCGTTGATGGTGTTGAAACCTGGAGACACCTTTCTAAGTTAAAATGATAATTTTTTATGATCTTCATGCTGATAAATATTGTACACTCAAATAAATGAAATAGGAATGGTTTCATAAAAATTATCCAGCAACTTTCGCTCAGGATACACATACATTTAGTAAATATTCTCCAGGTTTGTTTGTTTGTTTTTTGAACATGTTGTGGAATAGTATTGGGAATTTATTAACTGGTAATGGCTTTTTAAAATGAAACTTTAATTCACAAAAAAAGTTCAAGTATTTAAAATGTCACCAGTTAGTTTTTTCTCTACATAATTGTTTTGGTATCACGCAGAATAAAGTATTTTGCAACCTGATCATATTTGACAAAGCAATTTATAAGTACCTTTTATGCTGCATAAAGGAACCAGCACTCAACGGAATATCTAATTACAATAAAATGGAATATGATTATTGGTGAACTTGGAAACCATAAATTTTAAATTGTAAGATTCATCAACCAATGTCTAAGTAAAGAACAGTCCAACCTTAGATCCATTTGTTATATTACGGTAATGAATAGAAATGATATTTTAATGAAAAGTATAAATAAATGGGAGTATGTTGTTTAGGATTGGGGTACATAAAGAACTGTTTCCTTAATGATGGCCAGTGTATTCTAAATTTAATTAACCCTCGTGGGTTTACTTCTTAAAGCTTACTCCAGCCTTTGAAGATTGAGGTGAACCCTATTATCACAATTGATCTTTGATCAAGAATGAGAATTATCTCATGACTTTTTCAAAATTTGGAAGATACATAAATTCATTGGTTATGATACAAAATAATTGAATATACATACATACATATATATATATATATATATATATATATATATATATATATATATATATATATATATATATATATATATATATATATATATATATATATATATATATATATATATGTATATATTATTTATAATAAGAAGAGACTCGGACTGTAGTTTTTAAGTTGCAATATCAAACTCGTGAGCCATGGAGGCCAAGAATCCAACATGGCCTGAGTGGTCATCTTACCTGGGACTTATGAACAACAACTTTTGGACCACCAAAGACTTTGATAAAATTATCATACATGGACTTTCATTTCATTTGAAATTAATAATTCAAAGACAGTCACTACAATTCATATTTATATTTTTGACTTAGTTTTATTCAGAAGTAGTAAGATGGACCACTTTTGTTTTTCTTTCAATTTATTTGGTGAAAGTAAGATTTGTTGTTATATATTTTAATTTTGAGAATTTCTTATCATGTTGCCGTCTGGATTTCAAACAGAAGACAAATGACTTGTCAGCTCAGCTTACAATATAGGTCTTCATCCGTATTTTGCCGTCTGTGCTATGTCGACAACAACATTCAGGTTGTTCTGAAACTGTGTGTATTGTGGGACGTTTAAGGTGGCGGAAGGGATTGAGCCATGCGCAAGGGGTCTGCCACTTTGATGTTGCATAGATGAACTTTGTTTCACATTTCACCAACAAAACCATACATTTTATTTATTGTACAGATATATAGATTTGTTAGAAACACAATCGCATCGTCATATCAATATAATTATTTTCAAGGATTTTATAATCCGGTTTACAAGAGGGTATCAGACTGCACATTTTGTTGGCACTTCTGAAAAAATAATCAATGGAAAAGTGTATTACATATGTAAAATTAAAGTATAGAAGTGTATTACATATGTAAAATTAAAGTATAGAAGTGTATTACATATGTGAAATTAAAGTATAGACCAATAGGCATGAACCGTATTTTTTGGTTACACGTTCAATTTGAATTTGAAAACAGCCTTCAACTACTTTTTTTTATTTTCTTTATACTCCCCTTTAGAGAAATGAAGAATGGAAACGAGAGAGAGAGAGAGAGAGAGAGAGAGAAAGAGAGAGAGAGAGAGAGAGAGAGAGAGAGAGAGAGAGAGATGCGCGTTCCATGTAGCATACACTTTGCCAGATGGGCAGTTTTCATAGATGAAGATCATGATGAGGTGCTAACCGAAACATCAGTCCTGTTAATACTCATAAAAACCATCACTCCGAGGATGAATTTGGAGACCCCAAAAATATAAGAAAACACGGAACTCCTTGCACGTGTTGAGAATCCATTAGTTTCAACATTGTTTCGATGATAATACTATGCATTGTCACGTATGAATAACCTACTCCATGGGCTTCCTACATCAGATATAGAGGCTAAACAGCATGACCAAGGTAACGATGTTATAGTTCGAATGTATGGGTATTTTTTTCTAGCCTGCCAAGACAAACTGTGTTTGCTTACATAATTGATCTTACAATAAGACACGCACTTCCATCGCCATTCAACAATGTTGCAAAGTAAGTCTGCTTTGCAGGCAATAAAGTTTCTAGTTCCCTCAAAACTGAGTTGAAAAAAGGAATGGGGCAATTAGGGTGGAGTTTATACTTTATGGCTTTGGCTTGGGTGCAGGAATGTAAGGTTGTCAGGATTCTTAATTATATGCCAAGCCTATTTCACTTGCTTCTCGTGATAAAGGGGACATGTTTCTTCCCAGTTTTGGCATCATATATTATGGCCTAATATATAATTTTATTCTGTGGAGATATGTTACCCCTGTCGGTTTACACATGGAGTTCTGCAATAAACTGATCGCGACACAAAACCAAAACTTCGTGAATGGAGTGCAGCGTTAACGCAACAGATCGCTCACATACACATATATGACCAATCGACCATTTAAAAGCAATGTACAGAGCCACTTTGCAGTCATTTAGGAAAAAAAAGTGATGCGATTGTCATATAACCCTTTTAAAACTAGATTCATAGCCGGTGCAGCAAAATGTACAACAAACAATTTTCAACAGAAGTAACATTGCGTTTGACTGCAATTAGGAGTCAGTTTCGCAAATACTGTAATGCAATTTCTAGAAACTGTAAAATAAATTGTTTTTGGAGTATTAGCAATTCTTCCGAGTTTTTATCTTAAATCAAAGATGTAAAAGCAAAAATTGTCAAATGTTTTGATTTTTTTACACTGTACACAAATCTACCCATAGATGAAGTCAAAAGTTCTCTTTCAGAATTAATAAGCGAAATGTTTAAACATAATGGTAAACCATACATTAATTTCAATTCATATACAACGAAAGCATATTGGTAACACAATAAATATTCAAAAAGTGACGTTAAATCTTACACTGTTGAAACTTTGATAGATGCTATAAAATGTCTTTTGGATAACACTTTTGTTCAATGCGGACCATTGGTTTTTCAACAAATAAAAGGCATTCCAATGGGCAGCAACTGCTCCCCTTTACTGGCAGATTTGTATTTAACCTGGCTTGAATTTAAGTATATGGATAAATTGATGAAAAGGGACTTTCAAATGGCTATAAAATTATCAAACAACGCAAGATATATTGATGACATTGCTTGTGTAAATGTACAAAATTTCAGTGACATTGCTAAAGAAATTTACCCGAAAGATATCCCTTTGGAGGGTAACAATTCAGATGGTTTCAGAGAAGTGTTTTTGGACTTGGATATTCAGTCACTAATGACAGATTTTGTATCAAAGTCTATCCAAAAATAGATGAGTTTAACTTTGAAGTAGTTAATTATCCTTTCCCGAACAGTAATATTTCGGATACTATTGGATATAATACATTTTTGTCACAGATTTTGAGATTTGGTAGTATTTGTTCTAAATTTCAGGACTTTGCATCAAGAACCAAATTTATTTACAATAAACTTGAGTCAAGAGGATTCAAAGGTGTACTTTTGATCAAATATTTCTACAAATTTTGCTGTAAATATCCCGAGATGGTTATAAAGTTTGGCTTCAATGATTCTAGAGACTTTAGACTTGCCTGTTTTGCTACTAAATTTTATCTTTTGACATCTTTATGTTTACATGTTCACCTTTCAGACATTTTAGGCTAGCTTGTTTTCTGTCAGGTAAACCACCAGGGGCTACAGGTAGCAAGAAGCGGCCTACGACAGTTACAAGCTTTCCTAATTGTACTTGATATCTGGTTAATATTTTCATTGCATTCTCTTGACATAAATACAAGACTTTCATTCTTTTCTGACTTGCCCTACAACTCTACTGTTAACATGCAAAGATTATTAGAAAGTTTGGCCACAATAACCTAACTTTATCATTTGGCATCTTTCTGTTTTAATATTCACTATCAGACATTTTAGGCTTACATGTTTTCTGTTAGGTAAACCCCCAGGGGCTACATGTAGCAAGAAGCGGCCTACGACAGTTGCATGTTTGCCTAATTGTACTTAAAATACTGTTAAGAAAAATTGTTTTGATCGCATGTTTTTGTCATAAATGCTAATGACCTTCATTTTTTTCTGATATGCCTAAATGCACATTTACTCAGTATTAAAAAACTACTCAAAACTGACAGTATTTTCTCAAGTGTCACAAACCTGACACATTAAGTTGGCACATTGACTCAGGGTTGGCAGTTAAATAGAGCTTAATTGTTTGAGGAGTAGGTGTCATCATGGAATTTGTTTTACATCTCTGGTGCAGGATGTACATTGTTGCAGTCCTTGTTAGGATTTCCCTTGGTTTGTACAGGTGGTGTAGCTGCAACTGTTTATTTTACAATCACTGGGACTGAATATAATGCCCCAGCTTGTTTCCACTTCAGTTAAACACTGGCGGATGGTTTAACTAGGATAAGCTGTCCAGCTAGAAAGGGTACATATTGGTTCAGGGGTAAGTCAAATTGTTCTTATCTGAACCTGTACTATGAAAATTTGGTAATTTTGGTTTGTTTGGTAGGTATTCTTCTTGGATATGAAGCTCTGCATTTATAAGCAAAACTTCACATAGTAAGCTAATTCATCAATTGCCACGTTCATATTTATTCATTATTATTTGGGTTGTCTTTGCTGAATATTTAGCTTAGACAATGAGATGCTACTCAGAGAGACATTTACGGGTAAAAGGCTCCGAAACATGTTGAGTAGTTACCCGCTGAAGACCCTTTAATTTATTTGGGCTAATACAGCCTATGTCAAAATTTTACAGAGGAACGTGTGCAATATGGACAATAGAACTTCTATGTATATAAGTTTGACAGGGACAGGTTAGCTTATGGAGAGTCAAGAGTTCTGACTGCGGAATAGGCTAATGACTACTAGGAAGTGGCTTTGGACAAAAAGACACAAATACAATTCTGTTCGCTTTGAACCATTGATGCTTGGTGGATAGGTCTGTACAGGCTGGTCCCCGATCTATGATTTTCAATGCATACTGGAATTCCAGGTAACGTCTTTAGTCTAGCACCAATTTGGACTTGTTTTTGTTATTGTTATTGTTAATTTTGTTGCTCTATGGACTTAACAATGACGAAGCAGGATAATGTTTAGGGACATGATTATTGAAAAATGGCAAGATGGGCTTTCAAAATTATTTTTAAACCTAAAACAATCATGAACAGTGAGATAAACGGTGAAAACGGTTCAGCGTTAGCCCTGAGCGCTGATTTTGGAATATATTTTGACGGAGATTGTAACTGTCTATTCTGCAAGTCAAATTTCATTAAGAACAGAGAATTTCACAGTAACGTTACTAACAAGAAATTCAAATTGAGAAACCCCTGATCGGAAAATTTGGTATTATCTTGTGAATCTTCCAATATCACTTATTTGATATCCTGCATGAAGTGTAAATCACAATATGCGGGCCTAACTTCTCAAACAGTTAAAAAGAGATTTAGTGGTCATAAAAATACAATTAAAAATCACAAGTTAAACACTTTTTGTGTAACCATTTCAATTCTGTGGAACATTCACATTTGTATTGCCGGATACCAATTATTGATTACATAAAGCCAAATTTGTTAGACCAAGACAGATATGTTAACACAAGGAAATTATTACAAATGGAAGATTTTTGGATCAAAACCCTTAATTCAGCGTTTCCTTATGGACTCAATGACAGAATTTTAGGCTTCGGTGATGTTAGGAATTTGGACTTTGCAACTCTTGACATCAGTCACACATCTTTTCATAATAATCAGGCTGGTATTCAAAAAAGAAGAAGTCCTGGACAAAGAAAATCACGGAGAAACAGGAAAAGTAAGAATGTGGATACAAAAGACCTTGTCCATAATTTACTACAGGCTTTCTCCATTGGCATTGATCAATTACATACAGCTCTTAAAGTACTATTATTTCGAGACATAACAAAAATCAATGAATATTTGGGTCTGAAAAATTCAGAACACACATTTCCGCAAAATATTTGTGAAATTGTGTATGCTTACACAACAACTATTCAGAAACCAGATTCTAATAAGAAAAAATTAGATCAAATGTTTTGCAGCATTCCTTTCAAACACAAAATTATTGATTCACTAAACATTCAGTCCCTTTTCAAACTGGAATTTGCTCGCAACATGATTCCCAAGGAGTGCAAAATAAAAGATCCCCCCATCATTTCGCATAAATATGGCAACAAAATTGGACAAAGTATCATGAATTTCAAGAAATTTCTGGCTTCAATTACTCTTGAAGATATAGCAGCGAATCGAAATTGTGACTGTATGTCTAACAGCAAATATTCTAATTTTGTTGATGCATACCACAAACATGTATTTACAAGTATTTTGGATATTATGTATAATTTAAGTTTAAAAGAAATTATGAAAAAGGTACCAAATTTCGGATGTGTCCTAAGTTGAACATTGACAATATTTTTCAGGATACATGTGATGCATTTGATTCCTACTGTATGAAATAGGCAAAGAAAGAAAAAATTGAATTTCAGAAATTTGAAGGATGGTTATCAAACTTCAAACGAGTCTTTAGAAATAGAATTTATGGTTACAAATCCCACACTAAGAATTTCAATACGGTTAATCTAAAACAAACTGATGTTTCAAAAGCAGTCAAGGAACTACAAGAAAGATTTGTAGTCACTAACATAAATAAGGCAGGGAACAGTTTTGGGATCATCTGCAAAAATTATCAGCTGGATGTTTTGAAAAAAGAACTTGGTATAAACAATATTTCAGACATAAGAGGAAATGACGTTTATAAATAACACAAACAATCCATTGATAATTTGATAGATACACATATAGATGAGATGAAAAGGAATTTTAATATAAAAATTTCTGAAGAGGACTCCTCTATTCCACTTTTGTTCTGGATACCCAAATTACATAAACACCCGTTTAAATCTAGATTAATAGCCGGTGCTATAAATTTGTACAACAAAACAATTATCAAAAGAAGTAACATTGTGTTTGGCTGCAATTAGGAGTCATTTTCCTAAATACTTTAATGCAATTTCTAGAAACTGTGAAATAAATTGTTTTTGGAGTATTAGCAATTCTTCCGAGTTTGTATCTAACATCAAAGATGTTAAAGCGAAAAATGTCAAATGTTTTGATTTTTTTCTAAACTGTACACAAATCTACCCATAGATGAAGTCAAAAGTTCTCTTTCAGAATTAATAAGCGAAATGTTTAAACATAATAGTAAACCATACATTAATATCAATTCATATACAAAAAAAGCATATTGGTCACACAATAAATATTCAAAAAGTGACGTTAAATCTTACACTGTTGAAACTTTGATAGATGCTATAAAATTTCTTTTGGATAACACTTTTGTTCAATGCCGACCATTGGTTTTTCAACAAATAAAAGGCATTCCAATGGACAGCAACTGCTCCCCTTTACTGGCAGATTTGTATTTAACCTGGCTTGAATTTAAGTATATGGATAAATTGATGAAAAGGGACTTTCAAATGGCTATAAAATTATCAAACAACGCAAGATATATTGATGACATTGCTTGTGTAAATGTACAAAATTTCAGTGAAATTGCTAAAGAAATTTACCCGAAAGATATCCCTTTGGAGGGTAACAATTCAGATGGTTTCAGAGAAGTGTTTTTGGACTTGGATATTCAGGTCACTAATGACAGGTTTTGTATCAAAGTCTTTCATAAAATAGATGAGTTTAATTTTGAAGTGATTAATTATCCTTTCCCGAACAGTAATATTTCGGATACTATTGGATATAACACATTTTTGTCACAGATTTTGAGATTTGGTAGTATATGTTCTAAATTTCAGGACTTTGCTTCAAGAACCAAATTTATTTACAATAAACTTGAGTCAAGAGGATTCAAAGGTGTACTTTTAATCGAATATTTATATAAATTTTGCTGTAAATATCCCGAGATGGTTAGAAAGTTTGGCCACAATAATTTACAGTTTTTAGACTTGTCCGTTTTGCTACTTAACTTTATCTTTTGGCATCTTTCTGTTTTAATATTCACTATCAGACTTTTTAGGCTTACATGTTTTCTGTTAGGTAAACCCCCAGGGGCTACAGGTAGCAAGAAGCGGCCTACGACAGTTGCATGTTTGCCTAATTGTACTTAAAATCCTGTTAAGAAAAATTAGTTTGATAGCATGTTTTTGTCATAAATGCTAATGACTTCCATTCTTTTATGATATGCCTAAATGCACATTTACTCAGTATCAAAATATTATTCAAAATTGACAGTATTTTCTCAAGTGTCACAAACCTGACGCATTAAGTTGACATATTGACTCAGGGTTGGCAGTTAAATAGAGCTTAATTGTTTGAGGAGTAGGTGTCATCATGGAGTTTGTTTTACATCTCTGGTGCAGGATGTACATTGTTGCAGTCCTTGTTAGGATTTCCTAGGTTTGTACAGGTGGTCTAGTTCTGAACAATAGAACTTCTATGTATATAAGTTAGACAGGGACCGGTTAGCTTATGGAGAGTAAAGAGTTCTGACTGCGGAATAGGGTAATGACTACTAGGAAGTGGTTTTGGACAAAAAGACACAAACACAATATCATCCTAATGGTTAAAATTTCAAATCCCTCGCATCTCACGAAATCGGGTCCTTTTGGCTCAGTCTACTTTGATCATCCTTGTGAGAAGCAGACACGTTCTTTTATCTGAAATGTAGCAGCGCTGGACACCAAGGCCACACAGGATACCAATTGGAGTTTAGGCTTCATAATCATATACATTCACTTCGAGATTTATATTTTTATTAATACTACTCTTCAGCGCATTTGCCATGGATAGGCCTATTCTGAAGACGTTCACATATTTCAGAGGACAGACCAGGAAAAAGCATTGGCAGCCAACTGAACTCCCATCATTTTCACACTTGGTGCGTGCCTTGGCCCTTGCCCTTGGGTCACCTATCGATTCCCCCAAGTGGATGCCCAGTCACAGCAACAGCACAGTTTCGAAGTGATACGAGCAAAAACTAAACATTTCAAATTGTTATAATTTGAGGGCATGCAAAATTATTCATGCTGAGCCACGTGTCTTTTTTCGAAGTTTGGGTTGTATTTATCAGAAGACAGGCAGTGCACCAGTATAACGCTAGTGAGGATTTCCCGATCGTTGTGCTTATTTTGCACCCAAACGGCAAGTTGGTCATGGATTGGGCAAGATTAAACTATATACTTGCATGGCTTTATAAGGTTTACAATGCCAGGAGTTTGAATGAAGATTATAGCATCGTTCGGAACCATGCAGCGAGAAAATAGTTGTCTTCTTCCATGTTGAAACCACCTTCACTTTGTGAGTCCCAGGCTGGTCGCCAGGCACCATTTTGACAATCGGCACCTAATAAGTATTGTAAAGATTTTCCCCAATCACTATCTGAATATAAAAACACGTGCCTGTCAATTTTATTATCTTCTGGATAGTTGGTCACAGCAATAAACCAATTAAGCGGTCGTCAGGATTTTTCTGAAGGGTTCACTTTGATTTTTCAAATACCATAGATCTTAGATCACAAACAGCCATGACATTTCTGCAGATAATGACTTCATTCACTGAAAAAACTCTGCTTACTCGCGGATGTAGAAGACCCGGATGCACAATGTAAATAAACATGGCGGTGTAGACAAAGATCACACGTTTGTTACCTGGTGTCATAGACATCTCTACACTTTACCATCCTGCTCTTCATCAGTGGATATATTCACGCAAATCCGGGTCCCGGGGATAGAGGCAGCTGGATTAGGAATAGCAAGCATCCATGTGTAATGTATGGCGCAGGAGTTACTTCAGGAAGCAATGCAGTCAATTGCGACACCTGATAAATGCAACTGGCTGTCAAAGAAGATGTAAGTTTTTTGTGTTTTTTTTACATTTGCAGCCAATGCTCCACAAACCAGCTTCCGTTAGATCCTGATACAACAGCAAATGATGACGGAGACACGGACAAGGCAGCCACAGACCATGATCACACCCATAGATACTCAGACCACGAGTTTGAGGCTGAGCCAGAGTATAGTGACGTCATGTTTGGGGGCTTCAATAAGAGGGGACCACATTTTACACACATAAATGCACGTTCCTTTCCCTATAAACTATCTGAACTCTGCATACTTGTCCACAAATCAGATGCAGCAGTTCTAGCCAACTCTGAAACCTGGCTAAACAATACATTATCAGATGAGGAATTCAAGATTCCAGGCTATACCCTGTTGAGGAAGGATTGATCCAGAACTGGTGGCGCGGGTATGTGCATACCTTAGATCTGACGTGGCCTTCAATCTGAGAACAGACTTAGGTAATGATGAGATGGAGTCACTGTGGTTGGAGTTGCTGCTTCCTAAAACCAAACCAATTGTTATTGGGACAGTTCGTGTCTAGAGTGTTTTGAAGCTGTCATGTCACGTATTCGTACAGACAGTGATCTAATAGTATTGGCCGACTTTAACATCTGTATCCTCAATGATCAGTCCATTTCATGTAATAGGTAAACAAAGATGTTTATGTAATAGGTAAACACAGATGATAAACATGTTTAACTGCACTCATAGCCACTAGCTAATGACCACCCAACTAACCCAACCTACTCGCCTTCTTCTCTAATCGATCACATTGTCAGTAAATGCTCAGATAAATCACTCAGCCAGGTACAATATATACAGATATCAGTAATAATTCAGTCATAAATTGTACAAGTAAAATATCTCGTCCTCAAATTGGCCAACATAATGTAATAAAAATGAGATCAATGAAATATTGCACTAAGGACCTATTATTGCAGAAGCTGATGGGTATCTACTGGTCTCCCGTAAACCAATATACTGATGTAAACACAGTATGGTAATTGTTCAAGTATCTATTATAGATACGATTGCCTGCGTTAAAGAAATTAGGTTAAAAGTTCGTTCAGAGCCCTGGATGAACAGCAAAATTCTAGAAAATTTTCGAAAAAGGGATCATTTACTGTATTTACATAAAAGGAACAAAAGAGATAGAGCATTATATGGTAACTTTTGTAGAAATTGAGATATAAGATACAAAGAGACATAAAAAAGCAAAGGCAGACTATTTCTGTAACAAGATTGAAAATAGAATAACCCTAAAAAATTATGGGAACAACTTAAAGATCTGGGTTACGGAAAAAAACTACAAAGGACCAATCTAAAATTGCCATGGAAATAGATGGCTAGTTGTGTTTTGAACCAAATACAGTTGCCGAATATATCAACAATTTTATACTAGTACAGCAAATACATCGGTAAATAAACTTCCATGTTTGCCAAAGGTCGTTGGCACTGAATCAAAACAATTTTTTCGAACATAAAGGGATACAACCTAATGAATTTAAGCTCAGACCAATCACTAAAGATTTTGTGGCAAAGGAGTTATCTGGTCTGAACCCCTGTAAAAGCACTGGTCTTGACAACATACCAGTAAGATTCTTAAAAGATGGAGCTGAGTTTCTGAAGACCCCAATAACTTATAGAGTAAATCTCTCAATACAAACCAACGTGGTGCCAGATTACTTTAAAATTGCCGGGGTATATACCTTCTGCACGAGCAAAAATGTAGCAGAAATGATCCTGTTAATTATAGACCAGTCAGCATCCTTACTGTCACTCCCAAAGCTCTTGAACAAGCTGTTTATATTCAATTGGAAGAGTACAGGGTTTTGAGTCCATCGATGGTTCAGATCATACCTGTCGAATAGACAACAGCTCGTGCAACTACAGGGAGAGCATTCAGATCTACACCAAATCACTTGTGTCGTCCCTCAAAGGAGCATTCTTGGTCCGCTACTCTCCCTATGTTATATCAATGGCATTCCTATCAGTGTTATGTGTAAATTAGGTCTATATGCTGACGACAGTGCGCTCATGATCGCTGGAAAGGATTATCTGTCAAAAGCTCAATCACTCAGCACCTAATTGAACTTTTGTCAACTGTGGTTAGTGGATAATAAATTATCACTTCTCCTGGCAAAAACAGAATCTGATTTGTTTAGCTGAAAAAGAAAATTAAAACCAGTGGAGAATTTTATGATATCTTGTAATGGTCATATCATTAAGGTATCCAAAGTCGTAGGGTATCTTGGTGTGTCTCTTGATGAGTGCCTCTCAGGTGATTCTATGGCCAAAAGCGTTTATTACAAAATCAAATGTTAGACTTCTGTACAGGCAAGTAGGATTTTTAAATGAGAAAGCTAAAAAGACTTTGTGTGCCGCTCTTATAAATTATAATTGTGACTATGTTTGCTCTGCTTGGCATTCAGGTTTGTCACAAATTTTCAAAACAAACTTCGAATTACTCAAAACAAAGTTTAAAAGTTTATATTGGAGAAACACAACCACTCGCATATCGGACAGGAAGAGCTAAATAAATTAAGTATGCTAAATGTTTCCTATAGAGTTACACAGTTGAAGTTAAATCATGCTTTTAAGATTTTCAATGGAATTGCTCCATAATATCTCGGTCATTTTTTACCGGAACCCAGAGTATAGAGAGCATCAATACCAGAAACAGTGCAGAAAATTTTCACATTGCATATGCAACAGGACCCGTTTTTCATTTATTTCATCATACAATAATCAAGGATTAAAATGCTTTACCGTCACATACTAAATTGGCCAACAGCATCAGTTGTTTCAAAATATTATGTAAAAAATTCCTGGTAATCAAAGATTCTTTATCAGAAAATAGTGGTATTTCCTACTACTAGATGTCACCACTAGTGCCCCCACACTACAAAGTACCATCGGATGACATTTAAATACGTGTTTGTATGAAGCACAATAATTGCACAATCCCAATGATGCATGTATACTGAGGGTAAATGATTAATTTTAGGAATTTTATTTATTAGTATAGTTTTACACAAATTTCATATATATATATATATATATATATATATATATATATATATATATATATATATATATATATATATATATATATATATATACATATTGTATATATTTACATTTATTAATTGACAATTTTTTGAAAAAGAAACCTATTTATTTGCAGTCCAATCATCCTATTCATCTCTCATCTCCCATGTCTCATAAAGTACCCGAAGGATCCCAATGGGAATAAGTCTTAGTAATTGACTTTCTTAGGCCATCCTTGGTGCAGTCAACATACTTTTTAGTCATATTGTTCTTATACAAAGTTAAACTCGTAACTTTTTAGTTAATCTTATCTATTTCTATTATTTTACCTGTATGAACAAAAGCTGTGCTCATATTTATGCCATAGTTACCTGTATGTTTTATTTAGCCATCATTTTATGTAAATCATTTATCATTTGTATGTTGATTATACTCATTAAACACACTCACTGACATCTCAAGCTGTTTACGCAATAATTACTAGCAGCACACCTGAAAGGTTACAGTTGGTTGTTTGCTGTTGCTAGGGTACTGGGTTGTATAAAGCAGCCGACTGTTTTCCAAACCTTGGTGCATTAGTTAGCATACGTTTGTCAACAGACACATTCAAGCCGGCTATAACACGGTCATGTTTTTGTCCCCTTTGATCAAATAAACATTTTCTTTTTTACGGATTCATGTTTCGTGACAGGAAAGATAAAGGGTCAAATTTTATGAAAATGAAAAAAAAGTCATTTTGTGTCAGGTCATGATTTTGCAGTTTTTGTTCAAACCCCTCCCTCACCTCAAACAACATTATTTACAAGGTGGTGATTCTCTGCATCCCTGGTTTGTAACAAGTTTGTTTTTAATAGGTCATGTGGTTGTTGCTGCATGCATTCCTTTTATTTAATATCTAAATCAGTAAGGAATGCAATGGTAATTCACGTTTCCGACTACTGTGAAAGTGTCACTCAGATTCAGTATAAATTAGGCAGGCACATATCATGGATGTGCTCCTCCCAAGTTTTTTCAAATGGCCGAGCTTTAGATTTATTTGAGAAAGATATAAGATGGAGCAGCATCTGTCGACCTTCTCTGTCCCTAATTAAGTTTTCAACTACTCCAAAGCCAGCTACGAGATCCACTTCATTTGGCCTCTGTCAGAGTGGTTCAAATGGTCATGGTCAAGTTACTACTGAACACTTTATGTTAACTTTTTTCCTTTTTTTCGATAGATCTTCATACTTACATTTCTATATCGTACTTTGTAAGTCAATGGAAATTGCAATATCCCCATTATTTACTTCCTCTTCAAAATAATCTGCCAAGTTCACTTCAAAGTTGGTGGTGTTCTAACTTCGACCGATCTCTACCAAACGTTTAGTCAGGCACTCTCCTGTGCCTTTAACATTTTTGTTTGTTTTTGTTTTTGCTGGGGGTTGCCTTTATTGTTAGTTTTTTTTATTCCATTGGTTTTTTACTTTTGGCAATTTATTATGATCTCTAATCGGTGTAATTTTACTCTTGTGTATGTATTTGAAATTAGAACCCTGGGGAAGATAAGATTTTGCTGACCAGGGCTAACCCTTGCAAAATAAAGTCATCTATATATCTCAAATGTACATATGGTGCCTGGGTAACGAAATTGGCATTAAAAGATGGAGAATTTATCGCACGATCGAATAAATGTAGCCGCATTTGCAAGTTTTTCCTTCAGTGTTGTCAGAGATACATGTAGGTAGATCTTAGTTACAGGGGTTGCTACGCTTATTACGCATGACACAAACTCTTCCCTGGCAAGACAATAAGCAAGTAAAATGTATATGTTGCAGTAAAATCGAGTACTTTAGGAAAAATGCTACCCATATTCATAAATTTCAACCCAACAATGACGGCACGGCAAAGTTAAATACATCAAAGGAAAGAGATTTAAGAATTACTGAAACATCAACATGCATCTTCCAATAACAATGATAAGAAATGGATTTCACTGCTCCTTTTTAGACATGCAGTCACGCATGATAGTAGCTGGTGGTTGCTAAACGTTTATATTTGGTGAAAGACCTTTGTACTAAAAAGTGATTTACTAGTTGAGGTAGTCTGCTTGGTTCTTCATTGTACCCAATATAATATCTTAATACTCCGTCCGAGTGGTGGACCCATTGTTATATGCATGAACAAGTAAAAGTGCATCTTTTACAAAACTGTTTGCCATGGTCACCATAGTGTAGCTTGCGGTGTCATGTCAACTTGCATCTTCTTCAACTCGTACCTGAGTCACCTTGCTCTCCAATCAAAGTCTATACCTGTGTCGACTGGTACTATGATTTAATAACCTAAATACCCTAAACTCATATCATATTGTGGACCCATCATTTGGAAATCCTGTCAACTCGTAATTTCGTTATCTCGTTACCCTGCCAATTCCTCCATATTATGCGGTCTTTGCTGATGTACACTGTGTTTTTATCCTGTAACCATGCACAATGGTATTTGCAGAGTTCTGGGATCACCGTCAAGCATGTGACTATAAGATATGGGGAAAATTACCTCCATTAGCCTGTGTTGAATTCAAAGCATATTTTATCTTGATATGCAAGTACCAATATATATATATATATATATATATATATATATATATATATATATATATATATATATATATATATATATATATATATATATATATATATATATGTGTGTGTATGTATATATACATATAATGTTTTATCTTGAGAGACAAAACAGCTGCGACGGCAAAAACTTCACCAATGTAGAAAACATAAGTCATCTGGATATGGTCGGTGGCAGGATGCCCTGCCCATCAAGGACATTAACAAAACGCAATTTTCAATTTTCTTTTTTTTTTTGTTGGCCAGTTTTTTATTTTGCATTTTCCAATTAACACTACTTTTATACAAACTTGCAGATTACAAAAAAGTCCCTCATTTATATTTTGAACAGACATACTTAATGGTTTTCAGAATATAAGAACCACTTTGCTCCCCGTCCTCCTTATCACACACGTTTTTTGTGTACTTTTCGCCTAAAAAGAGAATAAGAATCTGTTTGCATCCTGTATTTTGCAACTAAAGCTAATGTGCTTGGGCTGAAGGGAACCATGCGACTCCAATCTTGAAGTTGTAAACGTATTAGAATTGTTTAGACAGGCCTTTTCCTGCCATGATGAAACATCTACACCATGTCCAATACGCTGGTAATAGAAACCAAAATCAGAAAATAAGAACAAGTAAATTTTGCTTCCTTCTTCAGGTTCTAGAGGGACGCCGACTCTTATGTAGCCCGAACTAGCCAGGCATATAGGGATGTAAAACAGTCACTTGTGGCTGTTTAATCTTGTGGCCACATCCCAAACTACAATATGTATAATGATGCATTACATAGTCCCAAAGTCAAGGAGAGACTACCAGGACGTGACAGTCCCTGCATGTCGGCTTGTAACTCTCTGTGGTTGTGAAATGGTACAGATAAAATCTGAACAAGTTAAAAAACTAAAAACGAACCCAACATATATTTAAATTTTGAAGTAAATGGAGCAGACAGTTTTGGAGAGGTCGTAACTTTCAATTACCATTGTAATGCCCACTGACTTAAATAAGAATCGATAGCAGTGTGTAGTTCGATCATTATGTCCCTTAATTAAAATTTATGGAAAGTAGGGGATTCCTAAAGTGCAGGGGTCCAAAGAAGTGTACCTGTGCCATTTCAAAGTAATTGGCTAAGCATTCATAAAGTGGTTGAACCCGGCATATTTGAAGTGTATGTGGGTAACAGTTTTCCAAAGTTAGAAGTAATATCTGTCGACAAGTAAAATAAGGTAAAGTGTTTTTTACATCAGTAGTATAACCAAATTGTATAACCAATATCAAGGTGGTTTTAGTTTGTCAATGGATACGGAACAAAGTCCTCCTTGGTTTATATATATTGATATGGTTGCTAGCGTCGGTTCCCAGTGGCTTCAACATGCGCAAATATATTTGGTGTTTTTAAAAGGCTGTCATCTCTACGTATCAAACTATCACGATATGTGGACAAAGTCCGTCAGTATAAAGGATGTGTCATACTTCCATGAGCACATATATTTATGTTGTTATCGTTGTGTTTACCACGAGTTTCTGAATGAGTATAAACTGGATCAAATACGTATATCAATGCCATTGTTCAAGATATTTTTCCCACATCATTTAGCACGGGGTAAATCTAGTTATACAGGGAAATTGAAAGTGACCACACATTTTAAAATGTATATTAATCTGAACTATTCTGTAAGCATCACTATTAAAATATGTCAAACAAACAATATAACCTTTCTTGATGGGTGCAGAAAAAACAGCGTTCTGTTCTATACCGATATTCCTGCTTGGGATATTCATCTTGTAACATTAGAAAAAACGTTCTGTTTTCAGTATAAATTTATTCTTTTATATCCTGATCAAATATCTGCTTATGCCTTCAGTTTTCGGTATGAACCCCATTGGAGACCTAAAAATGAACTACCAAGTAATTTCCCTATCTCTGAAGTCCATGTCAAAAGTAATGTGATCCTCAGCCTATTTTTGCTGTTACGATCAAACATGCATGGCATTCTTGTGTATATGGGGCTATGGAAATACGGGTCACGTCTTTCAGCACATTGCAAGTGCAACACTAAACGTAATATTACTGAACCTAAGAGACACATCATAATATTACAGCAAAGCCTTTCACGCTTACCGTGTGGATGTGTTCATTTCGTCTTTTTGCTCAAAAATGTTAATCTTACTGTAAGTAAAACATTCACATGGCAACTAATGGTGCCGCAAGTATGGCGCATTAAAATCACTTTTATCCGTGTTGCTTTAATTTATACTGGGGAAACATGTGCAATTTGTAATCTCGAATTACTTGACTTGGGTATGACAGTGCGACGTGATGACAATCGGATCGTTCGCCTGTGTGATAACGTTAATAATATATCACATACATCATTTACTAACAGGGCAATGGTTGTAACTAGATGTCTTCCAGATGGTCTGAAGACATATGTTGATTTTGTATACACATTAGTTGCTGAAGGGGGTACTTTCTTCAGAGTAACCAACTTCAGAGGGAGTGGACTGTTTCAGTTATCGTTGCTTATGTTCAAATATCACGCGAAATCCCGTCGCATTAAGAAATGGAAGACCACAGCAAGTAACAGATATAACATCTACATATTTATCGACACAAAATCTAGCACCAATATAAAGTTTATGATGAACAATGGGCCAGAAGTGCATCCCGACTTCTTGTATATGAAAGTATTTCAAGCATATTGTAAAAATACAGGCACCATCACCATAACGTCTGGGGGACATTTAGTTACTTTAAGTGTACATGGTAGTTACATAAGTACAAGTGCACATATTAACGTGGAATGCCGCCTGCAAAGTGTACCTCTATCTGATTATCACTATCGACATTTACAAGCAAATCATCCACTGGCTTTGAAAACGATATCCCTAGCTTCTGGCATAAATATGCTTCCAAAGGTGAGCCTTACCATATTCAAGTCTCCAGTTGAGAAGTTTGTAAAAATTATTTTGAAAAGCATTTTCTGGGATGGACCACACGGAAGTCCTTGTGATTATGCAGGTATCGTGTTCTATAACAGCCCTTTGGATCAATATGGACCATTTTGTAATTTTCAGCTTACACAGACGTATCGTGAAAATAGTACAAAAGGCACAGGTATACCGTTTACGTCATCGGGACAATATTTGGCAATAATATATTACTTATTTATCTACAATCAGGAAATTAAATTTCAGCTTTCAGTTAGCTTAACGGAGTGCTCAAGTATTAACCAGTTGTGCTTGCTGCGTGATGGGAAAACGTCATACCCGGAAAATGTTCATAATTATCATATGTCTCCACTGGGAAATACATATGCCGTGAAACTTCCAAAGAAATGTACTGTCATTGCGTTATATCCCTCTGAAAAAGTGATGGCAAACACACATTGCATAATTTTTATCAGGGGTGACTCTCCGTCAGATATGAGTTATACGTTTTACCAAATTCCTTTTTATGGAAGATTTTCTGAGTTGCAACCGTATTGTCAAGTCATGGTATTTTTACATAAACTAATTCTTGGTTACGAGTTTTCAACGAAGCAAAAGACTATCTTTAAAATGATGGCAAAAGGAAGGATGTTAAAATTATCTCAGCTTCTGTTAAATCTGGTATTCTCTCGAGTTTGTGACGACTTGCACAACATATTATTTGTTATGGAATTTTATGTTACAATGTCACTGAATGCAAGCACTACATACGAAACAAAAGGGCAGACAGCCTGTATATTCCCCGACCTGAACTCTCTTCAAGATTTCAAAATTCTTATTCGTCCACAGACTATTTCTATATACCTCAACATACAAACAATAACTCGGACAAACACACAAAACGCACAATGGATTCCCATGCTTATGAGTGTGAATGCTAATATGGTCGAAAAATGTATCCCATGTTACAACCTGCGAGTATGGGGATACTCGTCGTTACATGGTTCGCTGAATGACAGAGGTCACTATAACAAACATTTTTGTAATGATTCACAAAAATCCCGTTACCGAATAATATGGGTATGGAAGCAAATCCGTACATTGACGTTTTCGTTGGAGTTTGATTTGTTCTCGGGACTCAAAGTCTCACAACCAATTGGTCTAGTTAAGCTTTCAATTTGTTCGTCAACAGCCATAAAACGCAGATATGATCTGATATTATTTGTGAAGAAACAAGGCCAATTTCTGCCAAATTATCAAGCATTTATATGGTTCAAATGGTATTTACAGGGCGAATTTTCACGTGTTGTTGATGTTGCGGAGTTAAGGTAAATCGTTTGTATATTCTTTAATTTATAAACAAAAATACGACAACATGAAATTCCAGGGCTAAATATAAACATCTAGTATGAAGAACAACAAGAAGGACACTGCGGTCGCGTACTCAGCTCACTGAGCTGAAGTGGAATGAAATTCAGTAAATAATAAAATGTCAACTCACAGGCCGACCTAATCGCTTGTGTAAATTGGATAACAAAAATTATGCAGCTTCTCACGCAAAATGTATACATTCGTATGAACGCAGATACTTTGTTGGTATTATTCCAGCAGCTTTTACAAAGAGCCGTGGATTCTCTCCCCTCGCACCCCTGAGAAAATAAACTAGAGATTTAACATGTTAAAAAAATGCTAGCCGTCTAGCCAAGATTTCACAAACCCTGCAAATACATATTAAATTTGTTGAATCAAGTACTTTCAAACAATCCATCACATTAGAAATAACCGCAATATATCACTCAGTGTACAAATGTATAGATTCTGTCAAATTTCCAAATAATCTTGTTTGCGCTTTTCAGCGAATTTGGAGATTAAAAAAAACCCACATTCAGCTTTGTTTCTATTTCAAATCAATTGGACCGGTTGGGTGGGTGGTAGGGTGTCACGGAGAAACTTTGTTACCGGAAGTGACTAGCCAGTGAGCTGCACCCAGAGGATAGTCGGTCTTTCTTTGTATTCGTGCACAAGTCTCGTTTGAACTTCTCCACGACACTCTGGCCCACTTGAACCTTTCTGCACCATGTTTGGTGAAATGATGTACTTATATATATATATATATAATACACAGGCTCCGAAACATGTTGTGAATAGTTGCCCGCTGAAAACCCTTTATCATATTTGGGCTAAAGCAGCTTATGTCACACTGATACAGAAGAACGTGTGCAGTATGGGCAATACTGAAGACACCAAAAATAATAAAAATGACAATAATTAGATCAATACAAATATATGAAGTTATTCAAACCACATAATTTTCAAATCCGAAAAAATAGGTTTGTAGTTATTCAAAGTGATATTGTCATCTTTTAAATAAAGATTTCACTGGATCAACTTTCAACTTCGTAGTAAATATTCCTGTGGCCCGGGATTGGTTCATATTCACGGCCAAGGGATTCATTGTGAGAGACGTTATGCTTTTGAGGAGCTTCGTGTATAAATTGTCATACTCTGCACTTTTTCTTGGTTTGAAATTTTGTATGGTAGTGTTTATATTGCTAAAATCTACATGCAAGATGAAAAAAAAATGTACAATTTGGTTTTGAAGGTAATAGATATACGGTAATTTATTGATTGTTTGTACATTCAGCGCCAGTCATTAACCAAGTTCGTAAGAATGTAATAAAACGCTCTGCGAGTACTTGGTGTTGTTTAGCTTTTATTCTTTCCTGTCAATGATGAAGAAGGAAGGAAAAAGTTTTATTTGTATTCATTCTAAGAATAGGCGCCATTGTATTGCAAGTCTTTTTGAGTCATTTTATGTCTATCAAACTGTGAATAATAATACCTTTTTTTTGTTCATTGATACTTTTATCTAATCTGTTATTATATGGCTTAACAGTTTGTTTGGTTATGTGTATATTCAAAGTTTGCCTGATTTGTACATTTACGCTGTTCATAGAAGTTTTTTTTACACAACGTTTTTGTTTTTTCTCATTCATAATTATCATCAGGATCTTCATACATAAGTTCAGTATTAAATTTGTATTTTTCATTTCATTACAAAATCGTTCTGCTGAATTTGCAGCTTTCGACTTTGATATTCAGCGGGACCTTTGGAGTGTAATTTTCTAACAAAACATGTGAAAGCAGAGTAATTGTAGGATAAATGCGAAACAATGATGACACAATAATGTTTTGCCATTGGACAATTATATCAGTGAAAGTGGCAGTTCTGTCAGTGATTCCTGTACATCAGGTTATTTTACGGTAAAAACCAGTGCACATCACGGTATTCAACACACTTGTGTCAAGTATCATTTGAGTTAATAAATGTTACTGTGACATGCCAAAAACCTGAGACCGATGGGTACGTTTTACACGTCTTTATTGTGAAGACATGACAAAAATAAAACCCTGAAAAGAAGAAAAAAATAAAAAAAAAAGAAAAAAAATTAAATACACATTGGTCAACTATACTGACCACTGAAATCTGGAGTTGCCAGAAATACTGATATTACATTGATTTCATAGTATGACCATTACATAACACAGTAACTGTTACAATAGCATGGGATAGAAATACCACTACATCATGTGATTCACTCATCACTAAGTCTGTTCAGTAATATTACATACATTTACAGAATTATCATGTGTACATGCCTGCAGAACAAATTACATGATAATAATGTACACACAATTCACTTAAGGATCCAACTTTATGAATATCCTTAATAAATTAGCATATGTATTTGTCCCTCACCCTAAAGGTGGGCAGATAACCCAGGTGCGCCGCTAAGTATCCCATCACAAAGCTATACTGCTATATGTAGGGTGGGTATGCGACTGAAATCAGCCATAACACTGCACCATGAGACTGCAAACAATTAATTGCATCATGTAAATATGCAAATTAACCACTCATGCAGTATGACAAAAAAAAAAAAAAAAAAAAAAACAAAACTGCACATACCAAAGACTACTCTGTCTGCTTCACAACGAATTAATACTCCAAACATAAAGCTATAGATTTATTAAAACAACTTCCACATGTAACCAGTTGTGTGGCTTTACTCACACACAAGAGTGAAAGTCAATGACTACAATACATGTTGAACCATTCAGATCCTTGCATTCTATATCCAAATTACCTTAAACATGAACACACAAAAATGTAATGACTCAGTGTCCTCCATCTAATCTCATTACTTTATACACAAGTACCATTTCCTAATTTAACCTTTGGATCTCCACAAATTCTGGCATACAAAGTCACACATATTAACATAATTTATGAATCTCTGGAAAATTTCATTATGAAGATATGCTGCCAAACAGACAAAGACTCCAACTAGGAAAAAAGTATAAAACTGGAAATCTCTGCATAAATTACAGCACAGATGCACATAAAAATACTTTACACTTTGTTATTGAACAACTGCATCAGTTTAGCAAGGGCCAAACAAGCCAAAGTTACCTTTTTTTCTCTTTTGAGCCAGGAAATGGAACCAGTCAGACATGCATGCCCCTGCAAAATGGTCTGACTCCCAGGGGTCTGTATTCCAGGAACCAGGAAGCAAGCTGGTGCTTCCCCCTACAATTGTTGATTGTGACAGACCCAGCACAACATTGTGCTACCCAGTACATAGCTGACATATGGTCACATCATTGTGACACCCACTACCCAGCATTAGATACTGGTCATGTCATTATGACAAAGCCATGTATTTCAACCTTGTCACATTACAATTCCCAACAATAAGTTTGTCAGTGGAGTCAAGTGACAGCGCTTTTAGGTAGGGAAAGATCTTGTAAAGATATATCCATATGGTAGTTTTTAATTCAGTCCTTGCCGCCACCACGCGGCGCTGCGTTTCCAAATGATATTCAGAGACCTCTCGCGGCCAAAATTGCTTTTGCGGGGTCGGGTACGCGAGTCCATTCACTCACAGTGTATTTCCTATGGCTGAGAACATGTATACAGAGGGCGATCTCGCCAAAAAAACAAACACAGAACTGAAGGAAATATTACAAAATCTTGGGAGAAAGAAGAATGGGAAAAAAGCAAGCCTCATTCACAGGATTTTGTGTGCAACTAACGCAAAAAAGTAACATCAGATCAAGCTGCCGGTAATGAATGTATCAACTTTGCAGACATATGGAATGGGTGTGGCGACCAATGGACTGACAAACTTGCCGTTATACCAAAACTCAGCCTTGGATTTGTAACAGACTATCTAACCAATGGAGAATTGATAAATGTGAAAGCAAAAGACATTGAAAATTTACCTACGCGAAGGGTGTTAGACAGGGCAGATGCGATATTCAGAGCCGGCAAAGTGAAAAAAGTTTTGTGTCCCTTGGTCAGTTGCGTCTTTTTTCTACTCGGTCTTAGCGTGGTTCTGCTTTGTAGATGGAACTTGTTACTGTTGTTTAATATGTATCAAAATAGTTACATTATATTTGTGATCATAACCAGAATATTAATTTTGTTTCGTCACTTTATTGACACTTGCAAGACGGCAGTCACCTTGCCAAGGCGAGACTCAGCAGCACAACTTTCGCTTAAAAAGTGCACATGATTGAGGCAGATTTACTCGTGGATTATTTCATTGTTTATAAATTATATCTACTCAGTACCAAAACGGTCCTTTGCCCAAATATGAAAATTTAATTTCTATCAGAATAATGGGAAAGCAGTAAAATGACAAGGAAAGCGTAACAGTTAATGCCAGTAGGACTGTCCAGACACAGAGCGCACGTTTGTGTATTTCACACCCCATGGGGCCCAAGCCAGCGGTAGCGCTCATTACCTGATAATGGGATTATGACACCTTGAGGCTGAAACGGCTACCGTGACTTGCTGGTACGCAGTTGGGTAGCAGCTACGTGTGGCCCATTATTGTCAGACGATTAACTTGTTTGCTGCAGGGTGACCGCTTAAGAGCAGTTAAGACGAGTATATAAATTTTGACAAGTTTCTTCAGCCAATCTTTTCACTAAAGTAGAGTCGATATCAATGATTGTCAAGCTATTTAATGCAGTATAATGACCGCTTTGAAATATCGCATGATGGTTTTGGCGTTTCTCCAGTCTCTTGCTTTCCCATGAATAATGTCGGTACAAAGTCTACATTGTTGCTATCTTTGGAGGGTTTCTTATTTACAAAATGCTTACTACAAACAACCCAGTTATAGGTGGGTTTCTCTTTTCTGGAGATGGCGTGGATCCGCCGGGCGCGTCGAGGCTGCCGAGCTGGTATCTGGTGAAACGACAAAGATTCACATCCCGCCTTCCCTCTTCTATTGCAACACCCAAACACTGCACAGTGATCTTTACCCCCCCTCCCCCATCGCTAAATAAAAAACGAACTATATATTTACATATTTACAACTTTGCAGGCATTAAAAAGTGGTGTCCTCTCTATTCATTCACAATGGTGCCCAAAGCATGAACCCCGCAAGGCGAGTTTGCGTGTCTATACGCATGCGTTGACTGCAGCGCCAGCTTCGGCGGAAAGTATTGAATTCCTGGTAGTCCTATGCATGTTATTCCACGTGGTACTCTTTTTCAAACACAGAATCTCTTTTAAATATTTATAATTCCCATATGGATAAATGAGGAGCCCCCATGAGAGATACATGCAGCACTAAGCGACACAGGTATGCATATTTCGTACTTGAAGCCCACTGTGTTAGTGTGGCCATGAAAATCTTTCGTAACCACGGACGGTTTGCCTATTCAATAATGGACTACGATATCATTACTTGTATGCAGCTATAGCAAAATATAATGCATTTTTTACATTTAATTATTAATTATATACCTTTGAAAACGCAAATAGGAGAAATCTCTAATCAAGCCGCCACATTCAGACATTATTTCTGGCAAACACAAATCTGTTTCAGGGGAGGGGGTAGGATTAACTGGAACCTAAAGGACAGACAGGCCAATTGAAAAAGAAACATTAAACACATATAGGCAAAGGAAGTACTGAAAACTTGCCATAGATTAAAGATTTTACTTCAACAATGTTCAATGGCATCATTTTTTTACAAACAAGTTGAACTTACAAAGTGGTTAGAACATAGGCAATTCTGCAAATTTTGTATGAACGCTTTTGTGAAATCTACGCTGCAAACTTATGTGAATTCCAGAATGAATTCCTGACCTTCAGTCAAAACGATGTTTCATAGTTAGTAAAATTAAAACATTTGTGCCAACTAGCAGGCTTCTCAAAAATTACTACCCATGGTCTTGTCTCCCGTCAATCAATGTCTTTCGGCAGGCAAAACCCACTTTAAAAGGTAATTTTAAAGGTCAAATGACAAGCACAAATTTCCCATTCAAATTTTTTTTTTCCACCGTGAATCCACAGCTACTGTCCATATTGATCAAACATTGCCAAAAAATCCTTCTATGAACGAAAAAAACCCAACTTTTATCAGCCTCAAAGTTGGGCATAATGCAGTAACATTTATGGACACGGCCCGCTGACCTGGGGGTGATCGTGACGTCATTCTTGTGAACCCGGGGTCTTGACCTGCGGCCATTATCGTTTATTCAGCGTGTAGCGCATGCATCAGTGGCACGGGAAAATCGCAAATTATGGTTTATTGTGTGGCCGTCGGTTGCACCAACGACTCAAAGTTTAGTGGTAGTTTCCACCAGTTCCCGAGGGACAAGAAACTAAGGAAAATATGGACAGGGAACATGAAAAGGGCAGATTTTAATCCAGACGATCACTACCAGCCAGTGTTATGCAGTGATCACTTCACCACGGATTCATTTGACAAACACCCTGAAATCGCCCGGGCATGTGGACTACAAGTTCGACTGAAAAAGAATGCTGTGCCCACCTTGTTTTCGTGGAAGAGACAGACAGATCATACAGATCCCACTCCTACGAAAAGAAGGCGATCCAACGCTGCAACAAAACGGCAAAACCTGGAGGTAAGTAGTAAAGTACCGCCATGAAATTACATTGAATACACAGCTCTGTGCACAGTAGCGGCACGCAGGTGTATATCGAGGGCCTTATCGTTGATTGCTTATCAGCAAGAGTTCTTTTTGTGTATTCACGGTTTCTCGGTAACATGGCACAGGTGCAGCGTTCCGCGAAGTTTTGTTCCTTATGTCAAGACTGAAGAAAATAAGTGAAATTTTGGGGTTTTCTTGGTCGACACAGTGGCCTTTAAATGACAAGATATCGTAGCCGGAAAGCCTGGCCGGCCGACCGTTACTTACATCAGGGACCCGCGTGCGGGAAAGCCTCCCGAGACCGGAGCCGGAGGAGGCCCGTGGCCTTTCATCAAGTTCATGCATGCAGAGCGTAATGATTAGATTGGCGTGATTTCTTTCATAATGCCATGGAGATAGCTAAAGAAATTAAATTGGAGGTATAGATGTCTGCTGTAAAACGTTTATTTCAGAAAATGTATAAAAGAAAAAGCATGAAACTGCGTTTGTGAGCGATAATGGGTTATTTGCTCGGAGTCCGAGAAATCAATTTTTACGATGTTTATATATGGACGTAACTTTCGTTGTTAACACACAAACCTGCTTCGATTAGTCACTCGCAGGCAATGGATGCGAGAATTGAACTATGTACATTTGATTGATTTATGCTTCATTTCTTTTTCAGTTAATTGCAGAACACACCATGACCAAGAAAGGCCAAAGTCCCGAACCGGCAACCGGTTCAAGTGATTGTGGCTCAGATGATTCATCCAGGGTACCACCACCTGTTGAAGCACCAGCAGAGTGTCCACTAAAGGTACAGCCAAAGGTAGGCCTACTCTCTCTCTATCAGAAGGTGGGAAAAAATTCTCCTGTTCCCCCCCCCCCCCCCCCCCCAAACTACGAATGATGTCAATGTTTCAGCTGGTATGATTACACCATTACAGCCAATCATGTGCAGGTATCCGAGTCATGTAGTTCTGTAAATTCTCTTGTTTTGCACTTTGACTGGCACATACTTGTAATTCTAATGTCATCTGAGCATATAATAAGCCTGGCACAAATAAGTTTGGTCTTTCACAATGAATGCTTGGTCTACATAGTCATGTTAAAACTGGAACTAGAAACAAAGTGCATATATTCTATCCTTTATGTTCCTTTATATTTTGTTTTTTTTTCTTTATTTATTTTTGTTTTATGTTTCTCACTCCTCATGAATTGTGGCCAAATATTGCTAGTGGCAGTGACTGTGAACATGATGAAGGCCTATATGAGGACAAATTAGCATTTTTTATATTTATATTCTTATTCTCTTACATACTCATTTTACTGTAGTTTCAGGATGCACAGTGCCAGGCTGCCATAAGGGAGAGACCACAAAATAGATGCTACTCGCATGGGTTTCAGACAGAATTAACCAAGACACATATAGACAACTATGAAGTGAAGATTCAAGAGTTGAAAAGCCGAATTGAGGAGTTGGAGGAGAGAGTCAGAGAGTTGGAAGGGGTCATAAATATGCAAGACGAAAGCAAGACTGATGAGGAGGAAGAAGATGATGAGGAACTGGATGAAATGGAGAATGACCCAGACTGGAACATTGACGTGACAGCAATTGACAGTGATGATGAAGATGAGGAAGAGAATTTTCAGGATGACAGGTACATATATATATATATATATATATCTATATGTACTTGAGTGCTATTTCATATTTCAGTATGCACAGGTAATGGGTATAATTTTGACTAAATCATATTGCATTGGCATGGCTCTGCAGTCAGTAATTTTAGCGTTGTAAGCCAAGGGATGCTGGATTTGTATCCATGACTTGTCTTGGGTCTTACATCAGATCCATTTCAAATTGTATACAGTTGATGGCCATGATGTTACCCCAATCATATTATATGGACATGGCTTTTTCGGTTTTCTGGATTACATGTATATACATGTGAATTGTGAAAGAGTAGCCATGTTAGCAATTTATCAGCATAAATGCATGCTGACTTGTATCTCCAACTTTATAATACAGTCACCGTGTAGTATCTGCATATCAGCATGCCGGGTACATACATTTTTATATCAATTTCTTATTTATACATATATTCAAGGTAGACGGGAGGGCACATATCTTTATATGACATCTCACTTGAGCCTTTTTTTTTTTTTTCTTCTTTCAGAGCACAGGAGTTTGGGAATGGTGGGAGAAACTTCATTATAGAAGAGTCTTGCCTGAAGAACCTTCTTGAAACATGTTGCAAGTGTTCAAGACCATGCACGGTTGTCCTGACCCGGAGAGTCGGATGTGGTATTACCCTGGCACAGCGATGTGAGTGTGGTCACAGTAATCACTGGGACAGTCAGCCAGCAGCTCCTGGTAGAAAGACCTGGATGCCCATGGCCAATATTACTTTGGCCTGTGGAATTTTCTTCTCAGGATCAAGCCCAGCAAAAGCAATCAACATGCTTGCTCATTCTAATGTTGCTTCTTTTTCAATTAGAACATTTTTTAGAATACAGAAATTCTACTTGATACCAGCAGTCATCCAAGTTTGGAGAGCAAGTCAAGCCACCCTTCTTGAAACACTACAGCAGCAAGGGGCTTACCTTGGTGGTGATGCCCGGTGTTGCTCACCTGGCCACACTGCCAAATATGGCAGTTATAGTCTTATGGACATGAAACTTGGCAAGGTGGTCGACCTTCAGCTCGTTCAGGTAAGGAAAAATGTACATAGCCACAAGGCCATGCCCTCAGCAACAGAACAGCTGAGACATAATTTACGTGAAATATGACAAAATCAAAAGTATCGTGGTCAAAGGAAAGGCTTAAAAAAAAAATCAAAAAGGAAAAAAACCCCAAGTTATTGATTTTATGTTCTAATACTGAGGGTGTTTACACTTCATATCGTCAAATGCTTTCTACTTTCGACATTATATGACAGAAAAAGGAAAGCAGATGTTTTTCTATTTTCATTGTGTATGCAGGTGTGTTGATGAAAAAAAAGGACTGCATTTTCAGAAAGTAAACTTTCACACATTCATTTGTTTATATTTTGTAGTCCAGCGAGGTGAAAAACTCGTATGCTATGGAGTTGGAGGGGTTGAAAAGATCAATTCGAAGTCTGACTGAGAATGGGATCAACATTGTGGAACTGTGCACAGACAGGCATGCTAGTGTAAAGAAATACATGCGAGAGGAGCACCCAGAAATCAGGCACTGGTTTGATGTATGGCATTGTGCTAAAGGTAAAGTGAAATCCATACAGTGATACCTGTTGTATGTGGCCACCGCTTCACCACAGACAAAAGTGGCAACACCCTGAACTGGATTCCTGGGACCCAGCAGGGTAATCACAGAAAGAATTGTGGTTATCAGTGGCCACATACAGCAGGTATTACTGTATATCTGAAATTTTCCACCCTCTTTTCAAAATACAGGTGTTGTAAAAACTCAATACTTGCCAGTGGTAGCTTATTTACTGTTCATGCGAGGCCACCAATCTTATAACTAACGGAATTCACTTTGTATCCAAAAAGTTCCACTACAAATATTAGCCTCCCTCTTCAACGATTTTCTTCTGACGACATTTAGGATTCTCCCCCCACCCAACTGCAAGCACAGGGGGTTTCATTGTACTTGAAAAATGATTATCTTAGAACAGCTATATCAAACTCTACCCCCACAATAAATGTCATGTATGACATATCGATGTTTGACATTTACTGTGGGCCATAGTTGTAGGATGTAATTTTTAAAAGATAATAATTTTTCAAGGAAATCATATTGTGAAATTTACTTTGTAGGAGTGTACAAGAAGATCGAGACCATATCAAAGAAGAAGGGCTGTGAGGACTTGGCACAGTGGGCTCAGGGCGTTTCCAACCACCTCTATTGGTGCGCCGAAAGTAGTGGAGGCAATGGCGAACTTCTTGTTGCAAAGTGGCTTTCTGTATTGAACCACATTGTTGACATACACAGTGAGCATGGAGAATTGTACCCTAGTTGCCAACATGGAGAATTGGCCACTCGCCTGTGGCTCAAGAAGGGTAAGTCTAATTTTATCTGAGCATGAGCTCATTGTTCATCCTTTCATCATCTAGACTTATTTGATATTTGTATATCTATAATTTTAGGAACTAAGAATGTTACAGCCCCCCACCCCCTCAAAAAAATTCCCCATAACATGCAACCACCAGGCTCAGACATACGAGTCAATTCCAAAATTTACCTGTCATGATTATTAATTCTACCTTCCATTATACTTTTTTACTTGAGCTTTTGCTTATGTATTTCAGGGTCAAAAGCTCACAAGGAACTGGAAATAATCGTGGCATCAAAGTTCCTGTGCAAGGACATAAAGCAACTATCACCTGTGCATCAAACATCCAGCCTCGAATCATTCCACAAGATAGTGTGCTTCTTTGCCCCAAAAGCACTGCATTTCTTCTTCCCCTCCATGAGAGCCAGGTAAGAATATAAAGGAGGGCTTCATTGAAGATTGAATGTATTTTTCCACTAATATCCAACAAAAAAAAGGACAGAGCAGGCATGTTATTATTTTTGATGAATTCCAGGAGTAGCTGGTATCAATACATGTATATTTTTTGTTTCATGAAATGCTAGCCAGTGAAGCAGGCAAATAAATTGCCTACATGACCAATATTATGTTTCTGCTTGTGCTTTGAATTCCATGAATGGTCTTGTAGCAATATGTGCACTTTTTTGAAGATTTTATGAATTGACTGCATGACCAACAAGTTATTTTACAGCCAATTTTGCTGAATTCCATGAGTGACCCAGTTGCATTTATCTTTAGAAGTTCTATGAACTGCCTACATGACCAATGTAAACAGTTCATAGAAAAGATGTTTCTAGTATAGCAATACCCATGCATATATGTTTGGGGGATTCGCGGTATAACTCACCACATGTTATTTTCAGACAACAAGGAGACTTCGGTATGTGGCAGACAATTTTATTAGGAAAAACATGAGAAAAAAAACTCAATATACAAATGACATTCACAAATTGACTATGCATAATATTTGTACACTTCCAGGCTCTTCCTTGCATGCTTGCACTTCAATGAAAATATTGAACGCCAACAGGCAAGGACCAAAGCTGGTGACTTGCAGTACAGTGTGTCATTTCCAAAGGCAAAAAAGGGAGCACCAACTATCAAGACCATGAAGGGCAAATGTACATATGGTGAGTGCACACACTGGCATAAAATAAGGCAGTGTCAGTATGATCGTTCATTGTATCATTATAAAAGAATAAACAAATTATCACATCCTCATTATGAATATGCAAGGTGAAGGATCGTTCATCAGCAGGCTTGGTAAATGAAACAACTGTGTTCCAGCACAGTTGTTATCACAGCAATCAGATGCGAGTAAAATAAGAAGTAAAGACATTCATCAATGAGTAGTCTCAAACCCCAGCTGGTCTCTTTTCAGGCTATGTGAAGGATCTCATCCAGGAAGTCCATAACTTGAGGACACAGTATCCCAGCTACCGACTCGCAAGGCATCATGCTGACAAACTGGAGCAAGTGGAATCTGTGGTCCAGCCAATTGCCTGGAAATATGACAAGCCCGACAAACTCAAGCTTGCAGAGGAACTATGTGTCCGTTTCAGTCGCTGAGCAATGGGCCTCTCAAGTAAAACCCTTTGTAGACTTGATCTTCCTCTGGAAAACTCCCTCTGATTGCAGAGACCGCACATGCAGGCACAGGTCGACGGTTACCACGGCCAAGTTTTCCCCAGATCCATCTCGTGAATATGCGATATGCTACATAGCGGTAGAGTCTGCAACATAAAAGGAAAACAGAATTTGAACATTTTATGGTGGTGTCACAAGAACTTTCATAGTAACATGAGGACATTTACTCACAATATTCAGTCAGGGAATATATGTATATAGGCACATGGAATTACTTTATTTTCATGTAAATATCCACAAAAGAATTGAAAATTTTATGGCGGTGTCAGAAGAACTTGATAAGTCACAAACAATTAATATATGCATAGTGTCATTTTTTATGTTGTTGTTTTTTTTTTGGGGGGGGGGGGGGGGAGTGATGTACATAGTATGGAACCAGTGGACATTTACTTCCAACAACCAGTGAACATTGTTGGATCTGATGGACAGTATACAGGATACTGCAAAAAGAATATGTAGATATGCACACAGTAGTACTTTATTTTCATGTTGATATTTACTTACTTGTGAATCGGTTCCTCGTCTCCAACTGGCCCATAATCATCTAAGAAGTCCAAGAATGACCGCTGGAGCACCCAGATATTTTGGCAGTTTGGCTGAAATCCGGGATGTTTAGTGATGCAGCTCACACCTACTCTATCCATCATGGCCTTCACGGGAGCATAATGCCTACAGCATTTCCTTTCATTCTTGGTCCTCATTGGGACGCAATGTGTACAGTTGCACCTGCAGTAAGAGATAGGGTAAATTGAACATACCAATGTATTTTATGAACAATAAAAATTATGGAAAATATTCATGTGTTCATTTGATTATTTAGTTGGTAACGCTTTGGGTGATCAAGAAGTTACTGTTGTAAAGAATAATCACATGCTGAATATTCAGCTCAATTGGCTGTGCAATTCAAAATGCATAGTTTTGAATTTGAGATCCTTATCAATTTCAACATTAAGAGACAAAAAGGAAAACCAAGAAGGTATTGATTTTGAGATTTATATGCACTGTTTCGATTCACTAGGTTAAAAAAAAAGGCAGTCAAACAACCTGAATATTGTTCTTTTTTTTTTTTTTTTTTTTGCTATTGTAGATAGCTTTGGGACAAGCTATTCTATTTTCACGGGGGGGGGGGGGGGGGGGGGCTAAAAACCTACTGATTTATCTGTTCATATGTGCTTTTATTGATCCATAGATTTTATACCAAGTCCTATAATGACACAAGATCAGATGGATCATGCTATAAACTTGGGTGGACAAATTGGACTTCAAAGTATGTTTTTTCATGATGTCTCTTTCATTCTATAAGCCCTTTCCTCTTTCCCCCAACCCATACCTCATCCAGAAAACTTGTTCAACATGCAACTTACAGGGTCCAATAATTAATTCATAAGGCTTCAATATATCCGCGGGTTTCAGCTCATCATAATCGCATTCAGTCAGCACCTGGAAGTTTTACTATTCTGTATATTGCATGATGAAGTGGATCCCCGGGTGCAGTACCGGTGGCCAAGCCGAGGTGTGAATAACACTGAGATAAGCTGATTGTGTATTCAGATAACCGCGTCCCTCTGGCCAGAACTGGCTACTGCATGTGTATTGCCTGTACCGCTGTTATTGTCCATAGCAATTGCTACTGCAGACATCATTCATGAACGAAATTCCCCCATTAAATGATAAATAATGAACCAAATGTTCGTAAAAAAAAGTCTGCTAGTCCTTCAACTTTGTAGACAGGCTCCGATTGTTTTCCGTCACTGGCTCAGTGTAAGCGTAGCATGATAAAGTCTGTCGTACGGTGATTGAACGGACCAAAACCTGGCATTTCAACTCTGTCCAGCTTACAATTACAAACGAGAAAAGAGCGCTGTGTCTAACATCGACTGTTACATATTTAAACAATTTCGAATCAGCCACTCTAAAACCCTACAACCATATGGTTTGTGGTCATACTGCGCCAAATTTCGATACCGAGAAAGTGAAAAAGTTTGCCGCTTGCGGCACGTACCATGATATGTCCGTGTGACCCTCGTCATCATCGTCTGTTGGTTCCACATTTTCCTTAGTTTCATCGCTTTCTTCTTCTCTCACTTGTTCAACACATCTCCTCTTCGCTAGGGGTTCATAATTATATGGCTGAACAGTCTTCCTAATTTGCAATTCCGGCCCAAAACTTGACTCTTCGTCACTCTCCCATCCAAACATGTACTCCGCCATTTTTCTTTCTGCTTGCCACTCACAAGAATGACGTCACAAAACGCCCTCTCGTGGCAACAATGAGACATTAGCCACAATAAATGTTTTGCACGTTGTTGGTCAAAAAAGTGGATTTTTTTTATTTGTACTGGGTAAAATCGAACACTTACAGGTAGGGGTTATTATCATATGACACTTGTGAACCTATAAACGTCAAAAATAGACAAATTAAGGATATGCTTGTCATTTGACCTTTAACTCATTCTATACTATGGTCACAGGCCTTGGTCAGTGTTTCTGGCACTGCCTGGCAAGTCATGCTGCAGCTGCCCTTACGGCAGCTGCAACTTGACAGTGCCAGAACCACTGAGCATGTCGGTACTTGAACGAAAGCTCTCTTCATGAAGAATTTAAATATGCAATTGTCTTAAATCTAGGTAAATATACACAAAAATTTGGGACTGGTATGGGATCAGTTCATTCAAAGCAGGCACTAATAATTATTGTAGTCGATCATATTGCGTATGATGCATGTACAACGCCAATTGCACCGAGATTGAGCTGATATGATTGGAAGATTTCTAGAAACTGCAACATTTAAATTGGTCTGTTACTTAACCAAAAGCCAGCTCCCTTTGCAGCTACTTAAAAAAATCCGTATATTTGGTTTACTGTCAAATTTGGCGTATAATTGATATGGTTTATTTAGTGTACTGGGATTAAATGCATTATTCATCTCCGCCGACGCCAGTCGCTGCGAGATGTTTGCATTTACTTGGCTGGGCACCAAGTGACGTATGTCCTGCATTGGCTTACGACTTCAGAATAATCGATATAATTATTAAGATAAAAGTTTAAAGTCCCAAGTATGATAAATATATATTTTAAATTTTCAACAGATTTGTAACATGGGTGGTAGGAACCAACCAATAGGGGGCCGGAGAAAGTGTTGATTATATCACATAATCATTCTTTCCGTGAAAAGTGTGGATTATGGTCTTCTTTCACTATAACATAACAAGTACAGTAAACGCACAATGACATTTTTCACACCAAAGCATTGCTTGTGTTGTGCAGTGCAGCATGACCTACGGGTAGTGTGTTGTACTAACCAGTTGTAGGCTCCAGAATTAAGATTTTGTATCAGACAGTGAAGTCGCCCTGAGGCAATACACAAATAAAAGGCAATTGGTCAGCAAAATGCTGAGTGCCAAGCGCCCCACTGCGGCAAAAACGCAGCTCAATGGAGAAAGTTGCCCCGATAGTGGATACAGGTCCGAAAGCACAGGCGAGTTTTTATATAAGTAGTCATAACATTTTTGAATTTTACACAAAATTTCAGTATAGTAGCAATTTAAAAATTTTTTGCACTCAAAAACAGGAACAATTCATCTTCATAATTAAAAACTTTCTTTGAAATTTTATTTTCAGTTGTTATTTTAACAACCATGTTGAATTTTGATTTTTCTCAACATTCATAGATACCACCCTATTGATTCTAAACCCAGAGTCAGCATTTTTGCAGGAATAACTCTTTATAAAATGATTTCCATACCTGTATGTGTTCATTTTAACCATTTTTGTGGAAAAATCAATTTGAGGTTACTTCAGTTAAGACTTATTAACAGGAAAACGTCGAGGTGGAGTTTTTAGGAATTGCAGTTAGAAAAACTATACAAAATGTCAATCTAGAAACAAATTTCAAACCTTTTGCATTCAAAAACATAAATAAAAGTGTGTTATGTCTTGGACTATGACCTAACAAGTCTATCTTAATACACAGGTCAAGATGACTTGCCGAGCAAGCGGAGGCAGAGCACAGGCTCTCGAGACCACTCCCTGCAGTCGACTGCTACTGCGAAAACTGGTTGTTTATACAGAATACCCATGCAATAATAACGTGGGGCTTATTATCATCCAAACTCTCTGCTTAAGACCGAGCCACAGCGTACAGTTGTTCAAGAAAGAATCTGGTAGGCTGGTAAGGGACGAACCATTAGAATCGGGGGGGGGGGGGTAGGCATTTTAGTAAAACACAATATCTTTTCAGTTGCCCATAAGAAAACATTATTTTGTTCCTCCCTACCTCCCAGTACTTTTTTTCAAAACTGAAACCCGTGGATGCATGTGTGCAAGCCTTAAATATGCCTGGTCCATTTGAAAATTATGTGAACACTGAGGTTCCAAAAAGAAAATATTTGAGGTTTCAGGGGGTGGAGTCCCCGGACGCTCAGAAGTTATGACAAAATAAAGCTCCATTTGGAGGCCTAAATTTGTCACTGAAAATCTAATGTTTGTACCCTAGAAACCATGCAAAAAAGCCCCAAGTTTATGACAGGCTATCCTGGGGTAAACATGGGAGAAGAAAGAAAACAGAAAAATATTCTGAGAGCACCAGTTTTATACATGTTGCACAGCATAGTTCAGTGCAGGCTTCTGTATAAAAGTGGGATACTATCTTCAGCTATGACTTATCCAACCATAATCACATGAGATACATTATTTTGCACCATTCATATAAGCACCATTTTAATATTCTCTTTGCATATATATATATATATATATATATATATATATATATATATATATATATATATATATATATATATATATATATATATATGTATGTTTGAACCAGCACGGCAAAACTGACTTCAGATTCAAGTTCTTCATGAAGCGACCTTTCCTTCAAGTACCTGGAAGCCTAGATTTTATTCAGAGGTTTCACCAGAAAATTTGACCCAGATCAACAGGTTTGCTCTGAGCACTCCTTGAGCCGCATCAGAACTGCCTAGAGGATACCTGTTGTCTCAGTCTCAATTGAAGCACTTTTAGGGTTAAATGAAAATCATACTTGCATATAATTTATGGAATAAGTAAGACCATATTGCCACATCATCGCAACAATAGTGAGTATTAGGCATGAATATGTGGGCAACTATCAAGCATGTGATACATGTAGGGCGTATGATTTTCATGCTAATTATTTATATTTTCATGTGAAGTAAATACACAAATAGTTACTGACATTGCCTGACCTTGTGTTACTGAAAATAAATGCAAGAGAGAGAGAGAGAGAGAGAGAGAGAGAGAGAGAGAGAGTATCACTGTGCTTGTATTTAATAAAAGTATGATAACGGAATTCCACTTAATGTAGTGTTAGCTCTTTCAGCGCTAAAGGTAGGCATAACCATCATTTATCTCATTTCATCAATACTATGGTTCTGTGGTCAAATTCTTTATGTTATCAAAGTGCCATTCATTCAAACAGGTTCACCGACATTTCTAGTTTTATGGATTTTAAAGTGTCCAAAAGATCTTTTGGGTCAACAGCTTCCCTCGGAGCACTCTGCTTGCATTACACAGCTTCTTAACACATTGCCTGACTTTGTTTATTTGAAAATAAATGCGAGAGAGAGAGAGAGAGAGAGAGAGAGAGAGAGAGAGAGAGAGAGAGCTAGAGAGAGAAAGAAAGAAAGAGAAAGAGTATTACTGTGCTTGTATTTAATGAACGTAAATTATGAACACGAAGCTCCAATTCATGTATTGTTACTTCTTTCAGTGATAAAGGTAACCAACATTGATCTCATCCGCATCAATATTGTTGTTCTATAATCAAAATCTACAGCTTTCCTAGGAGCACTCTGCTTGCATTGTGCAGAGTTTACTGAGGGAAACTGGTGTCAAGCTTTAATTCAGAAATAAGAAGTTATAGTACATGTAAAGTACATTCAAACAGAGTGTATATGTTGCAAGAAAATGGGTAATATAAGTTAACAGAAAATGTGAACCTGGCACCAAAGTACTTGTATTGAAACACACACAATATATCAGAGTTCTAGCTAATTTGTACGGACTATTTAAAGGGTAACATTAGGTACCAAGAGTTTTCAACATTGCTAATTGAATAGTGCATTTTTTACTATAAACAGTACAAAATTTTTACTTTTGCAAGTAGTACTTTTATTTTTTTCGGTAAATGAGGCAGTACGTTATTTTTTTTTCACTGATTTTGAGACGTATTACCTTTAATTTAAAAAATGCATAACCCCCCCTTTTATATTGTCATGGTTGGTCCCTAAAAATGTGATGTCGGCAAAAATGCCAACAAGCAGGGTGCTTTGCACTTGCAGATTTCTTCTTACCTTATAAGCCATTTCCGCCGTATGGTAGCGGTCACCACGTAAGCGTGCGGGTCTCCGAAATTTCTGTTTTCAACTAACATCTCTTGAATTCTCAAATTCCTAATAGATTCGTCACATTTAAGCACTAAAATACACTCACACTGAATGCCTCTTGTAATGAACCGTGTTGAAACGGCAGATCATGAGAATACCGGACATTTGAATTATGATATTACATGCGATGGTGGTTAAACTCTATGAATGAAGAGTGGACGTGACCAAAAGGATATGGACCTTATTGTGTGTGAGAAGGATTCGGAGTTCGAATCCTTGACGATTTAAGGGACTTCGATGTCTCCAGTTCTTCACATTCAGTGACCACATACCTAATGAAAGGCTAAGGAGGACATGCCTGAGTTATCAGTGTCTTATTATATCCGCTATGATAAAGGGTGATGAGTCTCCGCTGCCAAGATATTAGTTGGTTTGGTTTAAACGTATTTTATTTCCAAAAGAAAAACAATTGGGAAGAAGGGCAAAGCCCTATATTAATCCCTCTTGTGGAGAAAAGACGGAAACACAGGACTGACTTGACAGCACAACTCCAATGAACCACCGTTCATCAAGTCCAAGGGGACTTGATGAGCAGCGTGGTCGGAAAAACAAACGGAAGGATAGACGCCACCAGGACAAACACAGATAGCGGGGCTCATAAACTTGTCAATATTGCCAGTATATATTATTAATTTGCATTTTCGAATTATCGATATGAATGATTAAGTTACAGTTTCACCTTGGAATCGTTTACTTTTTTCAATAAACTCTTGAACAGATAAAACTATGATAATATTGTCCTCGAGACTGCAAGAAGCACTGCCAAACAAAATTGTGTTAATAGAAAATGGAGCCAAACGACCAATGGTTGTATGTAATGCATCTCGAGCGACAATGTAGTTTGGACAGGTGAGAAAGAAGTGCCAGATACTCTCGGTGGTGGCGCCACATGAACAAGCTGCTGAATCTTTTACATCAATCTTAAAAAGATGTTCGTTCAATTGGCTGGGGCCCATACGCAAACGAGAATGTAAAATAGACAGATATCTTTTGCCTACATTAAGAAGTTCGGGAAATATAACAGAAAGCTGTCTGGGAGTTGAAATTTTCTTCTTAAATTGGAACAAAGTTGGAAGATTTCTAGTTTCCGATGGGAGAAGGTTCCACAATGTGATAGCAGAAGGGAAAAAGGAGTTTTCGAATAAGACTGTTCTACAATTGAAAGAGGGTAAGTCTGAGCGTCTGCTTTGATCGAGTTGTGCCCTAGTATTACGGTGGAATATTGGAATATTGGGTAGAAGAGAGTACAAATAGCTAGGGGTTAATTTATGAACTATTTTATACATCATGATTTGTTTGGATCTTTCTCTTCGTTTGGACAGGGTCTCCCAGCCAGTTTCTTCGTATAGCTTTTCTATAGGGGTGGTTTTCATTGCTCCTGTCACGATGCGGGCCGCAGTCATTTGAATATCTTCCAAAAGTTTTGCATCATCCTGCGTGCAGCCATCCCAGACTACATTTCCGTACTCTAAAATAGGTCGAATGAAGGAGGTATAAATCGTTTCTAGTGTGTCCCGGTCAAGGCGATACTGTAGAGTTTTCAGAATGTTTACTTGTTTACAGGCTTTAGTTGCAACTTGTTTACCATGTTCATTCCATTTTAGATCTGATCTTAACGAAAGACCCAGATGCTTGTGCTCTAAAACATTCTCTAATTGATGACCTTGGAATATCAATGGAGGGTGATCAGGGGGATTTCTTTTTAGAGAGACGAGCATGGTGTCTGTTTTAACAGCATTAAAGGATATAAGCCATTCCCTAGACCATTCGTCCAGGGAGGCCAGATCATCGTTCATGACAGTAGCAGCATGAACAGGATCTTCAATAGTAAGATAAAGGGACGTATCATCCGCAAAGAGTTTGACTTCTGAATTTACAACGTTGACTATATCATTAATATAAATCAAAAAGAGTAAAGGACCTAATACAGATCCTTGAGGCACACCAGCACTTATAGTTCCCCAGCTAGAGGATTGACCATTTAAAACGACGCGTTGCTTCCGATTATACAGGTAATCTTCAAACCATGTCAGAAGATTGTCAACGATGCCGTTTTTTTCCAGTTTATGAATAAGACCTTTGTGCCAGACTTTATCAAAGGCCTTGCTTATATCTAGGAAAACAATTCTTACTTCTTTTTGCTGATCAATGGCTAAACATAGCTCATGGTATAGGGAAAGTAACTGATTGACTGTTGAGTCACCAGGAATAAATCCTGACTGGTTTGCTGAAATGAACATATTGTCCCGAAAAAAATTGAACACATGTTTAAAAATTACTTTTTCCATTACTTTCCCTGTACAACTTAGATATTAGTTGCTTGACTGATAAGGCTCCGGCACTAACCAAAGACTTTAAAATCAGTGAAATTGAGCTTTTGAGATGATGAAGTACTAATCTTTATCCATGCCAGAAAATTTTACTGTAACATGTTTACTTCTATGCAAAAATTTAAGATGAAAAGTTTCTCTGCTTTATACAGTCAATCAGTTAATTGGCTGTTAGATGTGGTCACTAATAGTGATGTTTCGATAACCTTTCACAGTCAAAGCCTCACTGGATGTGTTTTTACAGGTGAGCGGATTATTTCACGGGTGGCTGATTAAAACCACAATATTAATGTATAAGTCAAAGTTATGACAGAGTTCAAGAGATAAGCATTTAGTCACCCTTCTTAATGGCCTGAGGGGATGTCATTGGTGAGTAATTAAAGTCAGCAAATCTCCTTGGTTATGTTTGGTAGTCAATATATCAGAAACAATTTTCTAGACTCGGTAATTTTGATGCAGCCTCACTTAAAACAGGATTGATGTATCTTTATGAAATTAACGGGTATGCAAAGACAAGAGTATAACTTAGGTAACCATTTTTGCTTGGCAAAATTCCAATTTTAAATGCTACTTTTTGAGCTCCAAAGTGAAAAAAAAATATCAAAGATAATTGCATTTGCTTCACAATTCAATAAAATAAAAACCATTCCTTTAACAGTAAGAAAAAAATGACGCCTAAGTTATAATTTTGTCTTTACATGACTGCAGATTTCAAGCTTTTTATGCAAAAGTTTTGTTGTGATCTTTTCTCAAAGTGTAAATCAGACCCCTTGAATAAAAGACCCCTCAAATTTTACAAATCAATCTTAGAATATTTATTGTTACATGCAAAGAAACTACACATATTGAGAAAACTAATATATATATACATATATATATATATATATATATACATTGATGGGCTTGCATCCAAAACCAGAGACACAGTGCAATTTGTGAACCACACTGTTAAGTGTACTGTAAGTAAGAGCAGGCACCTTAAATAATGCCTTGGTACTGGCCATTGCTGGACACACAATCACACACGCACACATATATACTCATGCATAATACACACACATATTGTAAGAGACAAACCAAATGTCGTTTTGGCTATATCTATATTGTGCATGTAATTCTGTTTTCTGTTGAATAGGTTTCTAACAGGCCATCAGGCCAGCCTGACATTAGGTTTGTACGCATTCGTCCAATGGCCTCAGCGAGCTGGGATAAGTTGGTCAGACGCATATAAAAGTTGCATACGTATGGACGGTCATTTGTTGGTATCTCGAAGTAGAGCTGAGCTAAAATTTTTACAGATGACTGGAAAAGACTCTCAGTATACCATGTATGCAGTCTTTCTGCTCAGGTTATCCAAAGTGTATATCGGATTAGTGTTCAAGGTAAGTACCAATCGGTCAAATATATAAAAGTGTACATCAGATAATTAGACCTACTAGGACACTTGTCATCCTCCCATAGTGGTCGCTGAACAAGAAAGGTAATATAGTGTAAAACTGTTATTCAATACACTCGACAACAGTTAAAGCAGCGTTTCCCTACCGGTACTTGTTATTAATGTGTACACTGAAGTGAAACGACCTAGCTGAGTGTTCAAGACTATAGAGTTGCCCTTTTGTAATGATGGGTCACAATATATGTTCTTGTTATGACGGCATTGGACGCCTTAGACCTGCGGCATAGAGGGCACTTCGGGGGCAATACCCCAACCCGTGATGTAACAAGTTACAAACTATTTTTTCTAATAGGTATATATGTCCTCTTCATGAAAAAATAGGTTGTGAAATCTGAAAACGTTTTATCATATATATTTCTGCCCGTTTCCATGACAACCTATGCCATTTCTGAGACAACTCAAATTTGTCCTAAAAATAATAACTTTGGTGATACTGGTTGTGGAAAGGCTAAATAAACACCAAAATGTGCTCAATTTCTCTACTATAGTCACAAAATACAGAGTTTGTTCAAAGTGCCTAATTATCATATGTTAATTTATGCAAATATATACAATTTACATCGAAATTAAGTATTGAGCGACGGATGACATATTATATTTACTAAGATATAGTGTCGTTTTTAAAAAAAAAAAGGCAAAATGATTAGGAACAGTACTCATACAAGTTTTATTTATCATGTTTATAAGAGTTCACCATATGCATATTAATTAATATGCTAATATGGCTATCATATGTCATGTTTGCTTAGGGCACCATCATTACAATTGCCAATACAACCGATAAAGTAAAATAGTACATTTTACCATGTATTCACTCCTACACGTAATTTGCAGTGAACTATTCCATGGAGTCCTGGAACATAACTAATGTATCTCTGGCATCAAACTATAATTTAAGATGCCTTTTCGTAAAGGAAAACAGTATAAGTACATGTACACACTAAATACAGAAAGCTGATCAATGATGGTCACAGTTTGGAGATTCTACGACAAGGTTCAATCATCATCATACTCATCATCACTGTCTGTTTCAGTGTCAAAAGTGTCATTTGCACACTCATGTACAAAGCATGCACATAATTCTGTACATTTAAGTCCTGTCTGGAGGCAATGGCACTTTCTTGCGACAGTACACTCAATATCGGTGCAATACAAATGAGTCAGGTTTCGGACTTCCACTAGGGCTAGCTCCTTGGTATACATCAAAGGCTTGAGGTAGCCATCATTAGACATTTCCCACCCTTTACCATTGGGATCCCACACTTTAGGGTTAGGCATGTGACTGTGGTATTGGTGTCTTTTTGTCAAAAACCACTTTCTAGTAGTCTATTCCGCAGTCCAAACTCTTTACTCTCCATAACCTAACCTGTTCGTGTCTAACCTATATACATATAAAAGTACTAATGTCCAAATTGCACACGTTCCTGTTTAAAATTTTGACATAGGCTGTATTATCCCAAATAAATTAAAGGGTCTTCGGCGGGTAAGTACTCAACATGTTTCGGAGCCTTTTACCCGTACATGTCTCTCTGAGTTGCGGCTCCTTCGCTAGGCTAAATATTCAGCAAAGACAACCCAAATGATAATGAATAAATATGAACATGGCAAATGATGAATTAGCTAAATACGTGAAGTTTTGCTTATAAATGCAGACCTTCATTATGAAAGAAGAATACCTGTCAAACAGACTATAATTACCAAATTTGTATAATACAGGTTCAGTTAAGAACAATTTGACTTACCCCTGAACCAATATTTACCCTTTTTAGCTGGACAGCATATCCTAGTTAAACCATCCGCCAGTGTTAAACTGAAGTGGACACAAGCTGGGGCATTATATTGAGTCCCAGTGATTGTAAAATAAACAGTTTCAACTAGACCACCTGTATAAACCAAGGGAAATCCTAACAAGGATAATAAAAAATGTAGATCCTGCAACGGCAATGTAAAACAAACTCCATGATGACACCTACTCCTCAAACAATTAAGCTCTATTTTATTGCCAACCCTGAGTCAATGTATTAACGTAATGTGTCAGGTTTGTGACATTTGAGAAAATACTGTCAATTTTGAGTATTTTTTTAATATTGAGTAAATGTGCAGTTAGGCATGTCAGAAAAGAATGAAAGTCATTAGCATTTACGCCAAAACCCTGTTATCAAAACAATTTTTCTTAACAGGATTTTAAATACAATTAGGCAAGCATGTAACTGTCGTAGGCCGCTGCTTGCTATCGATAACCCCAGGGGGGTTTAACCTGACAGAAAACATGTGAGCCTTAAATGTCTGAAAGTGAATATTAAAACAGAAAGATGCCCAAAGATAAAGTTACGTAGCAAACAGACAAGTCTAAAAACTGTTAATTATTGTGGCAAGGCTTTTTAATAATCTTTGAATATTAACAGTAAAATTATAGGGCAGTCAGAAAAGAATGAAAGTCATTTGTATTTCAGTCAAGAGAATGCAATGAAAATATTAGCCAGATATCAAGTACGATTAGGCAAGTTTGTAACTGTCGTAGGCCGCTACTTGCTACCGATGGCCCCTGGGGGTTTAACCTAGCAGAAAACAAGCTAGACTAAAATGTCTGAAAGATAAACATTAAAACAGAATGATGCCCAAAGATAAAATTAAGTAGCAAAACATGCAAGTCTAAAATCTTTAAAATCATTGAAGCCAAACTTTCTGACCATCTCGGGATATTTACCGCAAAATTTGTAGAAATATTTGATCAAAAGTACATCTTTAAATCATCCTGACTCAAGTTTATTGCATATAAAATTTGGTTCCAGAAGCAAAGTCCGGAAATTTAGAAAAAATACGACCAAATCTCAAAATCTGTGAAAAAAAAGTCTTATATCCAATAGTATCCGAAATATTACTGTCCGTGAAAGGATAATTAGTCACTTCAAAGTTAAACTCATCTATTTTGTGGTAGACTTTAACACAAAACCTGTCATTAGTGACCTGAATATCCAAGTCCAAAAACACATCTCTGAAACCATCTGAATTGTTACCCTCCAAAGGGATATCTTTTTGGTAAATTTCTAAGCGATTTCACTGAAATGTTGTACATATACACAAGCAATGTCATCAATATATCTTGCATTGTTTGAAAATTTTGTAGCAATTTGAAAGTCCCTTTTCATCAGTTTATCCATTTACTTAAATTCAAGCCAGGTTAAATACAAATCTGCCTGCAAAGGAGAGCAGTTCCTACCCATTGGAATGCCTTTTATTTCGTGAAAAACCAATGGTCGGCATTGAACAAAAGTGTTATCCAAAAGAAATTTTATAGCATCTATCAAAGTTTCAAAAGTGAAAGATTTAAGGTTACTTTTTGAATATTTATTCTGTGTCCAATATGCTTTCTTTGTATATGAATTATATTAACATATGGTTTACCATTATGGTTAAACATTTTGCTTATTAATTCTGAAAGTGAACTTTTGACTTCATCTATGGGTAGATTTGTGTTCAGTGTAGAAAAATAAAAACATTTGATTTTTTTGCTTTTACTTCTTTGATTTTAGATTCAAGCTTGGAAGAATTGCTTATACTCCCAAAACAATTGATTTCACTTTTTCTAGAAAATGCAATACAGTTTTTACGAAAACGATTCCTAATTGCAGTCGAACACAATTTTACTTCTTTTGATAATTGTTTTGGTGTACATTTTGCAGCACCGGCTATGAATCTAGATTGAAAAGGGTTGTTATGTAATTTGGGTGTCCAGAACAAAAGTGGAATAGAGGAGTCCTCTTCAGAAATTTTGATATTGAAATTCCTTTTCATCACATCTTTATGTTTATCTATCAAATTTTCAATGGATTTTTTGTGAAATTTATATACGTCATTTCCTCTTATGTCTGAAATATTGTTTATACCAAGTTCTTTTTTCAAAACATCCAGATAATATTTTTTGCAGATGATTCAAAATTTTGTACCTTTTTTCATAATTTCTTTTGAACTTGAATTTTGTATAATATCCAAATTACCTGTAAATACATGTTTGTGGCATGCATCAACAAAACCAGAATATTTACCGTTAGACATACAGTCACAATTTTGATTCGCTGTGATATCTTCAAGAGTAATTGAAGCCAGAAATTTCTTGCAATTCATGATACTTTGTCCAATATTGTTGCCATACTTATAGGGAATAATGGGGGGATCTTTTATTTTGCACTCCTTGGGAATCATGTTGCGAACAAATTTCAATTTGAAAAGGAGCCGAATGTTTAGTGAATCAATAATTTTGTGTTTGAAAGTAATGCTCCAAAGCAATTGATCTAGTTTTTCTTATTAGAATCTGGTTTCCGAATAGTTGATGTGTAAGCGTACACAATTTCACAGAAAAAAAGCGGAAATGTGTGTTCTGAATCAATAAGACCCAAATATTCATTGATTTTTGTTATGTCTCGAAATGATAATGCTTTAAGAGCTGTATGTACTTGATCAATGCCATTGTGGCACCAGATGACACATTGGCACATGTTGCTCAAATGCATCCTTAGTAGGTGGTAGTTGAGCAGCTGATCGGTCTGTGATGGAGGCAAGCATATATCGTGGCTTGTTCAAAGTAGTTTTTTAATAAGTCTCTTTTCCTGTGTTGAGAGCTTTGCTACATAAAACACAGATATTGGAATTTAGCTTGGCTGGGGGGGGGGGGGGTTTCTTGGATGGCGGTTCCAGGTTCATGATTTTAGGTTCACGGTACAAAATTATCTAACCTGCAAATACATCAAAACGTGGATGTTCTTTCCAGGTCCAAGCTGCAATTCAGAAAATAACCCAGTTCACCATGTGCATATTATCAATCATGCAACACATTTTGACAATATGCACAGTCATTCTCAATAACACTGATAATGAAACAATCACATAGCAAAGTTAGAATCCGACATGGACTCTAGAAGTCATGAAATGTGCCCAGATTTGTTCTTGCCGGTGCCTCTACAGCATAACACATAAACTATAAAATCCTAATTTGAAGATGACCTCATTTGCATAAATTTAATGATACTGTTTCTAAATTGTGTTCACTTCATATTTTTCCCGGTAATATATTTGCTAAATTTGCTCAAATTCCAGCAATGCGTTCAGGAGACAGCACTTTTGCACAAGCTAGCCAGACAGACAACCCATAAACATAATGCCCCCCCCCCCCCCCCCCGTGGCGGACCTATAAAATTGCAGTAAAACTGTGAACGAAAAATGCTGATAAGACGATCGGGATTCTATGTTCTATATGCTTTGAAGCACTTTTTAAAAAAATGTAACTTTTTGCATTGGTACAGCACATAATGTGTGATATACATCTCTGGAATGGCTTCAAAAACCCCAACATTTGAAGCCTAATTTGCACACATGTAATGGTGTCCACTTCATATACTCCAGTAAATTTGGTATCAGTATATCCCTGGATACACATTACGTTCATCATTTAACATTTATTTTAATTTGGCAACTGCAGCAAACAACATCAACAAATAGAGGTATTTATATTGCCCAATAGATGACAAAATTTTGCATATAATTATAATAATAATGATGTTAATCAAATAAATTTTTAAAACTCAGTACTCAGAACTCAAAAACGTTTTATTTGACAATGAAAAATCAAATTAACATCAGTACTGTACATTCATTAATAACAAAAGCTTATGAGAAGTCTGTCAGGATGACCCAGCTAAGGATTGAGATCCGCTATCGCTGGGGCCACCTTTAACGGGTAACTAGTTTACAGCATCTTGCACATGGATTGCTTAACTGAAATAAAAGAATCACTGGGCAGTCAAAACTTTGGATGATGAGGAAAAATAAATACAATACATTCTATTATCTGTTACATACAAAACAATCTGGCAGGGTACAGAACTCTTGGTATTCATTTATGTAGATTTTTTTATATAACTAGAAAAACCGTGGTATGAATGGGAATAAATTTTGTCAGTTATACAGGGAGGTGAAGTGAGAAGTAAACTTGGGATGAAATATCTAATGCAATCTTTTGATCTGGGTTGGTCGGGTATTGTGAGGGGATGCACGACTCTGGTACGAAAGTAATAGGTATGAGTGGATTGTTTAACTTGATAAATGCCTTTGAAATAATAAGGAAGTTAGTCATGTGAATATTTGTAGTAAAATTTCAGTGCTTTCAACTGTATCAAATCCTCTATTTTTTTAATAGATTTAGCTGCTTAAAAAGCGGGGCGGTATGTGCATTATAATTACATTACAAATTGTGCGGATAGCCTTTTTTAAAGCATAGAAATACGCTCATATATGAAAATCCCCATACAAGAATACCATAGTTTAAATGTGATAAAAACAGTGAATTATAAATATGCAAAAGGCCACTTTTTGGTACAAATTTGTTAATTTTCTTCAAGATCCCATTTACTTTAGCAAGTTTGTTTCCTATTCTACATATATGAGCATCCCACTTTAGGTTTTCTTGAATTCGTAAACCCAAAAAGTCAATTTCTTCTGTCTTTGAAATTCGAGTATTGTCAATCTTTAAGGTTAAAGCAAAATCCAGCTTTCGTTCGGGAAAATGAAAAATCATTAACTTTGTTTTACTTATATTTAAGGATAATTTGTTTGCAGCTAGCCAGCCATACACTTTATTTAGTTCAACATTGATATTGCCTGATGCATTTTGTGCATGTATATTGTTTCCTGAAGGGAAAGTGAAGGAATATAAAGAGTTGAGTAATGTGGTGTCATCTGCATAGAGGATTGAATCAGATTTTGATGAGGCAAAATGCATGTCGTTAGTGTGAATCATGAATAGGAGAGGGCCGAGTATTGATCCTTGTGGGACACCTGTGGATATATGAAGATGCTGAGCACAGACATCATCAACCTGAACATACTGAGTTCTATTTGTAAGGTAACTACGCAACCAATTTAGAAACTTACACAAATAATACTGTATCCATGCAGAACTTTCATAATTAAGAGCTTCATGCTTGTTGAAAGAGTAAAGTTAGCGCTACCTTTGGATGATATTTGGAGTGCTTATCTTCAAAATTAAGGCAGATATTAAAAAATTAGAGAAAAGTAGCCATTTTCCACAAAAAATAGAGGCTGCCATAGAAACGGGCGTGTAAACATACCAAAAAACGCTTTTCGGACTCCACAACCTATTTTTCTGTAAAGAGGAGACATGTGCGCACATTTTGATATAGGTTGTGTTTTGTTATGCCTTTGGTTGGGGTTGCACCTATTTTTAGGGCACTTTTGAAGTATTTGCCGCTAGCCTACTTGTTCCGAAACTTATCACCAAAACTACTTGAGTCAAATACCTCAACAACAGTATTAAGCAGCCTAACGTTTGCCCAATGAAAAAATCCACCCAGGGGAAAATAAAGAAACATTGAGCTATCGTTACATCCCGTTGGTCCCAGTGTGGCTCCAAAAGGTCTCCACATCTTAATAGGTATCCCGGCTGTCATACATATGTCTGGGCATCTCTATAAAGATCCCCGTGGTGTATCTAAACTATTCAAGTAAATACGAATAAACCGCCTCGTCTTGTATAAGTAAGCATTCCAGATACTTCACATGACATGTGTTCACAGTTATTTTTCTATCAAAATATGCATGTGCGTCATATATCACTCTATTTTATGACATACCACAATGACATTAATTTTTTGTTTATAATTAAGAAAAATAGGATGGGTTACGCTTTAAGGCAATATGTCAGTTAAGTGTTTATATAATTTTCTGACCAGCATGACAGCACTTGACTAAATGCCCCCCAAAAAGGATTAAAATGTCATTTCAGGTTTTCTGACCACGATATAACTTGTTCACTTCTTGAGTTTTTCCATGCATTTAAGTGAAGTAGAGAAATTAGTTCTGTTATTGAGGCCACAATAAAGACCCAACCACTTACGCACCCGAGTTATGTTATACTTGCAAACTGAGTGTTTCAAACCAAAAAAGGTAGTGTGATAAAACTTGTTATAGTATGGACTACCTTACTGAGATATAATAAAAGATAAACACATCCCCAACCGTAAATTCCTTTTGTGTAGATTTAGTGGAACTGCCCTATGTGGTCACCATTGTAATACACTAAGCATGCAACCACATCCTCTAGGTAAACGCAGTTGCTGTAATGTCATTTTTTACATGTGATGCACAATGTCCAGACGATATTTTATTTATGAGATGTTTAATATTAGGATGTAGTGGCAAAATAGACTACGTTTGTGTCGCCATCACATTAGTGTCCTATGAAGTGTTTAATGTTGGACGAAAATGGAAGCGATACACCGGGCGTAATACAGGGCCAATAACTTCATAGAGTAAATAATAAATAAGATAAAGTCCAAAATTGCTTAACCTGTTATCTGAATGAAAAGAAAGGATTAGCATTGTGAACACAATGATCCAAGGGCGTCGAATTGAGATTTCCCCTCCGACACCAAGCCACTGATATATTGTTTAAGTTGTTATTGGATATCTGCCCAAAATTGTACACCATATGTGGAACTTGACGGACAGATAACTCAACACAACTATTAACACATAAACAAAAAACTGGGTCTGTTCTGTGCTTTGTTTTTTTTTCAAATCAAAAGTGACAGGATACCCGATATACAAGATACAGAAAACTTGTTATTTTAATCTTTTAAAGTCACTCAAGCTGAAAATTAACAATATCCAACGACAGCCATAGGTACTTCGCCAGTGGGGCTTAATATTAATAATGGGCCTAGGATCCACCATAAGAGACAAATAAGCAAACATGTCAGTTTGACATTTCGAGGTTACTCAAGGTCAAACATAGTAACACCAAACGAAAACGTAGGTACTTTCCTAGTGTATGATAGTAACCATGGCCGTGGATTCACCATTTGCAAGATATATGCCAGTTTATCAGACTACAGCTGCCTCTATTGTGACAGTGTTAACATGGATGTATACCCTATCAATTTTTCATAATTTTCATGAATGAGATGACAGCAACCCTGCGTGCAAACAATTTTGGAAGTGCCCTACCGTGTCAATGTACAAGCCACACCTGCTATAACATCACCCTGGGTCCTTGGTCAACCTTTTTTGGGGTTGTCCCGATGGCCTAGAGGTCAGCGTGTTGGACTTTACATTTGGCTAGGCGAGTTTGCCGAAGGTAGTGGGTTCGAATCCCATACAGGTCGACATAAATTTATCGTATTTTTCACTTGCGAAGTCACGCAGGCACATTCGCAATACCTCTTAGTGTATTCCAACATACATTTAGGATGCAAATATTCCAACATACATTTCGGGAGATGAGAATTGCACAATAATTCCAAAAGAATCGGATCGTAGTGCAACCTGATGAACAAATGCAGGCATACGCATCACCACAAGTGTCCCTATACAGTTTTATAACAATTCATCAAGATCTTTCAAACAGTGCTTTAAGTCCTACAGACAAAATTAATGTACCGTTTAAACAAACTTGAAAACACCCACCCAAGACACATCCATATCGATTTTCACTGTGTATCTGGCTTACGGGTTCTAAGAAGTAAAGATATATGAAGCATTATCAATCTCCATTGACCTACCTGCTTATGAATAAGACTGTATGTATTAACCAACAAGTACCCAAATCGTTAAAAGTCAGACAGCCAAAGTATCACTGCCTAGTGAACAACTTTTGTTGAGCCATTCGCAATTTGTCGTTTTGGGGTAGTCTAACGTGCCAAATAGCAGTAAAAGACCATTATGTAGCAATACTGTAGTTGAATACTAGTCCAAGTCAAAAAACGTCCAAAACTTGGCAGGTAACATTGACAGCACAAAGATAAAGACTGCCATGAAAAGTAGAGGCAGACAACATTTTCGACAATACTTTAGAAACTGCACCGAAAATATGACCAAACAAAAAAAAACCTGATCAAAACATTTTGACAATTATCTTTTTAATCACAGTGCCACCCGGCGCACAAATGAAGGTCAAGAGATCTCTGGAAGTGTCCGTATGCAGTATCTTGGTCGGGCGCTTTCTTTAAAGATTTTGTAACGTTTTGAAGAAAACATAAATGCAAAAAATGTGTCAAATAACCCCCAAATGCCTTGAGTATGAACATTTGAACAACATTGATCAAGTTCTTCCTAACGCAGTTTTCCACTGAGGTTTACGCAGATACGGCTAAGCATTTTAAGAGCAGTAAGATATCCATACTGTCCTGCGGATAGACTCCTACACTGTAATGCTCTTACTAACACATGGTCCCAGAGTTTGTTATCCTATAAATCCTTTTATACTTGACATAATCCAACCATTGTCGCTCATCTTGAAAGTGGTTTTATTCTGACAACATTCAGTGCAATTAGTTTTCATCGTTTCCTCAAGACAGCTTTCACACATAAAAATCTATTGCAAAAATTAGCATAAAAACATCGCAGCGCCACATTCTGATATCATTTTAGGCAATCCTTTTTTTTTGGGGGGGGGGGGAGAGTCAAAACGAGAGTAAATCACAAAAAAATCACAAAACTGACCCCCCACCCCCCCCCCACCCCCCAAAAAAAACCGCCTGGCCAAAATGTGAGCAGCATGACCTATTCGCAACATCGAAGCAATTAGCTATTTACGATTTGCGACCAAGGGTAAAAATGAAAATCTCTGCCTGTATCATGTAGTGGGACATCATTTCGTCCATCATTCATTACAAGGGGAATGAATAGCCTAATTACCAACCGTTTCATAAGCTCAGCTGCATGATGGGTCTGTCTGCTAAACCAGAAATTCAATAGGACAGTGATGTATGTAAAAAAACACCTTTGTCATTTAAAGACTGTATGTATGAATCCTAGAAAGAAAAAGGTAGCAATGGATTGATTAACCTTACAGTTATTCCAAATAAAGACTACGTGCACATTTATTCCAAAGCTACGGAAGTTTATGTATCAAAAACAAAAGAGATAAGGTCACCCAAAAGGGTAAACAGTTGTACAGGCAAAGTCCGAATGCGTAAAAGAAAAATACTCGTACAGTGTGTATATTGACATACAATGTGCCAAACACAAATGACCGTACTATATATATATATATATATCACTAGTAAATTTTTTTGGCGGCGTATGCTGCATTTCGGCGGCAGACAGCGGTGTACAGCGGCAGAGAACGGTGGCCAGCGGCAGACAGCGGTAGCCAGCGGCAGAGAGCGGCGGTCGGCGGCAGGCCCGCCGATGTCTGCCGCTGAAACCCAATTGAGACTTCTGGGGCTCAGCGGCAGACAGCGGCGGACAGCGGCACATGGCGTTAGCCAGTGACAGAGAGCCTTTCGCCGCTGTATGACGCCAACCACCGCTATCTGCCGCTGGGTACCGCTCTGTCCTCACAACTGCATTATATTAAGTGTAAAATATGAATCCAAGTGAATAGGAAGGAAAGGAAACCATGTGTACCCATTCATTTATGGCTCATAACACTTCAGTTGCTTCATTCAGTCATATTAATCGGTTTATTCAATATGATGCAGATCAATCACTAGGCACCTTCATTGAGTATTGTTTAGGCACAGTAATCAGTGGGACGTACATGTTGCAACCAACAATAATGTGTGTTTATGTTAATATATGCATTGCATAATTTACAGTTTGGACACCTGTGTGCCAAATTTCACATTTCAGATAATTTCATCATAATCCATACATGACAATCATATAAAGTCAAATTCAGAACTTAATCATTTTTGTACCCCTTTTGTGGGCTTATACTTTGGGGTCCCACATAATTTGGAATGCATGATCATACAGACTTAGACTAAGACTCCTAAGTCATAGTCTCAGATATAGTCATTATGAGCATACATCTAGGCATTAAAATGTAACTGTAGGTGTGTATATTCAACTGAATATATAACTGTGTCTACAGTTGCAGATTTACAGTAATTTATGAACTGTGTACAATAGTGAGCTTACTTAGTTATCATACTATGTATTGCTGTGTTGGTCAAACTGTAAATAATTGTAAGCTTACTTAGTCATTGTACTATGTATTGCTGTGTTGGTTCAATTGAACGAAAAAAAAAAAGAAAACAACAAAAACAACAACAACAACAACAACAACAACAACAACAACAACAACAACAACAACAACAAAAAAAGAATGGGCCTGAAGGCTTTTGACCAGATGGGTCTTTCCCTTAATTTTTGGGCGCACTGGGCTAGGGGTTTCTGGTTCTTTTCTCATGTATGGGGTAGGCAGGTGTTTAGGTTGACTTGGACTATATATCTATCTATGACACTGTTAACTTACGCAGTACATCACACACATGTAACTGATTTTTTTGATAACATGCAAAGTTACTTTACGATGTGTTAACATGATGATTTGTAATGTTGTGGAATCTGATTTGTGAGATCAGATAACTTTAAATATCTACCATCATGTGACTTATGTCACTACTGTCCTCTTTTTTTGGACTTCCCCAAAGGGAAGGAATTATTTTTGGGGGGGGGGGGTTGTCCATATACCCATCTATGCAGTTCTTATATGGAATCTCAATTTATGTCTTAACAATTTTTATCAGATCTGGATGAGAATTTTTTTTCGAATCAAAAATGACTGCTCAGATTTCTGGATCCCTGTGACCTGAAATAATACATGCCACTTTTGTTAATACATGTATCTCAAACATTTGAACATATTTTGCTCAGATGTGGCACAAAGTTGTGACAGGAAACATAGATGTATCACTTACTTGAGTCACTGTGACATATTGTTTTCACTCATACTTATTTACTGAATAAGGTACACCAGTTTTAATTGTATCTCAACAATAGCTGACCATATTTTGCTCACTTTGGAACAAATCATAGATGAACAAATGTACCTCTGAATACCTATGTATATATATTTCTCTGCACATGATGTATATGCACTTTATACTCAATAAATACATGATATGTGAAAACAGAATTGTTTGCCTCTTATGTCTACATGTAAATGCAATATTCATGTGAATGCAAGTTAGCTGTCAGGCATGAGCAAATGAAAATAAAATTTATTGATGTGTACATGCATATAGGTGAATGAACCGATTAATATGACTCAATGAAGCAACTGAAGTGTTATGAGCCATAAATGAATGGGTATACATGGCTCCTTTCCTTCCTATTCACTTCGATTCATATTTTACACTTAATATAATGCAGTTGTGAGGACAGAGCGGTAGCCAGAGGCAGATAGCAGTGGTTGGCGTCATACAGCGGCGTACAGCGGCGAAAGGCTCTCTGCCACTGGCCAACGCCATGTGCAGATGTCTGCCGATGTCCGCCGCTGTCTGCTGCCGAGCCCCAGAAGTCTCAATTGGGTTTCAGCGGCAGACAGCGGCGGTCGGCGGCGGGCCTGCCGCCGACCGCCGCTCTCTGCCGCTGGCTAACGGTGTCTGCCGCTGGCCACCGCTCTCTGCCACTGTGTACCGCTCTCTGCCGCCGAATGCAGCATACGCCGCTAAAAAACTTACTAGTGACATATATATATATATATATATATATATATATATATATGATCCAAAGGAACGCTGAGCGAAAGACAGGCCCTTCTGCCCTGTGTAATTAAGTCATAGACATATAATATTGTAACGTATGATCAATACACACGTGCACAAAATGTGCACAGGAGCTGGATAAATGCAAGAAAGATATGTGGCTGATGTACTTCAAACTCAGTAAACTGTTCATCCTGTCAAAAATTATCTTGAAATCGGCTCATTGCTTAACTCTTTATTCCATGTACTGTTTTAGAAAACCAGATCAAAAAAAAAAAAAAAAAAAAATGGGGGAAAAAGTCAGAATTGAGACCAACGCATTTGACCATATATTGGAAAAGGGACGGAGATGGTACATTATGATTAGGAGAAGAGACATATCTGTAGAAATGCCGATTAATATATTCAGACAAATGTGTCACACAGGGCACTGGCAGCTCAATAAGGTCCGGTATGTTGCGTGCATTCCTATTGGTCACTATGGAAGTCCAGGTAATGGTAATTCATTTTTCCCATTTCTTTTTAGAATCGTCTGCCAGATTCACCTTAATGGACGCCGACGTTCCTCGGGTGGATCTTCGCTAGTTTTTTTTTTTCAAGTGGTTAGCTTTTTTTATTTTACGTTTTTTTGGCGGTAAAATAATACTTTTTAAACATCGTGAACATCGTCTGCAAAACATTCACTATTGGACAGGAACACTCTTGTGCACCCGTAGACCAGGTCGGGACTTGCTATCAGTAAAACATCAAGGTGAGCTTAGGATGGATAGCCATCCTGTGTGTGTGTGAGGGGGGGGGGGGAGGGGTATGTGTGTGTGTGTCTTTCATGTGTCGAACTCGCTGAAATGTTCTAAGCAGAAGGGATGGGAAAAGTTAATTATTATCCCTGTCTTACTCTTGATCTACATAACAAGTATATGAACACGTCAGTTTAAGTTGTGCTTTATTATCAAATATATATACATATATAAATTCTTCATTTCTGCCATAAACGCTTATCAGAGATGAATAAAGGGATGCACTACAGCTATGTGTTATTGTATGTAGCAGCCCATTTCAACTGCGTCATTTTGTCGCATGTGCTGTCCTCGCTGAATGTCAACGTCCCAAGCCAGGCAGCCATTTTGCCTTTTCCGGAGCTACTGCCAACTTTAGATCAATCTGCGCCGTTGCCTCTATCAACTGGGATAAACCTCGCTGCATATGACACTCAGAACACATGCAGCTCTTGAAAATTATTTAACAGTATATTTGCCGACGCCCATTGTGCCATTTTGCAAACAATGCAAGCATGTGCATATCAACATGCCAGGACTTTCCGCTGATCCTGGAAATGCAATGGACTGAACAGGCTTCTGCCAGAAGTTGTGGCGAATATCTTTGTTGACTTTTTATATTCATGCGCGCTAATGTAGAACGCAGAAAATAGCCATTAAAGTTGGTTTTAATTGTTCAAATCGATGTATTTGTGTCACCTTATCTTGAAATTGAATAATTTGTCCATGTATCAGTATGGGAGAAATACAAATAGCCACTCTCGTATGTTTACTATCTGAAGTCAACGCTTTTTGGTCGCAAAAAGCACTCGTCACAAGTTGCTCATGCTTTCTGAGACCCAGAAGCATTTCGTTCAGGGAGTAAACACCAGTCGTGGTTTTATTTGTCTATATATCTTATATTTCTGAGTATACTTGCAGTCGTGCATTTTTGTGGAAAATTAATTGCTCTTGTACATACCATTTCTGGCTGCTTGTGCAAGTGTATGTGTGCTGCATTCTTCTTGCGTCGTTGCATAGGGTACAGATAAAGTAAGTACGATATTTGTTAATACCACATTTTCAAAAATATCTGCACTGGAGCCTAGAAATTGTTTCTTCTTTTGAAAATGATACTACTCTTGTGGAGTTGAGTAGTATCTCGGTAGCACACTCTGAAGTCGACCACAAAATTAAGGCCATTTTAAGACAATGATTGATTACCCACACCTAAACTTTCTAAGGTTTCCTTTGTGATGTTGTTAAAGTATAGCCCTACGGACACCACTGAGTTTAAACAAATTGAGCTGTCGAATAACACGTTGCAATGCATATTTTGGCCTCAAGTTTGGTGCACAGGTAGCATTTTTTGCCGTATCTATTGCATTAAATCCTATTGTTTTATATGTTCTGTGAAAAGCTGCACATTTATGTAACTTTGGGTGATATAAGAAGTTGAGACCCTGGATACAGATGGTGACGTGACTTCTGAACGGAACAGCCTGACAAGACTGTTGTAGCCCACATGCACCTGGATATTGACCACATGGAATGGGGACACTGGCATTGTCACAGAACATGTAAGGGGGGGGGGGGTCACTATCATAACTGCCAGTTCTATGAGCCTGTGCAGGAAAATTACTTCAGCATGTACATGACTCACATGGTAACTAACATTTTTTTTGCACAGGATGATTGACCACTTACCACAATTAAAGAGCACCTGGCACATGTGACCACCTTAATCTACCAGGAGAAGGGGTTTTATATGGCAGGGGCAGACCACTACTGTGCTGGCAGTTAATTTTTTTTCTGAACCCCATTTTTCACCATTCGATTTTGAATCTATACTAATATTACTAAAATATGTGTAAGTACACCAAGTATCGATTAACTTCCTGTACCTTGGCTGCGCTATGTTTTAGCTGGAAGGCTAATCAGTGGAATGTTCATCCAGGCCCGAGTCATCAGATTCACTATCACTTTCTCCAGGATTGATTACAATAGGGTGGATGAATGTTTCTATGATACCGTCAGCTTCCATGAAACGATCCTCTACTTAAACAGTGTGTGACACAGCTTTTTCCCAGTCCGTCCTTGTTGTTTGGGAGAAGGCATCGTGGACCAGGGTCTTAACATCATGCAGCTTGAAAGCTACATTTTTGTCAGCTATGTAGTGTTTCACAAATGCCGAGATGAGCTCTATAACATTGAGCTCACAATGTCTCACTGGTGTATGTAAAACTTAGCGGCCATACTCCCATGCAATAGAGTCTGGTTTATAAGTGGTTGCAGGGATATTTCTCTTTATAAGCAGGTACAGGTCATTTTTTTTATTGTTTTACCGAAAGGAACTTTTTTCCTTCAGCCAATCCTACATCTCAGCTTTTCGTTTATTCATTTTTGGATACTTAGACTGTTCAGTTTTGGTGTTATGGTAGCTAGCATTATCAATAAATCATAAAACTAGGTTTATCAAAATTAGCAATTAACCTATAAAATTTTCTGTTTTCTGTTGTCTTTGTCCATTTAAATCCAAGGACCAAGCTCTTTCAAAACACTTCGCAATGAAAATGAAGATATGTCCAGGGTGTCTCTTGTTCTGGCCATAATTTTTGGACAGTCGTCAGATCTCTCTTACTTTGGAATTCATACACAGTTCTATGTATAAGTTTTTAGTCATAATAGTCCAGCTTGCAATGGGACCTCCCTGCACATGAAATGAGTGGTGACCCCTTCTGCTCTAGTACAACCTGTCTCACTGGCCTCAATGAAACTTTCAAGGCTTCTGCAGTCTCCTTATACAAGAGAACCTGATTTGTCACATTTCTTCTTTCATTCTTTTTGCAGCGTACCAGGCACTGATGAACTAGTAAAATGTCCTCTCTTTTGGTAGGGTCAAGTTGTGTTTTTTGCAAGGTCTTCCTTTCCCCATGCTGCCAATTCACCTGACCAGTTTTCACCTCACATGCATTTGCAACTTCCAGGACCAGGACTTGGACCCATTTCCTGCGCTGTATTAATTCCATCTGTCAATTATGTCATAGCTTGCACGGGTGGACACAATACCTGTGACATCAATATTGTGATGTTCCTCCTACTGCACACCTACCCTCCTCTGCTAAATGCAGGGGCCTTCAGAGTCTGGTCTGTCTCTTTACATTACCATTCTCACAAAACATCAAGTGGCCCTGTGACCCTGGGCAATAAGGCAATGTTAGCTGTGGACCTCGCTAAAATTTGTAAAACGAAAAAATGAAAAGAAAACTGCCCCCGACATCATAAAAATATCCAAAGCTGAATGAATGTAACCATTTGAACAAACTTGGCAGAAATTTCTAATCCATGGTACATCTCCGCAATGTTTAAACTGAATCTATATAAGTAATAATAATTTTTATCATTGCAATCTCCATTAACTTGCACAGTTTTGAAAAAGAATGGCTGCTTTAATCAGCTAGTATCCATATTAAAAAAAAAAAAAAAAAACAAAACAAAACCCAAACCCCCCCAAAAAAACAAAAACAAAAAAAAAAAACAAAAACAAAAACAAAACAAAAAAAACCCAACCCCCAACCCCCCAAAACACACACACACACACACACACACACACACACACACACACACACACACAAAAATCCGCGATGAAGAGCTTCACCACCTTTGAAACACTTCCTTTGACCTGTCCACAAAGTACATTTCCACCACGTTTCAGTATAATATAAATGAGGATTCAAAACTAGAAAACAGATTAAACTTGTACATAAAAAATAAAACAAAACACCCAGCTCGACCTGCTCCACAAATGTAGGTCTACGGCTCCCCAAATCATCTATAAATAAATAAATTGATAAGTTACTTACTTAATTGATAAAATACTCATTTTCATTCGAGCCTACACATTTTAAAAAGCTTAGTATATTGTAGGCTACCTCATTTGAAGGGGATCTGGCTAATGCTAATGTGAACGTTGGTGATGTATATATTGCGGACTGGACTGATGGAATGATGACCAATGGATGAACACCCTAGAGTTTCAGCGGTACTCACAAGTCAGCTGTGCTACAAGCGAAAAATGTGTAGCCGTGATTGGCTTTAGTAATTTGACAAGCTGTAAATTTGTCCTTAAATCTCATGGCGTTATCCATAGGACTGATTGTGTCTGAGGAAGTAAACATGACATAACATAATTGTTGTGGTCTGAAAGGAAAGAAGACATAACCTGTTCATACAATGTACACTCATTTCCGGTTCTTATTCATAACTCTTACGATTCACCTAACGTCGCTTATCAGCACAAAAACATGCAAAGAACTGTTCACACGGATGATATACATGGCATGTAAAGCTATAAAAACGGTTAAGAAAATCGGTAGCCAATAAAAATCTGGGGCAGATCATGCCCTGCAGAGTTGTCTTCTGCAGACCACAGAGACACAAGAAACGGATATTTAAATGATCAAGATATTATGCAAGTGGTGGTAAAATATGCCTTCTCTGCACGGTGACAAAGGCTGTACTGATATTGCTATATGGTAAAAATAACTGGCCAGATATTTTAACGATACTGTGACAATTTGGTGTATCCAAAGCGAAATGAGACTGGAAAATCAAGATTCAGCTACGTTTGTTTCAGTTGATGCAGCTACAACATAGAATGACACAACGGGTGCAAGCAGTATTTTCACAGTTTACCTTCTGTCACAAATTGATAAAGGCCTGCGAGTTTACTCTTAAGATTGTTCACAACATTATCTTATGTTGACAGTCACAGATCTTTTGCAAGTACCAAAGGAACTAATACGCCTGGGCATAATCAACATCACCGACAAACGTGCATATCATTCACGCTTGTTTACAAAGTTAACACATGGCTACACTACAAATAGCAGCATAAAAATTTGTGGCCAGTTGCCAACGGATTGTTATGATAAACGGCCTGCAACCATCACAGGTAACTTTTCATTTATACAGGTTTCTTCAAAACGACAGTAAGAATATTATAAGCATCTCTCTACATTATAAAATTGTCCACATAAAATAGTTCTTATCAATTAAGTATAATACAAACACATCTTCAACATTACGCATATAGCACCTGTACACACTGGGGAAAAACAATACAAACAAAATCACAACAGCAGTAACAGCACTTGAGCAAGAACTAAAATATATATTCGGAAAAAGGTAGGTGTTTGAAAGAAGCTATGCATACACACATATATAAATACATACCAATCCTTATTTAAAGATACGCTAGGGGTTAGGTACGTGTTCTACAATATCTCAAATAAACAAATTATGGCTCATATCCCCCCCATAAAGTATACATTCTGAAAAGTAAACTTGTCGTGGAATCAAATGACACTATTGTCAATTACGTACTTTGTTATGAGTTTATGCAGCAATTATGCAAAGCTAGCAATTCTTTTTTTTCGATAATGTTGATTTAACTTTTTCAGTTATGGTACTACAGACAACAACTACAATTATTTGAAAAAATAATGTTCTTACACCTATCCTCAAAAGCGTGTTTTGTTTTCCCGTGTTTTGCGACGTTAATGAGCATTAGCTGTCTGAAGTTGAAGTGCTGACACTCCATTTTTACATCAAAGGATTTCAACTTTTCTCAAATACTGTGAAAGAACCAGCCCTCACACAAAAATCTGAGACCCACTTTTTAGTTGAACTCTTTAGGATGACATTGGCGAAAACTACAGGTTTTTTCAAGCAAAACTGTGGAAGATACAAAACGATACAATTTGGGATGTTGTCATGAAAGCAATCGTTTGAAAAAATGAGTTCAAAGGTCAAGCCGTCTTTGAAAGGATTACAGCCATTTATTCGTGGTTTTTCCAGTTTGACAACTCTATAGTCCGTAAGCTTTTTTTTTGACTCGTATGACATCGTTGATTAATCATAGTTGAAAAGAACGCAATTTATGAAGTTTTTGTTCAGAAAATTCCGAGCTCTGTATCAGAATCAGCATGTGCTGTCGCAAGCGTGGTTTTATAACTGGCCTGCTGATTGGTTACCCCTTATATGGCAGGCTCAGTTGGGATGATTGACAACTTCGATGCGGGCTAAAAACTGGCTGCAAAGTAGAACAATATATGGAGGCCAGTATGCAAAATCCGTCAGTTTGGTTTACATTGATCCTAAGATATCGAAGCCTGACAAAAACCTGTATAACGCGCAGGCACTATTTTGGTCCGTCAAGAGTTGGAAAATGCCTGTGTCTGTATATAACACGCAGGTAAAAAGTACATTAGAACAAAGGCCAAGCGTACGCAAAGCACCGACCATGCATCGGCCCCAAAACCAGGCATTTAAAAAAATGGATGTTCAGTCAGTCAATGTCAATAAAAGAATTATTGTTTTTCCTCCAAATACCAACTCTTTATGACGGTCTACAAAACACTTGTGCAATGGAAACGCCGGGAAATAGAACAGTGCTTAGTGAGTGGAGATCGTCAGTGGTACTTTCACAGTCCCACAACACGCATCTCCAACGCATCCACTTTCATTCATATCTACTGACTCTTGTAAATCCATCAATTTATGCTAAAAGAAAGATCCCCCCCCCTCAAAAAAAAAAAGTTGTTACCGTTGTTAACAGAAAGTTTACGCAAATTTCTTCTAAGTTTCGATATGTCGGTGATGATATGGTATACGGTATCGTCATGATGTGCAAAAATGGCGGCTCAGTCACTTGTAGACAATCGACTTTAAAGTTTGAATACAGAGAAACTATCGCAGTAGGGATGTTTATAGGCTATGGTTTGTTCAAAAAGCGTATGAGGAAGTATTCATTTATATGCATTTTGCGACAAAATATGGTAGTCTTCAGTGTTTTTGAGGACTGTTTCCATGAACGCATCATTATCGCCCAACTGCCCATTCACCGCAAACTATGACGATTCGAAACCGGCAAACATGAGGCTGAAAAAATGCCCTAGACATCTGCGCCTGTGAAAAACGCGCACCATAACATTATGAAAATATATTTGGCGCTACATGTCTGCAATGACTACGGGGAATTACAGCAGATCAGTGCGGAAGGTCGCAATAAGTAAACCAGTGTAAATGTCGACTTCTGGGGGCCGGCCTTAGTGGCATGACACGTCAAACTGCGAATCACGACCATGCCACGCAGACATGGATGGGAAAAGTCACCTTTTGGAATTAAGACTGATGAATTATGGATGGCTAAGCCGAAGCATTATTAAAAATTGCTGCTGGTATATGAATATGTCAAAATCTGATAATTTCTTCCCAAATTACCCTGAGCTTATCCTTAAACTGTTATATACTTTAAAAGTCAACGGCATATTACAAGCTAAAGGCTAAACGGTCTAGTTCAGATTTGCCACCAAAAGGAAATAGCAGTGTAGTTTGACAATAGGCCTGTTACTCAACACATTGCATGAGTATTGCATCAGAAACTGAAATGTTCCCTGCCTGTTGCTTCTACTGAAAACATCATCAAAAACTTCCCAATCCAACATTCCTAACTTACGCAAGTCCTTATCCCCTGTATTCTGGGTGAAGTGTACACTCAGTCATAAGATGCAATACATGGAATCGTTTTGAATTCATCGATACCAGTAGATGTGCATCATTGAAATGTGATATGTTTGTAATTTCCGATTTGTCGGTTCACGCATGACACGTACGTATTGCACCAAAAGCTGAAATGTTGACTCTGTTGCTCCAACAAACCAAACCAAACCCAAACCAAACCGCCGCGGCAAAGTGCCCAATCCTGTATTTCTAACAAACGATAATCCATACCCGTGCATTCTAGGTAAAGTCTGCACTCACCCATATAATGATTGAGCGAAATAAATGAAGTCGTCGTTTCACCAGGTGCCTGTTATGGGTGACCACCTGTCTCAAGTCAGGAATGGTATTTATTTCTTCATATTGGTAGCGGAAGATGAAAGGCGATGTTTTGACAACTCTCAAATCTGTGTTTTGTGATATATTTAACTTTGTTTTCATTGGTGGGTTCAAATTTTTTAGCATTGTTTGTACTTTGCTGAACTATTTAATTCATAGATCAAGGAAATACGCATCATTGGAATTTGATACATTTGTAATAACTAATGTATCGTATTCGCGGCGACCTTGCCTAAAAAGCTGGTCTCCATTATTATGTGCTTTATTGTGTAATCTAAGCTGCCATGTCACTGTATCAAGTAAAACAGGTGCCATCGAACATGATACCTCGCTTTCAAATTCTTACTCAGTCATTCTGTCATTGTAGTTTAACCTTTATGTATCTGATATACTGTAGTTTCAATATTCCCTTTTGAAACCATATTTGTACACCCTGATATATGTCGATTAAACCTGGCTTGCATCTTTGAATGTATAAACGGGTGACATATCGATATTTGCACCCATGGACTACACGACAACGAGAGGAACCTCCCTTGGTAAAAAAGCAAGACATAAAACTTTCATATTCTGTGCCAGTTCATTACATCTACTTCCAGATTCTTATCAGGTACCGTACATTAGGAATGAATGTATACATCCAGGTAAATTATTCATGGATTACCTATTATTGCATATATTTGTGCAAATTATTCAGTCAAGAATTACCCACAGGGCATTATCCATGATAACGAAAAGAATTTATGATTTTCCCAGCAAAAATGGCAATATGTCAAAAAACATTTTAGTGTGTGTACCAATGACACCGACCGTATCGTGTTTAACATTCAAATTGGCAATGCCCGAATCAATACGGAACTTCATCAATACAACTGGTTACTTTATTAAATTCAATGAGAAAAGTGATTTGATTGGAAAAATTCATTGGCAACCAAATAAATGCCCATGACCACACCAACTGTACTAAGAGCTTTCCATTCTTCATTTTGTTACAAAAACCCAAAAATATACACAAACTAGATGGCTGCATGGACAGCGCATGCTCAGCTGACCTAAGCTTGTCCCACAAAATCGAGGTTACAATTGAATAAACCTGTGTTGAGCTTCAGGTGAGCGCATATGGCATTTAAAAGTACTTCTAAGACGGACGACTGGGTCTCCTGAAAGTTCAGTCTGACCAGCAAGCCAGCTGAGCTAAACATTGCAGAGCCTCCTGGCAATTTCAGAACTAGGAATCCAAAGGAGTATTTCTGTGTGAGTCAAAGAAATTTGATGAGCGGTTTAAGAGAAGAAGGTTTTTTTAAGATTGGCTCAAAAAGGACCCCCCCCCTCAAAAAACTTAACAATAATCCGAAAATCACTGAAGCATGACCATTTGAGTAAACTTAGTAGAGACCCACCCAAGGTACATTGCCACCAAGTTTGTAGTGAATCTGACTGAAGCTTTCAGAGAAAAAAAAATGAAAATGTGAATTAGCATCAGAATGCCCATCGGCTCACATAGCACATCGGCTCACAATCGTTAGGAAAGGTGCACTTACCTAGAAGTACCCGAATTAAATAAAATCGATACAATTCGGCAATTCACAGCAGTGCTATTTGTTAAATAATAATAATAATAATAATAATAATAATAATAATAATAATAATAATAATAATAATAATAATAATAATAATAATATTAATAATAATAATAATTTGTTTGACCCTTGCACACGAAAAACCATGAACAATAGGAAACAAATCACAGTGCCGCCTGGTGAGCAAATTGATAACTAGGAGTACCTTGGAGTGTTCATGTGTGTTAACAAATCAATTGAGTGAACGGTTTCAGAGATTTGCTCAAGAAACAACTCCACAATCAACAAAAATTCCTAAAATCACCGGAGTATGATCATTTGAACAAACTTGGCTGAGTCACACGCAAAGTGCATTGCCCATGAGCTTGAAGTGATTCTGGCTGACGCTTTTGGAGAATAAAAGAAAAATGTGAATTGTGTTTATTATGAGTTTCCTTTACTATTTTCTGTCTGCCAAATCACATCAGTATCAAAATAATTTCACGCGTTTGACTTTAGAATTAAAACTTATTAGTAAACTAAAGGTACAAAATATTAGTAAATGTTTCTGTCTTAAAATTTCCATGAATAAAAACGTACTAACATTCGACTTCAATTTCAATTTCCTGCTGTACCAACCTTTATGTTTTCCTTTTGATGTAGTTTTATATGTGCTGACTATGCATTACAGTTACACTGGTAATTTGGTCACATTTTGCGGTTTCATTGACATATTGAAGAAACTCCTAGTATTCAACCAATAACAGTAATTGCGAAAATAACTCTTTCACTCTTGCGCTATAAATAAAAACAATATCATGAAAGACTTGATCAAATTTGTGTGAATGTATTTTCTGGATTTGTCACAAATATAAGATATGACACAAGTTCAACATTCACGATAAAATTAAAATAAGTGACATTGTGAACATTTAGAGATTTTTTTTTAGAATCACCATATTTGGATAGATGGAAGCCCTGTCATTTATTCAGAATGGGTTTCACAAAATGTCCAGCCTGAGTGTGGTATTCTGTATGCTGCTTCAATTACAAATTCATCAAGATATTTTGCAAGGAATATTATGATTAATGGAAATAACATCAAAAGAGAAAAAAAATTATGTGGATCAATGATTTTGTGCACTAGCCATGGGTATTCGAATTGGATATTGGCTTCCTGCAAGATGCGATTCAAAAATGCTGGCTACATATGCCAAAGACGGCATAAATCCATTACTATCGTAAAGAAAGGACAAAATTTGACTTTAAATGTAACTAAAGAATGCCCCAATTTATGGGTAGTGGTTGGCGAAAAATGCCTTATGCTACTGATCAATAAATCGATGATAATTAACTCGGAAACATCAGTTCTTATCTGTTCAAAATACACAAGCAAACTTCTCATCATTGATTCTGTATTGGCCTACATATTGGATTATTTATTTTATCATTGGACATATGGCATAGCAAAACAGTTGTATGCGTATATATGCACCCGCTTTGCTTGTAGGACTAGAGTTTGGTCACTGTATCTGGAAAAATATTATCAAATGCCATCCGAAATAAATTGCGAGTCATTTCTTCAACTTATAAGCATTTGGGATTGGTTCAATATCAACATTCCTGTGTGGGTATTCTTCCTACTCAAGCACGGTGATTATACCATAAAAAATAATGTGCTTGTTGGAACTGCAACCATAAATCCTGCTATATTCCCTGTTGAACCAGATTTAGTATATGAGTACACAAATTTCCGTGACAAACTTTTTACACTTGATACAGACACCATAATACATCTTAATGCATCCAATAAAATTGACAGGCAGACGGGTCATGGAGTACTGTGTGCAAAAGACATTAAATATTCTTCTGTCCTTTGTTTGACTGGTTACTATCAATGTGTAAATAGGGAATGTATACCTGAACATCATTTGTGTGATGGAATCTCAGACTGTTCTGATATGGAGCCAATAGGATCAGATGAAGTAAATTGTAATTTTGTTTGTCACCTACATAATGGAGCAAAACCAAATGCAAAATTTTGTTTCAATCACTGTGAGCTTAAAGTCTGCTATTGTTCTCCCATATATTTCCAATGTCATGGGTCAGGATGTGTGCCAATATCAAAATTATGCAATGGTGTCAGTGACTGTGTGGATAAATCAGATGAAATGGTTTGTTTCCACGGCTTTAGCAATCAAGATAGTCGGAAAATTATTGAACGCATTCCTAAAGTTGTCCAAAAAGAATATAATACAACTACCACAGAATTTGTCCTGGGCAGATTGCACCCCAAGTTGTGTAGTGACCTGAACTGGCTGCCTTGTTTACCATGGCACGGAACTTCTTGCTATCCTAGAGCGGTTAAATGTTTATTCGATATGGATTTTAAAGCAAACATAAAATATTGTTCAAATGGAGAACATGTGACTAACTGTCGACATATGGAATGTTCTCAAATGTACAAGTGTCCTGACTCTTACTGTATACCGATTCGGAGGGTATGTGATGAAGTGTGGGATTGTGTAGGTGGAATTGAGGAGCAAATGTGTTTCAAATTAAACTGTCCCTATCACGTTCGGTGCAGGAAAATGAAGAGCTGCATCCATCCATTTGAAGTGTGTGATGGGTATGTCCATTGTAGTATGTCACATGATGATGAATTATTATGTGATATTGACAAATGTCCATCGCAGTGTAAATGCCTCGGACATGCATTACAATGTGTACATCTTCGAATGACAGAAATACCCAATGCGAGAAGACAAACTAGGGTGATACTCTTTAAGGGAAACCGACTCAATGCCCTGAAGAAATCTGCCATTTTTCTTAATCCTTTTCTCTTTTGTTTAGATGTAAGTTCTAATATAGTCAAAGAAATCCAACCATGGTCATTTGCAAGAATGTCAAACCTTCGTAAACTTGACATACGCAATAACCAGTTAAGCTTCTTTAACCGAGGGACATTTCATGGTCTTAAACAGTTAGCCACATTATATTTATCACAAAATAAACTCCAATATCTGTATGGGTATCATTTTATTACCTTACACCACCTTTTGCAGCTTCATCTAAATGAAGCAAGTCTTCAGTATGTAGACTATAACTCATTTGTTGGACTCCCTAATATGAACATGCTGGGCCTAGCCAATAATCATATTAAGATGTTACAAGCAGGAACTTTTCGTGAATCTGTAAAACTTAGAATTTTAAATCTTACTGGAAACGATTTCAGCAGCTTTGACATACATGTTGATCTTAGGCAGAGCTTGTTTCAGCTGGAAGAATTATGGAGTAACCATTTTGAGTTATGTTGTGTTGCTGCGTTTGTGAAACAATGCTACCCACGGAGACATGGGAACAATGTATGTACTTATGTTTTTCCACTAGAGCTTGCACGGTTGGTTATTATGCCTGTGACAACCTTTGGAGTGGCGTTAAATATCCTTGTAGCAATCAGCATTATGTGCTTCAAAAATTCACATGCCGTTAAACATTTACAGTTTTGCCTTATATTTATGAGCACTTGTGTCTGTATATACTTGTTCATTGTTTTGATCTTCAATTGTAAATTTGGTCGCAACTATTTACTTTTTAGGTTATCTTGGTTGGCAGATAAATGGTGTTTTGTGGCGACGGTAATATCTCCATGTAGTATAATGGGTTTAATATCAATCCACGCACTATGTACTTTACAGCGATTTATCGCTATTGTCCTTGTATTTCAGTATGAAATTACAAATATACCTCTGCTTACTGTCATGAAGATAGTTTCAGTGTGTCTGAGTAGTCTTGCATCTTTCTTGTCCTTGAGACCCAATGATATCCTACAGTTACATCCAGCTGCTACATCAATATGTTTTCCTATTATGTTATATTCAAGAGACAAAAGACATGAGGCAGGTAGAATATTTTACATAATAATATTATCAGTTTTACTAGCATGGATTATCTGTGGAAATGTTTTGTGTATTGTAACCGTCCATAGAAGCAAGCCGTGTACCACCAGAAAGAAGCGGAATTTAAAAGCATTTTACACGCTCATTATTGAGATTATTGGAAGCACTCTCCCATCAATTGTGCTTATAATATCCATAGGAGTGTTTTACAGTATATCACCTGCTTTTTTTGTCTGGTCTTTGCATATTATACTACAAATTATTTTATCACATGCTCTGTCCTACCCAATAGTGTTCATAGTTACAAAAATTAATTTGAACAATTGCATTAAGCTGTTTGTCTCTGGTTGTGAAAACTGGAAAAGTATCGCCAGCATATACTAATGATGGCCGGCAATACATAAGAGTCAGAACTGACTGAAATATTTTATACATGGCAGGATATAAATTTGATGAATACCCTTGCACCAATCTAGCTCGCAATAGGACTTCAAAGTGTTACTGCATGCAAAATATCAGTAAGGTAACATGTATATGGAACTATCAGCATCAAGGTAAACAATTTCGCTTGACAGAAGCAAATAATGTTATGATCTCTTTCTTGTGCTCTCCATGGACAACATTTAGTTATGTTCGCCAAAAAGTTGGTCCAGGGGGTCAATTTGCATTCAGCTAAAAAGACCCATCCGTAATCCATGTACCTTTGCAGCTCAAAGGTTCATTATCATGGATAAGGATATAGAGTGCTTTGCCGTATTTGGCAGCAATACCCAATTTGGCTCTACACCCCATTTTGCAGCTAGCTAGGGAGCAGCCAGTAACAATTGACCCTCCGAGTTAGGAAATATTACCTATTTTTAATGATTGGGGCAGTCTGTCGTGAAACTATTTGCAGCCAACTGTTTTTCAGCAGAAATATCATCAATTGTAGTAAAAACCCACATGTGTGGGACTTCTAGGTCATACAGCAGCAGTCAATGAGTGGGTCTGCTCGGACGGTCCTGTGCATACACGGTACAGTACGGTGTTTACCCTTACCCCATGCAGGCTGCAGACTAGACAGGGGGAGGGGGGTATTTTTGTCCACCGCACTGTTGCATAAATATTATTTTCTCATTACTGCTAGGACAGCCCCATGTTCGTTGAGTGAAATTTAAACTTCACTTTTTCGTGTAACTATGTTTCACTATGTCTGCGCCTGAATGAGCTCTTACGATTTACCCACAATTTTGTGACTGACAGCATTAGGGCAAGATCTACTGACCGGAAAAGAACTTAATAGAACTTAAGCAAAACATAAATCGGCGATATAGGTAAAATAAGTCAAGTAATTACAAAACTTAACTCTGTAATTCCTTCCTTGTATGTTTGTTTCCCTCTTATCGTGGTAATTTCATCTAGAGGTCAAAACCAACAATTTGAGCCCAACATGACTGGATTAGGTGAAAATATATTAGGTTATGGCTGGATGAAAATTTCAAAGGGCCAAATAACCTTAACGTTTGACCTTTTGAGGTCACATGTACAGGACAAAAATGTGCATTGTTCCAATACATAAAATTAGAGTACAACATGGTTATAATTAGATGAAAATTGATCAACTGATGGCTGGATGAAACTTGCCACGGTCCAAATCACCTTGAACTATGACCCTTATAGGTTACATGTAAATTACAAAAGCATGCCGTTTTTCAATACCTTCAATTTGGATCCACCAGGATTAAAATTGGATGAAAACTCACCGAGTTATGGCTTGATGAAAATTTCAAATGCAAAATGACCTTGACCTTTGACCTTTAGGAGTCACATGTGAATTACAAAAATGTGCAGTGTTACAAACATATTACCGCTAATTGAAGTTGGATTGGTTACCTGTGCCTATAATAGTTTTGGAGATATTTAAGATTTTAACTGTTCACATGGCCCTTATTTGCATAATTTTCAAAATCATCACTCCTAATGAAAAGATTCGGCTTCATGTCTGGAGCTATAAACATGCCAAGTTTGAACATTCCAAATGTAAAAGTGTTTGAAAAAGATTGTCGAACAAAATTGCTGGTGAAAAAGAAAGAAATTAGAAAAGATGATTTGCTGCGTAGCAAATCGGAGTGTGCGTTTGCAAAGCTTTGTGGTATGACAAAGTACAACTGGTTTTTCAGTACTACAATGTATTAAAGGTACGACAGTGTACAATAGGCACTTCAGTACCAAGTGTATGATCGGTACGACAATATTATAAAAGCGTATAATGGGTACATCAGTAGTACACTGTATGACCGCTTCTACAATGTCACGACAGTGTACAATGGGTACTTCAGTACTACAGTGTTTGGTCGGTACAACAATATTACCACATTGTACAATGGGTAACTTAGTCCTAGGATGTATAACAGATACAACCAGTTAGTGTAATCAACTGGTTTTGAGGAACAATGTTGGAAAGCCACACTTAACACAAAGCAGCCTCAGTGTAACAAGCTACAAGTCCTACTGCAGTGCACCCGACCTATCTCTTGGATGAGGGAAAATACTTTTTCAAATTGCCTCAATTCACTGTAACTCAACTTGAGTTAAATTTTACCACATCAATCTCTGTGTAATCCCAGCCCTGTGTATTACTCAGCCCAGCCAAACATGTGTGCAAGCCTCTCTTGTCTATGTGATGCAGGCACAACCTGCCAGTGTGCATACAAAAGTTATGCAACTTTTATGCATACTAATTAGCAACATATAAAAACAGAGTTCTGTCACAGCTGATGTATCTAATGAGAATGGAAATGGAGGGGTGGCCCCCATCTGACCTTTTACCAGTGGTTGTCTACATGTAAATGAATCTCCTTGGGTTTCACTTGTCACAATTCCTTCCAGTTAAAGACAACGAATTACTCAAAGCCACACTGCATTTCCACAATACCCCTACCTTATGGTTCTTCTTTGACAAGTATGCCCAGTCTGTTGCCAGGGAACTGGCTTTGTGCAACTTGGAGACTAGGAATTCCTGGTCTCAGCTCGCACTCAGATCCAATGCATGTTTACGTAAATCCAGAAGTGAATTTGCTGAATATCACTTCATTTAACTAGATCAATCAGCTACACAGTCAAAGAAGATATGAAAGGAAGTTAATGGTAGGTTTTACCTTTACATTTTTGATGACAGTCTCACTTCCAGACTCTATTGCAATTTTAATTTCTCTCACCAGGTGTCACCACCTATCGGAGAGATGAAAAAAATCTATCTGCGTGTATACGCTTGAAGAAATTCAAGATTTGAAATTTCAAATGCTTTTTTTTGCACTATTTACATTTGTACACCCTTTATTACCAATTCATTAGATACGTACTAGTCCATAAGATAGAGTAAAAGTTGGGATGGCATCTCGATTATAGCTTTGAAGTTATTTTAGTTATTTCCAATGGTGGTACTTAGCATAATTTAAATTGCTACAAGCCCTGTTTCCAATTCATGAGGTGCACAATGGTCAACTACCCCGTAGTAAATGTTGGAATGACATATTTATGTATTATAGTTTTGAAGATATTCAAGATCGAAAATTCCGACTACTACTAATTAGCATACTTTAAATTGCTACAACTTTTGTTTTAGATTCATTACGTGCACAATGGTTAATAACCACATAATAGAAGTTGAAAAGATATCTCTATGTATAATAGTTTTGAAGATATTTAAGATTTAAAATTCCAATTGCACCTAATAAGCATAATCTAAATTTCTACAATTTTTGTAATAGCCTTCTAGTAGAAGTTGGAATGACATCTCTATCTATTATAGTTATGAAGATATTCAAAATGTAAAAATTTCAAACACGCTAATTTGCATTATTTTTAACATCTTCATTCCTCTGCATTAAATTGCAAAACTCCTTGTATGGCAGTACAATGATGCCACGTTTGAGGCTTTTAGAATGTCTGTGTTGCCACACAGACATAACAGAGAATCTGCATAAATAATATGTCTGCGTTGGCACCCAGACACAGAGAGAGAGAGAGAGAGAGAGAGAGAGAGAGAGAGAGAGAGAGAGAGAGAGAGAGAGAGAGAGAGAGAGAGAGAGAGAGAGAGAGAGAGAGAGAGAGAGAGAGAGAGAGAGAGAGAGAGAGAGAGAGAGAGAGAGAGAGAGAGAGAAATTGTTGGAAAAAAAATGTCTGGGTTGACACCCACACATATTAAGCTGCATGTCTAACAAATGTTCAAGCAAGAACTGTTTTCCTATTTATTTCTTTTTCATCCTGCCTCCTTTCCCAATGATTGCCAGCTAGTTTGTAACTCGAAATTAGGCACCCAGCTGGATATGTCTGACTCCTCTGAAAACCATTATAACCTGATTGTAAAACATGCTGTGTTATTAGTGTGAAAATGCAATGTAAGTACTCCCTGAACATGAAGCTCCACTGAGTGACATAAATATCATATAAATATGCCAAATTGAAATATTTTATGTAATTAACAATTTTTCGTGCTGGGCTGAAAGACTGCAAATAATGGATGCTTTACGTCTTATGTAGGTGTCACGAAAAACAATTTTCAGGAACATACCAGTGGTATATAGAGGTTAATTAGAGCATTTTTTTTATTGGTACACCAGTCAAACTTTGAGATGAAACGAGATTGGCACCCATGATGCCCAATGCGCCACACTTGTTTGTACAACAATCATACTGTATTACACCCGTCGATGATCCTAAGGAGTGTCATACTACAAATATGTAGGCATTACATGCCACTTCAAAGAGTGACCAGTATGCACTATGTATGGGGATTATGATCTTCCAATTCTATATGTGCTCAGGAAACGTACACACTTGCTGAATTAATTGTTATTTGAAGAGAAATAGGTGGAAACTTGCTGCAAATTTGTTTGTTGTCACCTGTTTGTTAGGGTATGACTGTCCTTATGCATATTGACTGTTACATATCCACATTGCGTTCGTTTGTCTTCACTTATCAATCTAGCTTTAAAGACAAACTCAACTGTACCTCTTTCTTCGTGCTCCAGAAACGGTTTAGAGCCAGCAGTACTAGGTAGTTGAGAAAAACTTGTTTTACATACAGTTTGACAAACAAGTAGGCAAAATAGAAATATCAGTAGAGTAGTGATCACAGGTACATCAACTCTAGAAATATTAAAGATACAGGATTGGAATTTGAAAATATGTTTGGTACACTATCTGAAATGAGGTATGTCAAAACGTTGGCGTGTAATATAAGTGGATGTATTCTGAACTGAAGAAATAAGAGAGCATAAATTACCAGGGGCAAATTTATTAGAGCATGTGCATAAAATGCGCTGAAATATATGTCAAAATATTCACTGTTCAATTCTCCCCTCTCTTTCTGTCTGTCTCCCTCCCTCTCTCTCTCTCTCTCTCTCTCTCTCTCTCTCTCTCTCTCTCTCTCTCTCTCAATCTATGATAATTGAGGTTTCTTTGTAAGTGGGTTGTAAAAGCTTGTCTATTCGTTATGTACATGTTTGATATCTCACAAACCTGATAACACATATCAGTTCAGCATTCGCCTTCAATTGTTTTCCCGAGAATTCATTTATTATAGTAACAGACACCAAAGCTCATGGAAACAACCGGTCATTTAGGGTGTTTATACATACATCACTGAAGTGTCTTAGATGGTGCCTAGGTCTGGAGTTGGCCTCCAGCATGTGTACTTTAGTTTGTAAAACGATTGCAATTAGTGTACCATAGCATTTATTGTGGACTGTCTAAAGATCCCATTTACGATGATAACGAAATTGCTTGTTTATCAAACCAATGCGTGCCTCGTCTGCCCGTCTATGGTTTCACAGATAAAATTACTTGAATGCTTCTGTAACAACTTCATAACTTTATGAGCAAGATGTCTGATTACATCCATTACTTCTCCTGACCTGTCAGTTTTAATGACTGTACAATGTCTTCCCCAATCTAAGAAAAATACAAAAAAGCACCAGAATAAAATTTGCAAGTATATTGGGATTGTAATTTGAATTTGAAAGATGACTGCGGAAGGAATACTCTCTTCATATAGGACTTTCTTTTTTCGACTCTGACATGTAGAAAAACTCACAAGGTTAGCAATCTGCACCCCACGAAACATGTAGCTTTACAGTATAATTTATAAAACAGAATATACCAAATGCAAAGTGCACAAACAGACTCTCAAGACAGATTGCTTGCAACTGTGAATGGGGCCAGACGTTACCAGCAAACAATTTGAGTCCAAGACCAAATAAAAGGAAGGATTTGAAGACGGCTTAAACACGGGAAGTATATGTTGATAGGGTCAGATATGACAGATTTTTAGAGAAACTGGAGGACAAATTGTGAAATCATATGAGCAAGTTGTCTGACAATCCCAGGCATGAAACTTCAACGGGATTTTGTGTTTCTGAAAGAGGTATAATACTTTTTCCCCATATGTACTGTGAGTGACCCCTGTGCAAAGAAGTCTGAACGTTTTTGTTGGACGGTAATATCTTGCTGAGCTGCTAATGCATATTAAGGTATATGGATGCCATGTAAATTTGATGAAATGAGGGGGTGTGACCACTAATATGGGATTCGCTCTTTTGAAGTTATCCAACATTAATGGTCAAATAGGTATACGCAAATTTTCTGCATTCATATGTACGTACTCAAGACAAGTTGCATAAATGTACTGGTATGACATGCCACCTTTGTGTTGGTAGATCCATTATTCATAGTGTGTCAGCGAGATGAACGTAAGGCGAATGAACAGTGCAAAGATGTATGGCAAGCCAAACCTGCAAATATTCACATATAGAGACATCTGTATTTCTAATACAGATATCTGTATTTGTAATTCAGATATCTATATTTCTAATTCAGATATCTGCATTTCCAATTCAAATATGTGAAATAGGCTGGAAATACAGATATCTGTTAAAAAAAAACGAATATCTAAATTAAAAATACAGATATCTGTATTAGAAATACATATATCTCTATTTCAACACAAGCTAGAGAGCAAAGAGTGCTCCCTTGTGCGGAAGTGATACAGAGCTATGGCATGCATTTATTTCACCATGTGAGACCAAAGTGCATGCAAACCAAACCGGGCTATATGCAAATCACATTTGATTTGGGGCCACCTCAGAGTACACTACCCCACACATATGATTCTGGCTCTGAATTAGAAATATAGATATATGTATTTGTAATACAGATATCTGTATTTGGTAGTCAAATACAGATATCTGTATTACAAATACAGATATCTGTATTAGAAATACAGATATCTGTATTAGAATTACAGATATCTGTATTGCAAATATAGATGACTATTTTTAATTCAGATATCTGTATTAGAAATACAGATATCGGCATTTAAATGCAGATATCTGTATTTAAATGCAGATATCTGTATTTTAATGCAGATATCTGCATTTGGAAATACAAATATTTCTATTTGTGAATATTTGCAGGTTTGGGTTGCCATAAACATGTCCCTTTTTGCGACAGTGTGGAACAAGGACAAACATTCATGCAGGTGCGAATCTGCATATTCGGTCACCTCTAGGTTTTTTAGTAGTTTTTATCAGTTTGAAAACAGATTGAACTAAAAAAGATGATTTGCTGCATAGCAAATCTGTGTGTGTGTCTTTGAAGCATATTGGTATAGCAATATACAACTAGTCCATATCACAGGAGTAAACGTCGGGGTGGCATCTCTGCCCATTATACTGTCGAAGTTATTCAAGACTTAAAATTTCTAATGGTGCTACGTAACATAATTTTAATTGCTACTACTTTTCCTTTTAATTCATTAGGTGAGGAATGGTCAACAGCCCCCTAGTAGAAGTTGGAATGACATCTCTATCTATTATAGTGTTGAAGATATTCAAGATTGAAAAATTCGAATGCTGCTAATAAGCATAATTGAAATTGCTACAACTTTTGTTTTAGATTCATTACATGTGCAATGGTCAATAAACCCCTAGTAGAAATTGAAATGACATCTCTATCCATTATACTTTTGAAGATATTCTTGAACAATGCTAGATGCCCAATCGGGTATCAAACAGGGTTCTGTAGGGTACCATAGACTATTACTAACCAGGACACTAGTGTCAGCAGAATGTTTTATTTGATTCAAAGAGAAACACACATTTTATATATTTTATTTTCAAGGAGCTGGTGGATGCTGAGTGGCGCTCACTATAATTTATTCGTGTGATTATAGCTGCAGCTAAATATACACATTTAGGGTGGTAATATATATCTCAAAACGGTAAACAAGGAAAGCATGATACAATCTTGAATATAACTGGTGGATGCTGAATGGCGCTCACTATAATTTATATGTGCGATTATAGTTGCAGCTAAATATACGCATTTAGGATGGTAATATATGTTTAGGGAATTGGTGGTTGTATAAAAGTGTGCCAATGTTTTATTATGCTCTAAATAAATCAACTTGTAATATATTTCATTGGTATTAGATTTTCTGAACACAATTCACCTGATTTAAATCCCGTTTTACAACTTTTTAAATCAATACCAATATAAATTTGTTTAGTATATTAACATATTTTATTTTTGTATTTGCGCATTTCCCATTTTCGGCTACGTGGTGGGTTCCTTGGTGCGGAATGTTGGTGGTTGGAGACACGACTTTTCCTATGTCAGAACAAAACGTTTACGATGCCCCTTTGATGCTGGTGGACTTCTATATTGTCTTGGATGTGGAAAAACTCCGTATCTAGTACAATAATTCTGCCAGACTAAATACCACAACCCCGGTTGTTGTTGATTATAGCATTCACGCATGCCTACCTCTATTGAATTATTATATTTGTACGAATGGGGATTCGGTACGATGGATATATGCTCTCCCATTTTCGGGTGTTTGATGCCGAGGGTTGCTAGTTTGAAGTCCGGTCGTTCCCTGGTAAATCAAAACAAATAGTGCTGGCTGTTATCTGTTCTTTTTTGGATCTCAGATTTTAGGAAAAAAATGGGAGTCGCGTGATTAAAAAACATAGCAGATTATTTTCATTCTTTACCAAACTTATTGATCGTATGGTCCAAAAATACATTAAAATCTTTGAGTATGTACACCAACTGTACCTCAGAATTTGTACATCAACTTTGACTATTCTAAGGGAAATGCATAAAAACAGACTTTACATCCAACATGATATTTTTATTGGCCACAAGAACCTGGAATCTAACATCTTGCCAGACTTGAAAAATCAAGTACCCAAAATGGACGCTAGGAGGCAGTCTGATGATAATATCTTGCACAAGACAGTTATGCAGTGGTTTGTCTTGCAAGACCTGTTAAAGCAAATTGCAGCCTGACTGTAAGCAATCACTTGTAGAAACTGAAGTCCGATGGTGTATAAACAGTAAAATAATAAGTTGATATCTAGTATTAACTTCGTGATGTGGATGTTCTTTAGTCAACGTTTGGAAGAGAAAAATATGGTCTGCATTAAGATAACAATTGCACATTGACTGTCGGTATTCAGAGTAATTGGGGTCCTGTGCTGCCACCTTGGGGGCACCAAGGAACCGGACAGAAAGGAAGGCACATTCATGCATAAAGCCGGCCAAAGGGAGCTTTTCCGATAAAAATAACAACCAGGGAAAATATGGTCACTAGGTTTTAACGCATACAAGACACAGACCGAATTCAGAATAATCCATTTGTTTGGTAGAAAAGGTTTTATTTCGGGATCGATGTGTCATGGCGGAGACAGATTCTATTGTCTAGCAGCTGCGGAAACCAGAGCAGGTCTGCAGTAAATTGTGTTAAACATGAAAACTTCCTATTACAGGATTAGTCAATTAAGTAGATGAACAGATTGAATTTTATATTGAGAGAATCGTACATGGCTGAGGGTGAGTGACTTTTTTCCTGTCACGAGGGATCCTTGTTGGTCGGAAAATCACGAGTGACCGCAGGTCACGCGTTTTTTTTGTTTTTCCACCGGCATCCATCCTCAGTCAGAAAAGGAAGTAACTAACTCTCCAGCCGTGTATAATTTTGTTTTTGCTAAGTTTAATTGGGTATTGATTGCAAGAATGTTCCCTAGGCCTACTCTCAACGCCGATCGGGTGCGCCGTGTTTGTTTCAGTTCCTCGTAGGTTTTCAACGTCAAGTATGACGGATCTTGTATGCCTGTTAATGCACTATGTCACTGATGCAGGCGCATCACAAGTTAGTGGTAACCATGTTTAGGTCATGTGATCTACAATAAGTTCCTACTTTTGAATTTCTATTTTGAAAATGATAATTCACCCTCAAACATCAAATAGATATTTGTTTTACTTCATTGACTGTGAGTCCAGACTGTGAATGCACCATAGACCTATTACCACTGTTCAGTCCGAAATTGTCAAAAAAAAAAAAAAAAAAAAAAAAAAAAAAAAATCGACACAACTCGAAATGTCGTAGGCCTACTTGGGTAGCCAGATACGTAGGTAGGTAGTCAGGCAGGCGGGCAGGTAAGACTGTAGGCCAATAGATAGACAGCTAAGTGGGTAATCAAGTTGGATTAGGACAACGAATGTCGAAAAAAATAATAAACGCCAAATTGTGGTTTTAACTTATCTTTCTGGCCTGGGCAATTGCCGTTATTCATCTTGCATATTTGACAGTTGGCCGACATGTGATTTCTCAAAGACATCTTATATGTTTTTAAGGGTACCTTTCACTGTCCAAAACTGTTGCAAAACCTTTGTCCCCATGTTCTTTGGGGTGATCGTCATTAAGCTCTAAAATTGCTGCATTAAATAGAAAATGAAGTTAGTTTAATGTGTGTTTGTATATAATGGACTGAAACATGCCAGGAATCTTATCGTGTTTGCTGTGTACCACATGCTACTTTAATTGTTTGTTGAAAATGTATAAATTAGTGTCAATTACGGACATTTTTCCTGTCTTAACGTACAAATTACGAAAATGCATACATTAGAGAAAATTACGGACTTGGTCTATTGTCTACATACAAGTTACACAGTTCCTTCTCGACACAAATTCGAAATTGTATCCAAACATTTATCCTGAAATGTCTACACAATTGAGGAAATTTGTGATCCAGAACTTCGTCACATGTATTATCACATTTTGGCCTGCCTATCAGCCTTATTTGAGCTACTATTTAAAGGACAGCCAACTGCGTAGGTTTAGAAATACGACCCATATCTGAAACTCACAACTTTGCAGCGATTAAGCTGGCAAATCTGCAGAATCAATCACAGCGCCAGCCTTGCATTGACAATGCCAAAATAAGCAGCGATCACTAGCATCTCTATATTTTTAGTTCGCAAGCTGGAAAAAATACATAAATCGTCTCAGAGCTGGACTAATATGCCTATGCTTGTTCCTTGTATTGGCACAATAGTGCACCAAAACCGAGGAGATCACACCTTACAAGACATAGATTCGATCAAGTGATAGTTCACCGAAACAAGAGTAAGTAATTTACTGTTCATAAAATACCAAGGGCTCATATCAGTATACTGCTATTATTCCATTGTGTGCAGAGAGGACTACAGGGTCGACTGAGCAAAAACCATGTGCAACGCTAAAATAATATTGAACGCAATTTGCCATGTACTTTGCGAGGTAAATATAACCAACTTTGACACTTTGGATACAATTTTAATATCACTCATGCATTTTGGATCACTGCGCAATATATGCCTGCCATACGTCTAGAACGTTCAACAATTAGCTTCAAGGAATGCGGCCCATTAAAATTTTGTGCAGTCATCAATGCGTAAAGTTAAAATGCGCCGCGGGAAGACCTGGAAGCTTCAGCACGCGCTTGGTAGCGAAGCTAATCGGACACCGCCTGCGCTACCCCACAGAAAATGCAAACAAGTTCGTTGGTTGACGTTCTGTGATGACTCCTATACACACACAGACGAAAATTACAAAAGAATTCAGGGATTCCAGAGTTCACACACCCTTGGTCTTTCCTTTACATTGGAGAGATTTTTCGTAAGTGAAATAGGACCTGCCGACATGGGGCGCCACGATTTACCCTTAGTGTGCTTTAAATTTGTACCCCGCTACGTGCCGTTATTTAATCAAAATAATTTTGCTCCGTTGGCACGGGGGTAACATGTCGAGCCGACATTCCTGTGCACAAACAACGTTTGAATTGTCCTAAATCATTTTTGCTTAGCCATTTTCTATAAATGTGACATAATATAGATAACATTTGAAATTCCGTATTGTCAGAGGAACAAAACATTTCTACAATAAATAGTGATTTCCTGTCTACAAGTGTGTACAATGTTGCTTAGAATTATCCTGTAGCCTGTAGTAAATTTGATTCTTTCCATTCAACATACATTAGAAAGTGGAATTCAGGAAAAGGGCGCTGGAGATCATAGACAGATTCTCAATGATCTATTATGAAATGCAGAAGATGAAGATTATACAATCTCTGTCTCTTATGTTTTGGTCATGGAACGGTCGGGTCTTGAACCAACAAGCTTTGGCACCTTAATTGGTCTGGTCAAAACTTGAAAACGCACACATCCACTTGGCCATGTCCTTATTCTTAAAAAAAGGAATAGTTCAAAGAAGTAGATATGTGTGAATGTCACGATCTGGACGGTTAACTGCAGATAGGACGGCACGAAGCTCTGCATATGGTGTCATACCAGAATCTGGGACGATATCATGCGAGTCATCATTCAGACACAAGACCAATCTATCTGGCATTTAATCCAAAACGTTTTCAGTATTAGCTCTTTCACTGCAAGCCATTATCTACTTAAGTCACACTTGTCTGAATTATCATTGGGATCCCAGATTCGTTTTCCTCGTAAAAAGCATTTCATTCAGGTACCTGTCTGCCTGTAGTTCCAGACAGAATATCCAATGCCAACAGCTTTTTCCTGCGCGCACTGCGCGCATTGCACCCAATGGGCGTCGAGAAAAGCTGTTGACTCAATCCAAAATTTGGCACTAAAAGAGTTAAACTCAAATATCCAAAGTATTCACTAAAATGTGCAGAAACTAAAGTATTATTAAGTGGCCTTACAGTGAGTCTTTACGTTCAGTGCAATGTGCCGTCAGTACAGCTGGTTAGAAAGATACATTTTCTGGGCTCCTTGCTTTTTGACAGAAAATTACACCTTTATTCCCTTGTATGTGACTGAAAATATCCATGGTGTTCTGGTCACACAGACACTGACCCGACAGTTGGGTACAGGCCTCGTATCACAGATCAAAATATGCCTATTAAGTATTGTGGTGCTCAACGCGTTGAAGTTTACAGTTTGTGTAAACATCTATATGTGATGAAGAGATAAACATGATCATATTTAGCCATCCGTCAAAGCTCGTGTCAATATTGTTGAAACTAGGTGTATGTGTGTGCGGACAAAACCATGGGCGTTTATTTCAATGTTGAGTTATTAAACATAGGCGGAAAGCAGAAACACACACGCACACACAAGTTCATGAATTTCACCTTGTGGCTTCCATCTTCTTGAGATTCAATAATTTATAATGAGGGGGTCTGTGAAGATCCTGATCCTAATTGGCCATACAGGAACTGGGTGTCTAGCAACCATTTTGAAGGTTGTATTCAAGATTTATAATTAGGAATTTGTGGCTGCTCACAATTTAATTGGTTATAGAAGGAAAAAGCAGGCCCTCATGTGCTCAATTTTGCCTTGTTTTGACTCATCTTGCTCTGAAATACCAAAGGTGGTGCTCCCACACCAACCCATTGAACATGAATTATAATCAGGGCTGTGTGTACACCGGTTGGTTAGACAGACAGACAGACAGAGAGACAGACAGACAGACAGAAAGACAGATAGATAGATAGATAGATAGAGAGATAAGATAGATAGATCGATAGATGGATGGACGAACGGACAGACGGACGGATGGGTGGACAGACAGACAGACAGACAGATAGATAGATAGATAGATAGATAGATAGATAGATAGATAGATAGATAGATAGATAGATAGATAGACGACATCATGTGTATGTCGGATGTCGATTCCACAAAATCTGAATTCATTCTTTATGTGGATGATACGACACTTGTAAACCATCTTTCCCCTTAATAAATTTTAGCTGCTCCAATACAGTTGAAAGGTATGGATTCCGAAATGAAGAATGTTTAGTACTGGTTAGTATAACCAATGTACCTTTGAAAATTGCGAAACTAAGTGTATGGTTTTCCATGTTCCCAACACGTGTTGGCGTGAAGTTCAATATAGACGTCTATGATATACAATTGAGATGGCGACATAATTTAATATATCCCCAATCCATTATTCAAGGCGGCATTTAATTGTAATTCACACATGATGAAACTAGGCATCATGTGTTCTGAAATTGGCGAGGCTGTCAAAAAGCTTCCTCATGCAAATTCGTTTTTTTGTTTTTTGTTTTGTTTTTTGACACACACAGATTACCATACCCTGGACTGGTATTATTCGTGTACTCGTGACTTTAAACTATAAAGATTAATCATCAGACTAATGAAAGAATTGATACACCTGATCATCCCTTTTCCAAAGCATTTATTATCCCAAACTTCCCAGATCTGTTGCATTAAAAACATTGGAATTCAATCTAATGTGTACTCAGAAGCAACTGCCACAACATTTTGAGCATAAGCGCCACGGTACTGGTTACCTTCACGCCAGTATGTATCTCCCCATTCATTTCCTGAAAGGTAAACAAAAAACAAAACAAAAAAAAAAAAAAAAAAAAAAAAAAAAAAAAAAAACCTTCCTACATCCGATTTTTTTTAAAAACTATATTTAATCAAATATAACCAAGCAGTATGCAGGAATTTCCAAAATTGTAAATTTTGCACTTGCTGCAATCCCCCCCTTTCTGTTTTTAATATCGGTAAATTTCCACTTATTATTTCATCAGCTTATTGGCCTTATATTTATCTTCATATTTTGATCTAGCAATAAAGATAAACTGCTTATTAGGGGCCAAGTGAATTGATATTTCATATGTAACAGGGCTCATACTGACTCACTTTATTAGCGTGTTTTCTTTTTTTATATTTCGAAAGTATATTTTTTCACTGTGTGGATAAAATATTGATTTATGTATTTGTATTTGTTTTGTGTCGCCAATGAAATGCACCATGAGTCCTGAGTTCCAACTATGGATTAAATGCTAAAAAATGCATCCCAGCTGACGTAATCATATTATTATAACATTATTTAATCAGTAATATAAAATCAAAATGAATGGTTTTAACATTGCAATAAAACGCGATCCGAAGTTTCACTGTTAAAGAAACAAATTAAAAATTTATTCAAGACATAATTGTCACACTTTTTTGGAAAATATTTTGTGGTTATATTTAAACATAAAACCGTACGCATTTAGCAAATGTATTGTTTAATAAATCAATGGGAAAAGTGTTAATAGGTGACTTGATGCCACAAAGAAAAGGATACCTTTGCCTGCAGATACATAGGCAAAGGCTCCAGCATACTGCTGGTACCCTGTAGCACATAGGAAGTAGCTACAAACTTCTGTTCAAAGGGTGTCAGCGAGGTGCTACTTTGGTAGCACCAGTAAACCTGCTATTCTCCACTGCTGCAAAATGCCTCCTGGGTCGCTACAGCATACCCAAGACAACAATGTAAGTCCGCTACCCACTTAAACTCGCACCCCCTCCCCCCCTTTTTTTTTTTTTGCTAACTTGGATTTCACGTGCCAAAAATGGCTTGAGGCTATGGCAGTACGCATCGTCTGCTAGGATAACTTTCTGCGCATGATGTTATCTTTAGCATAAAATGAACGGGCCAACAGCAATCTTATTTGAGTATTGCTGAACGTTAAAGGGCGATCAAAAGCAATCATTGAACGTGAAAACGTAGTCAAATAAATTGTTGAACGTGTCAGCTTCGCCAGTGGTTTTTTTTTGACCATTACCCATCGGGCAACAGATATACTTCATACTTATAGCTGTACTGTAAATTTGCTGGCTCGCGATTAGGCAAGAGAAAATTGATGTACAAGTAAATAGGCAGTTTTGTTGACTAATCAAGGTAGATCTATCTGTCATATTCAAAGCACTTTACTATACATACCATACGCACCATTGAGATAATTAAGAAAACGGTCTAAACACTAGACACATTCTCACCTTGAAGTGAAACATGAAAGCTGATTATCACAATTGTATGACCGCTTTAACTGCCTGATTGTTGAAAAGGATTCCTTTTTCTCTAGTTTCGTTTGTCTTTTCTTCTTGTTTTAATGTGCTTTTTTGTTGTTTGTTTTGTTTTGTTTGGTTTTTGTTATGTTTTTTGTTACCCGTTTTCTTCTAAGTCATAACCTCGGCCTTAAAAAAACTCGTTATAGCTTGGTATTTGTTGCAATAAACCGTGATACCATTAGTTGCTCGAGCCAAAAGAACTGTCACGTGAATGTGATGAGCAATGAAGTAATTAGTCCATTGTAATCTTTACTAATATCATCTAGATATTCCTGAAGATCTGGGCAATCATGTTGCTTTGTGTATTACATTATAGTTATCAAAAGTTTCACTGTAGATCCTCTGTGATCAGACCCTAAGATTCTTCAATCATGGTTTGAATTGAGGACTGAAAACACATACAGACACACATGAACACAAAGGATTGCCAATGAAATATTAAATAAAGTTGTGGATATAATGCGCCCTCTCTCCAGCCTGGTAATATACTTTCTGTTGCGGATGGTGCACGGGCATCAAGGTAATGACCTCTTATTTCCTATTGATGTAGAGTTTTGCAACCATGATTCTTATTTTGTACCCATTGCTTTACTGTGTTGATGCTTATTATGTTTTCGCATCAGAACGTATAACATTTGACTTCCATTTTAGAAAAAAAGTGAACTTTTGGTATCCCGTTTCGAAAAAAAAGAGTAACACGTAACCAACGGGATCAATACACTTAAAAACGTGGCTGCCAGCGTCAAATACCTGTTTGATGGATTTATTATATTCTGAAGAGTTCTTAAGTAGATCTTTGGACTGCCGAGCCGATGGTGTGTTTTTTGTTTTTGTTTTGTTTTTGTTTGTTTGTTTGTTATTTTTTTTTAACTTGCATTTAGAAATGACTTTTAGTCGGCTGGAAATCCCGCTGAGTAAAATTTACACAATGCCAAGAGACTCCGAGTGTGACAAAGCTAGATAGGGTGTAACCAGCATGGATTACGTTTCCGCCTACAGCTCAAATCCAGAAACACCCAAGTTTGATGTACTATTTCTGGCTTAAGTCGTTCATGGGTTGTTGTGCTACTCGAGCATTCCCCTCCTATAACCAGACCGCGTTGTGACGTTGAATCTGATGATTTACCAAAGGGTGATTGGGCAATGATTTGTTCGCTGAATTAATAAGTCTCAAGAATTGAGCAATGGTGAAAGAAAATGACCAGCAAAGTCATAAATGCAGAGATCGGAAAAAAATGAGGGTCTGTAAGCGTGGGTCTCTCAAATGGAGACTGAAATAACTGACATTCAAGGCAGGCTGAAAGATGTAGTTGAACTTGACGAGGCAGTCCGTAAAAATGAGGAAGCAAATATCCTAACCTCAAAATCACTCACACCTATAACAATACGGTGGTCAGCGAAATTCCTTACAGATCTGGTCCAAAGATCCACAAACAGAAAGGGAAAATATTGATGATATTGTCATGGGTGATATCAAAAGCCCTGGAAGCAAGATGGATTGAACTTATATTGGCCACTCGCATACAAATGGCAAAAACGTTATAGCACAGCACGTGTGATCATGGTCAAATCCATTTCCTGCAGAGCCAGGAAAAGGATATAATTTCCATAAAGAAAATCAAAACATTCTTACGTCAGACGATTTAACTCGAAAGAGGGCGCATATTAATTTTGTTGCCAGAGTCTCCTGCTTGACAAGCAATTCATTTATGCTGGTCTGAAGACGGTCGGCTTTTACGTATGCAAACTCAACAGTTGGAATCCGGAAAGCTCGGCGGTTAGAATTTTGCAAATGCACAGAAAGGAGTACCTTGATGTCAGCGTGGTCTAATGACAGTATCTTTGGTCATATAAATTTTGTGTGATCCGTTTCTGTCATATGAACTTATGCATTTGATTATATGAACAGTATTCTCTGTGGAAAGCATGAACAAATATATTTGTTCATAGGTTCAAATCAATTTAATCAGATTAACACATGCACTTGACTATGTGAAGATATTCTCCATTAAATCATATGAACAACTATATTTGTTCACAACATTGAATCTATTTGTTATGTGATTAGATATATTTAATCATATTACCAAATGAGGAAAATTTGATCATATGAGCAAACGCTGATGAAAACAACGAACGGCTTTCCAATGTATGTGTATGTGTGTGCGTTTATGACGTCACGACCTATTCCAGCATTCTGTGTTATCATTCACTGATGATGTGTGTTTTTTTTACAGGTCGTACATGATAGTACCCATATGTGAACCAGAATGCTCATATTAATATAGTTATAAGTTATATGCTGTAAATAACATGACCACGCCATGACACATATTTTTGTTTGGTGTAAAACTAGGTACAGTTATACAAGTGCGATGAACATCCCGTCAAGTAAAAGACCACAGTATGAATAAACCGTCAACATAAGGACCGAGGTATGTATATAATTTGTCATGTATGCTTCACAGCAGTCACTTGTACAGGTTACATGGGTGAAAACATATTACTGATGTAGCCCGGCTGTCTGTCTTGTCTGGGTGTTGTCACCTACAGTATGTTTCCGACTCCATATACGTCTCGTGGGGTCCTGCCCATACTTGTCTTTTCTCACGAGAGGGATTAATATAGGGCTGAGCCCTCTTCCCAAATCGTCAAGTTTAGGTTTGTATCAAGAATAATGTAGTTGAATAAAATATGTTTAAACCAAGTGCGATGTTACTTGGTTTTTTTTTTTTGTAGGTTATTGGTCTTATTTATTCCAATACATCGGTCAAAATATTCTAATACATCGTGTCGTTTCCCTATATGTAACAACATTTCATAATGCTCAAGTGCGACAGTGACTTGTAAACCTAAAATACATGGTATTAGCATCAGCAAATTTTACACGGCTCCACATCAACAAAATACAATGCTTTGTACCATTTCATAACATATTTGTGCCTTGGCAGGTTGGATTGAGTTCTCTTGTGCAGAGTGATGTATCCCTGACAATAAGTTTTCTTGTGTATGTCTTTGTAGCTTTTATACTAAAGGGGTTTTCATGTTTAATCTTTTTCCCCTTAAACCGACCAAAACCGGCTGGTGGTCAAATGTCGTCTGCTTCAGCATTTTCAACTGATTTCAACAGCAATGAAAAACAATTTGACTGAGGATTGAAGATTAGACCTGTCAAGACAAGATGACCCAGGTCAACAGCTTTCCTCGGCATGGGTTGGGCACTTAGCGCCCAACCCATGCCGAGGAAAGCTATTGAATCAGTCTTAATTCAAGGGGGAAAGGGTTAAGACATATAATAATGCTGGGCTTCCAGCATGACAGACCTTGTGGTAATAATAATAATAATAATAATAATAATAATAATAATAATAATAATAATAATAATAATAATAATAATAATAATAATAATAATAATAATAATAATAATAATAACACGGGGCACCGTAGACCGGGGTATGTCCACGATGCGTCCATGGTAGCATAAAATGATAGCTATGTACAAACCAACATACATCTGAGACAACCATGACAATATACAATAAGAAATATATCACATCCTTCCCCTTATCACTTAGTATTTTTGTAAGGGTTGGTGTGGGGAGATTGGTTTTTTTTTTTTTTTTTTTTTTTTTAATGTACTGGTGCTTTTATTGGCTTGGTTGGGAGGATGTGGTGGTCCAGAAACTGATCTTTTCATTTGTTTGAAGGCTGCACGCATCAGACGTGGGCATGACGACCACACGTCGTCAAGCAAGCCTGACCCCTCTCTGGCATGCTGCTGGTTAGCTTGCCTATCTAGGCCTAGGGAATTCTGTTCCACTGGACTGTCAGCACCAGCCTCCGCCATGCCCATGACTCTGTCCCTGTTGATTTCAGAGAGCTGTGAGTAACCCTAGCGCTGTGATATTTTGGACTTACATTCATCCCTGCGTTGTTAATAGAACTTTATTCATCTCATAGGCATCCAAACATCAGACACACGTCACACTTTTGTGCCCCTTTTGTGAGTTGCATCATATTACGGTTTTGTGTGGCCGCTAAGGCAAACCTTCAGCTATCCTGCCCACATTACCGAACAGTCCACGTGACTGTAATATTCTATATACACAAAATTATATGTTAAGCCGCCCATGTTAAACCAACGGCGGTGCATGACAATTGTGGCCAGGAAACGGCTTACAAACCCAGGCCCTGTTGCGCCAAGCAATATAAAAACTTGTTTTGGTAACACCAGAAGTCTCATAAGTGACCACGAGGTGCACGTGCCAATCTTTTAAGCACAGACTAAACATTTTGATATCATTATGCTACTTGAAACTTCGTTGGATAGTTGCTATCCCGAAAAATCACTTGTGACATGGAAGGTTTTCAATGTTGATTCCAGACAACAGCAAACAGGGCGCGGGGGGGGGGGGGTGCATACGTACACGTAGACTTGTTTCAGATGTATCGCGCTGAGAGATGAAATCACTGAATGTGTTTGGACTGATGAAGAGATTGAGAAGATTGTCTTCAGAGTTTATCCATCTGTCAGAGTTACATCTGCCACTGGGCTTCTAACCTTCTCAGGAACACTGCTGCTTCTATCTGTAGCTCTCTTAGTAAAATTTTAAACCTTCCCCTTTACCTAGCCAACTATCCCTCTGCCTGGAAACATTCAAATGCAAGACTTTTTAACAAAAAAAAAAAGAAAAAAAACCCAGCAGGGAATAGAACGTTGCTACCGGCCGATACAGTATTTATAGGATTTGAACAGTTAATATTCAAGACGCTGTACAAATTATTCCCACCCAATGACCTCCTAACAGAAAGAAATCAGGATTTAGGTCCAATGACTCCACTATCAACCAACATGTCTTTATTCATCATAGCATCGACATCCGCCTTGGATTTTCAAAAGAAGCCAGGATGGTATTTGTTAGAATTTCTAAGTCTTTTGGCAAGGCGTGTCATTGTAGACGCCTCTTTAAATTTATGCAACTTGATTTATCGGATAGTCATTCGTATTACTTAGGTTAAAAGCTATCTTGCTAATCACATGCAAACTGTTGCTTTTTATGGTTAATCTTCTGCCTGCCTACCTATCAAAGCCCCGGGGCCTCAGGATTCTATCCCGGGCCCTGTCTTATTTTGAATGCACATAAATGATCTGGCCGACAATTTCACACGTTAAGACTATTCACCGGTGACACAAGCATACCTTAAATTACTAACAACCCTGTTGACACCCCACTCGAATGGAATACCAATCTGTCTGTGATACACTGCTGGGGCAGGCTCTGGAGAATGATCTAAATGCCTCCAACTCACCAAATGTAAGTTTTGTTACAATAAGTGTGAAGCCTCATCACCCACTTCGCGTCCTAGGTGGGTCTCCAATACCGAAGGCAGAAAGTTATTTACATCTCGGAATCACATTGAGTCGTGACTTGCACTGGCATGCACGTATCACATTCATCACTAATAAAGCCAGTCAAAGGATATCTTTACACAGAGGGTTTAGGTATTAAGTATCTCGCAAATCTCTGTGCAAATTATATTGTTCAAAGACCCGTCAAATTCTTGAATATGGTTCCGTATTGTTTGATATTGTGGTAAGGTGCTGTCTGACTGCCTTGAAGTGATTCAGTATAATGCTACCAAACTGGGTAATGTTGCTTTGAAACACAAGTCACGTTAAAAATTTTCGTGAACGTAGGTGGTCAACCGTTGCAAACAAGTAGAATTACGTTGATTTGTCCTCTTCTAAAGAATTGACAAAAGACTTGCTCTTTCCCATCTGTCTAATCTGGTCCCTGTTCTCGTCATTGCCTTTCGAGGTCCGTATACCGTATCAGGTGTAGAACGTCACATTTGGGCAACTCTTTTCCCCCACATGCAATCAGACGGTCAATAATAGGCAAGAGCAAGAACAGAAGGTTCAAGAACTGCCTAAAAGAGGGCCCTGCATTCAGTGGAGGGATAGGGTTGTGTATCCCCATCACTTTACGATGTAACTTTCAACATAATTACCTGAAAACTACTGCACATATATACCCCAAATTTTAGTAAATCTAGATGCATGACTAAATATTCGTATAAAAATCATATAACCACAGCTACATCAGTGATTAGTTTGTTTAAGGTTCCTTTAACATACCAACTATTGGAAATACAAAGCTCTAGCCCTCCAAAAGTTTGTGTGTTCAGTTGTGTATTGGGGCGAATACACAGCTTAGAGCTAATTCTGACCTTTCGTATTTCCACCTGATATTAGAGAAACCCACTTCTGACAAATATTTGAATTTAAACTGCAGTCCTGCTTCTCTACCCATGGACGTAGACTTCCACAAGTCCCTGGTGCATGTCCCTCTTTACTCATCCAGCGGTTCCACCCAGAAGTGCGATACATTTTCCCCTCCACAAAGTTAACTGTATTATATTATGCCAACTACACAGTACAGTGTTATTAAGTAGGCCCTGCTGTCATTTTTGAACTGGTTGACACTGCAGCCGCGCTGGTTTCAACAGTAGCAGCTATTGAGTCCTAGTCAGTTCTAATTCCATTATCATTGTGATAAGGCTAAGTGACAACTAAAGTGGTCTTTGTTGAAAGCGTGGTTAGTTTAGTCACTGGCCACTCAAGCGAGACAAAGCTAACCGTCTCCCTGTGGCTGCCGACACCAGGAACTGGTTAAACTTGCACAAGCCCACTCTGGACTACCATCAGCTCGGTGGGAGTGACGTCACAATATCCGGAGGTGAGAGGTCCCATCAAGTCAAAGATGCCCTAAATATTTGAGTGGTCTCATTTTGTTGTGCTAATTTAAACCCTAGCACTCTGGGCAGTTTTGGGATCTCGCACATCCAGCCACTGGGCCTTTTTTTTTCTCGCAACATGCGACATGCTGGCGTAAAAGTGCCACGACTTTTTTATTTTTGCAATTCATGCAAAATGATCCACATGTCATGACTTTTGTTGAGTTAGACCTTCTCTATTTTTTTTTTGTCAATTTAAACAAAAACTTGTACCCTACCTCCTGACAAAGGGAATATATCGATCTAAATCACGATCTGATCAAAACGGTCAAGCCTGTGTCAATATAATTGTATGGGTACCGGTCCGCACATTTTCCTTGGTTAGCGTCAAGAACGATGGTTCCTCTTTATTTATTTTTTCTAAAGATCGGTTGTGTGTCATAATTGTCATTAAATTATAGTGGTAGAGTTTGTTTGTTGTTGCAGTAAATAGTCCATAAACACTCTTTATCTCAGTTACTGATGAACTGTCAACATGATCAACACAAGCAGCATCGGTATTTTCACCAGAGCAATGTCCACCTGCGGCTGGCGTATTTTACTCTCTTTCCGTGAAAAAAACATCTGCTCTATTCTACACAAAGACAGGTAGTACGCTATCATTCTGACCAATTTACAGCGTAAAATTTTGTTTCTTGCTTTAATAAATTGTCTGTAATCGGCCCTCTTTCTGACCTAAAATATATTTCGGAGAATCGTTTTCGGTAGTTTCCAACTAAAATAACGACGCCTCTATTTGAAGGGGAAGGAGTTTTTGGAGGGGTGCCCCCTTAAACACTTTTGTGTCAGCCATTGGGAGGGCTTGTTGTTAAAATAGACAATGTTCTTAGCATTCTAATGATCAAGACGATGAAATCATCATATTTTTGCGCAGTTTTGCAAAGTTACATCATTCAAATTGTCACAAAAACGGCCTGACCATTGATTTAAATCATCCTAGAAGGAAAATATTAGTTTTAATGCAAACTCAAAATAGCCACTAGCAAGAGCTTCCGTTTCTGTACAATAAAATGTGCGTGCTTGCATGTACATAAACCACACCAGGAATTAAAGACGGCCTTGAATTGGTCACATGCTTGACTGTTCATTAATAATTCATATCAACGACAAGCCGGCAAGCATTAAAAGTCTCAATGGGTGCCCTCCCCCTGACGCAGTCCACTGCAGTCAATCCTTCATTACACAGTTGCTCAATTAATAGCTTCTGAAGAGGAGTGCGTTATGACCGCTCGCTTGTCTGTGTGATTAAAAAAACAAAAACAAAAAAAACAAAAAAAAAAAACAAAAAAAACAAAACAAAAAAAAATCCAAACAAACAAAAAAAAAAAAAACAAAAACAAAAAAAAAACACAAAAAAAAAATCCAAACAAACAAAAACAAAAAAAAAAAAAAAAAAAAAAAAAAAAAAATCCAAACAAACAAAAAAAAAACAAAAAAAAAAAAAAAACAGTGCAGACCGCCCGGCGGTAATCTGTTATTTGGTTATAGACACGTTCCAAACCAATTAGCTAGGTTTAGGGGGCCTATCTCATTGTATTGTGACAGTATAAGGTTACAACTTGTGTGACGGGTTTCACTTCAAGTGTTATTTTGTAATGAATTTAAATTAAACTAGAACAGGCTGATTTTCAAACAGAAAATAAAATGTCTCCCCTGCGCCCTTACTATTGTCACCCTTATTTTTATAAATAGGCATACCGATTCCAATGATTTACAGACATGGTGAAGGAACACTCTTTATTGACATTTCAAAACGTTGATTTTTGACGCAATGCCCACGTGACCTTGAAAAATAGATCAAGGTCAAACATTTGCAGTTACAAGCAAGGTCTTACAAAAGTCTTACATAGAAACATAATCACACAAAATTTCAACCTCTTTAAGACAAATCTTTTTCGAGTGCATCTGCAATGATTTTTAAAAAGTGGCCATGTGACCTTGAAAATACGTCAAGGTCACCTATCTACAATCCCAACCTAGTTGGTATTATGAAACATAAACAAGCAAAATTCCAACCTCCAACGTCAAATCCTTGAAGAGTTGTTGCATGCGTGACAATTTTGGATGACATACCAACGTGACCTTAAAATAATATGTCAAGGTCACCCATCTCCAATCCTAAGCAAGATCATATATAGGAACATCTTCACATAAAATTTCAACTTCCCAAGTCAAATCTTCCTTGAGTTATCACATCCTCATTGATTTTAGACGAAATCCCCCGTGACCTTAGAAAATAAGCCAAGGTCATACATCTGCAGTTACAAGCAAGGTCTTACAAAATCTACATAGAAACATACTCAAGCAAAATGTCAACCTCTTTAAGTCAAATCTTTCACGAGTGAATCTGCAATGATTTTTAAAAAGTGGCCACGTGACCTTGACAAAAGGTCAAGGTCACCAATCTATAATCTCAACCTAGTGAATATTATGGTACATGATCGTGCAAAATTTCAACCTCTTAAGTCAAATCCTTGCGGAGTTATTGCGTCCATGTCAATTTTACATGACATGCCCATGTGACCTTGAAAAATAGGTCAAGATCACTCATCTGCAATCCCAACCTTGTTCATATTATGGTTCATAATCATGCAAAATTTCAACTTCTTAAGTCAAATCCTTGTTGAGTTTTTGTGGCCGCATCAATTATACATGACATGCCAACGTGACCTTGAAAAACAGGTCAAGGTCATACAATCCAAAGCAAGGTTTTATATCGAAAAGTTTCACAAAAAAATTAAACTTCCCAAGTCAAATCTTTCTCGAGTTATCGCGGCTGCAACGCACACAACAATGTGTTGAAGAAGAAGAAGAAGAAGAAGAAGAAGAAGAAGAAGAAGAAGAAGAAGAAGAAGGAGGAGGAGGAGGAGGAGGAGGAGGAGGAGGAGGAGGAGGAGGAGGAGGAGAAGGAGAAGGAGAAGAAGAAGCGGACACAAAAACAATATGTCCCCCCTTGCACGGGGAGACATAATAAAATGCAGAAGAAAGTCCAGTTAAACTTGAGCAAATCTACCATATATGTTGTTCTTGACCCAAAGTTAAATGGCGATAGATTTCCTAATACCCTAGAATAAGCTCTGTGAGTCATATGAATTTTCTCCCTGACTCATCTTGCGTCCGTTTCTACCCCTCCAAAGATTTTAAGCACGTTTTTCTGTCCAAATTACATTGTTCTGAAAAAGAAATAAGTCCAGGCTATTCTCCCTATTATTGCACCTGGGATTAGCCTTAATCCTATTATTCATATGGGTGCCTTTGAACAGTTCATTACCGTTACTAGATGGTCCGAGGACTACATTTTCTACACTTTCAATTTTGTCAATGGTCCTGACTGGATTTAATTGTATTATGTATCCTTTTAGAGTAGCTAAGCACTGCGAATTTCATATTGGTCTAACGTTCTCTCCGTTTATCTTACTTCATCAGACTGCAGTAGGCAATATGTTCTTGTGTAATGCTGAACCATTTTAGTAACAATGTACTGTTCCATGTGTCATGTATGCAAACCGTGTGGGTTTCCATGTTCTCCAGAGCCCAACTCTTAGTCATTTCGATGTACTGTATGGTCATCCAAATGAAATTAATATGTTTATTCTGAACTGGGATTCAAATGCACTGAGGGAAAATTATTACACGTTTGTTTTAAGGTCCACTGGGCCAAACTGCGGAATAATAAAAAATTCTTTCAAATTAGTCTCTCGTAAATTCAGTTGGCATTAGAAAGAAATCCTCTTGAATATCACAGGACAAAATTAATTTCAGCTCATCGCGGAACCAATTAGAATAGCGAACTATTGTCAAAACTTACTCGATCTGATAATTACAGACTCCCCAGGTCTTACTGTGGACTGAGGATTACTTTCACCTAAGCCTGGCCATTCTGTAATCCAATGAACTTTGTGTGCGTCAACTTCAGACATTACCGCTTTTCAGAAAACTATATGAAACTTACGAAATGGTCTTTTCGATGTGCTAAACCAGCCACTCTCGCAAGACCCACAGGTTACTGTTTTTGTCATTATTGCTGACATCAATGGTTCAGTAGCATACTGGACTGAATTATTGATAGATGTTACAATGAAGTACGCACCTTTCAAATTGTCCAAACCATTGCCACGCAACAAAGAGTTCCAAAAGTGTAAAGGTGCGTCAGTTCCGCCCATAAACAAGGCATCACAACCTGTATATTGTAAACACAACCACAATTAGGTCCTCACAAAACATTAAATCTCAATATACAACAAACTCACTGAGACATGTATTCATCAGCCTCAAGAACATGCTCATATCAAAAGACCAACACAAGACATACTTCAAATATTATTATTTGATAATGCCAACACATTGACTTTTGGTAGACCTAACAACATGCTGAACATGTCACATATTTAATTTTCGCTTTGAAACTCTACTTTCCCGACAGTTAGAAGCAGTCAAATATTTGTCCCGAAAAAGGTCCATCCCTCAGTTAATCAATGTGGCAAACATTCTTGAAGACCCTCAAAATCGCACATAATCCAGCTGTCTCAAGTAGATGCGTACATTATGATTTTATGTGCATTCATAATAAGGTAAAACGCTTGCATGTTTTATTAATTCAAGTAAGTACTTATCCATATGATCTTCTGCAAAACGCAACAAAACTGATTTTCCACCTCTTTTGCTGGGCGAAGAGACAGTACCTGAACATTCTTCTGACATTTATTTCGCTATAATCTGGTTTTTAGATTTAGGCTGGAAAATTTACATCCAACTTGTCATAATTAAGGCATCCAAGTGTTTGGCTTTGCCCAAAAGGTTAAAATTACCATGCTAAACCCTTAGCTAACTGTGTCTCTGCATGGTACGTCCAATGCTTGAGTATTGATGCACCAGTTTGATAACTGTGGTGTTGGTTTATGAGAAGCCTTGGAGTGACGTAAGGTGACCAGAATATGCACTGGCGTTCTCTGCCATGCATGTTAGACACACTTTTATCTGAAATGGCATTGCCTAAATTAGAGAATCAATCATGTTTGAAGGTGAGTAGTTGCCAACTCTGCACAGAAGGACATCGGAGGCTGTAGTCCCGCCCAAACGAACTGAGGGCGTGATGACAGCCTTCGATGGCCTTCCGTGCAGAGTAGAGTCTCAAAACTATTCAACATCCAACATATTAAGCTGAATAGCAATAATTTGGTTTATCAGGTTGTTTTAATTCATGAACCATATTGCCAGTTTCATAGCATCTTGTTTTGTTTTTACAGAATTAAATTGACGGGTCATTGTGCTGTTCCTGCATTGAATTTGAAAGATTGGAGCATCAAGGAAAATTGTGACGTGAGCCACACAGTATGTCTCCATGGGCCATCTTTCTGATCACTGTTCCTCTCTGCATTGCTGCATCTATCCTGAACGATATAAATCCATTCATTCGATCGCCTGATGGTGAAGCGATATTTTGTGGCGATGCCAACAAAGGGATGTACCCTACGGTGCAAGGGTATCCTAAAACGGGCAGTCAACACTCCTGGAACAAATTCCAAAATATAGAGCACAATACCACAATATGGTCATCGAATGCATCCTGTTCTGAAAATTGTACGTGTAGTCTGCTGAGTGGTAACAATATAAGAATTTCGTGTAGACGTGGTGGCTACACCAAAATACCAATCTTCTCAAATCAGACACAAGCGTTGCTGTTTGAATTCAACCCTTTATATATTTTGCGCAATTTCTCATTCATGAATTTAGCACATTTGAAGAGTTTGTCCTTATTCGCAAATAAAATAAGGTATGTTGAACTACTAGCTTTCAGTGGGCTTGATATGCTGATGTTTATATCTCTCCAGTTCAACGACATTTATGAGTTACATAATCTTGTTTTCCAGCCTTCCCCGAATCTAACATATTTGGATTTACGTTACAACAAAAATTTAAAAAACCTACCGTCTTCACTTAGGAATCTGACGAAGCTCTGTAGTTTAACCCTAGAAAATGATGGGCAAATGTCAAATATATTTAATGGTAGTATCACTGATCAGCTGGACGTGTTTGAAGATGTTCCACTTCAGATTTTGAGGCTGCAAGGAATGGGTTTAGGAGCCGTATCTAGTAATGCATTTAAGTCAATTGGTCAATTGAAAGTCCTAGATTTTTCCTCGAATAATTTTCACAAAAAAGAAATGATTCACATTTTTGAAGGACTGAGGGGCATTTTTCTCGACCAGTTATTACTCAACTTCAACGACTTCCATGTTGACGTTTTGAGCAGTGATATATTCTCGCCATTGCAAAATAACACTCCCAAATTATTATCTTTAGTCGGATGCGGTTTCACAAAAATAAACACTGATGCTTTTTGTCCAATTTCTTCGGTGCAGTTTCTTGATTTAAGTTACAACAAACTAGAAATATTGCAGCAAAAGTCATTTAAATGTTTGAAAAATCTAACTGAAATAGCGTTTCGATACACGATTTTGCATACCACAGATATTAAACATTCTTTTCCTTTCTTTCCGGCTTCTTTGCGAGTTCTGGTGATGTCACATATCATTCAGAGAGGTCATTACCTTCCTGCTTTAAGAAACTTCTGGACTTCATCCCCTGAACTGAAAATGCTGGTGTTTACTGATAATTACCCTACCTATGAAGAAGAGGTATGGCCACCGAAGAGCACATTTAAAAACCTATCTGAAGTTGAAAATATAAAAGCTGTAAGAAACAAATATATCAAACTATTGAATGGAACATTTTCAGGAATGCTGAAGTTAAATGACCTAGATTTATGTCAAAATGATATCCGACATATTGAAGAATATGCAATTTATGAATTGATGAGCCTCAAGAATATATCACTTTGTGAAAATAAATTGACAGAGACACCATGTTTGCATAACGTGTCAAACCTAGAACGAATAGACTTTGCTGCCAATTTTATTTCAAAGCTGCTGAATTGTACTTTCTATCAAAAGGAAAAGTTGAAAGAAATAGACTTGTCCGATAATCTCATTACGAATATAGACTCCTTGATTTATTTCCGCCTTTTGGCACTTCGGAAATTGATACTGTCTTCCAACCATTTACCGATTGTAAGCCCTAAGACTCTCACAGCTTTAACATCTCTAGAAACAATTGATTTGTCACTAAATCCATTTTCGTGTACATGTGAGCTCTTGGCTTTTCGTGCATGGATTGATTCAAACAGAATGAAAGTACAAGGGTTTAGCCAGCAGGGCACATACATTTGTCAGTCTCCAGCATCACTAAATGGAATCAATCTTAAAGATTTCAACCTGAAGGAAGGTCAGTGTGTTGAAATGAATCTTATCATGATTATTGGTGTTAGTATTTCGGTAATAACTGTAATGTTAGTGACCAGCGCTGGTATTATCTACAGATACAGATGGTATATCCGCTACTTAGTATTTCTGGCACGATCCAAAAGAAAAAAATATATGGTTTTACAAAATGACACCTTTGACTTTGATGCCTTTCTTTCGTACACTGGTGATGACTCGTCCTGGGTGGAAGGGAACATTTGTTCTGAACTTGAAGAAAAGCCACCTTACCTCAAATTGTGCCTCCATGAAAGGGACTTTGAGATTGGAAAGGTGATTTTTGAAAGTATAGTAGAGAGTATGGAAAGAAGTCGCAAAGTAATTTTTGTTGTGTCACAAAACTTTCTGTCTAGTCAGTGGTGTTTGTTTGAAATGCGAATGGCGCAGCATAAAGTGCTGGACGAGAATAAGGACAATATAATACTTATCCTACTGGAAGATTTACCGATGGAGAAAATGTCATCCACCTTGCGATATCTAATAAGAACCCGCACGTACATTGCTTGGACTGAAGATCCTAAAGGACAAGAATTGTTTTGGAAAAAGCTAAAAGCAAGCTTACAACGGCCAAATGCCTCTGTAGTGAATGTTTAATGATTTATTTTTTATACTATATTGTTGTCGTCTTACAGCAATTCAAAAGAGTTTGTTAATAATGCTGGCAGTCTTGCCATATTTAAGTCATCTATAACGCAGTGTGTGAGCATGTGCGAATCGATGATTAAAGCAAGTGGCCAAGACATGACCACAGCGTGTAAACTGCTTGAGACATGCTTTACAATTAAAGATATTTGTAGTGTTTGCTTGTGTTGTTAACTATATCCGACAATTTGGTTTGAGTGCATTTTACTTTAAAAGTTCTATTTAAAATAGAGCATAAAAACGGAAATTCGCTATTTGAAGGAATAAGATTGTAAACGATTTCAAAATCCTCGAGCCGAAAGCTGCTAATACCAAGTGCAATTATGGCATTAGATATAGTTAACCTACACTAGTCTGGCAGGTATTGCATCTTGTCATGGAAGGATACAAAGGGTGGCCTACGTCAGTTCAAAACATCTTAGGTTGAAGATTATGAGGCAGGACAGCAAGGATTGACGTTATATATAAAGAGTGAAACTATGTAGAAAGAAAACAAATGAAAGAAGAAAACAGCGCTGCTTTTGTATGGAAGATGATCATGTAATCTTCGTAATAAAATGATACAAAATGAGTGCTGCAGTAGACATCTTGGCACTCCATGCATCACCAATGATGCCTGACAATGATATTTGGTTTAAACGTTTCTTTGATAATATTAACAGTCTTAGAGCAACTCTGTATATATGAAACCAAATGGATATAAACAGGTCATAAAATACGTACCTACCTGACATATTTACAAGGCACACTTCCTAAGTGTCTATTAGTAGCAATGAAAGAATAATTCAAAGTAATTTTCTGTATTTCCATGTATAGACTTTGCTTTTAAAAGCAATATTATTGTATCACTGGCACTGGTCAAGGCTCCATTGACTTTGTAGTTCCCTGCAGCCAAGGTTTGCAAGTAGAAATGGGGGTGAAAACCACCCTGCGAAATGGCTTTTAGCCGGGTATTTGTAGCTGAACTGTACACAGCATGCTTTCAAATTTCTTAAAAGAGGTAGGTCAAAGGCTTCGCAAAGATTGACTAATACGTTCTTTTTGGGTTTCCTATGCCATTCTTTTATATTTTTAAACTTTTTTTCTGTGTCTTTAAAAACTCTTCTTCACAGCATTTGCTGGATTCTCTTCAAAATTGATAAAATGTAGCCTAAACCAATCTGCACTATGTTCAGTATGTGAGCGTACCTTTCCTTGCAGATTTTTTAAAACCAATTTTCGAACTCACGTAAAGACTGGCAAGGATACATGTTTGCATCGCTACTTTTCGAATACTAGTGTATATGCTTGAATATATATATATATATATATATATATATATATATATATATATATATATATATATATATATGTATATACGTGTGTGTGTGTGTGTGTGTGTGCGTGCGTGTGTGTGTGTGTGTGTGTGTGTGTGTGTTATTCCCAAATCTGTTGAGCACATCTGCTCTAAACTCGGTGAGTGCGCATATATTCTTTGAGCAGGTCTGAATCCGGTATCTTCAATTGGCTGGCCTGTAATAATTTCTTACTTTTGAGTTGTTGCTTTAATACTAAAAAGTCGTTTTCCATGAAAGACATATGTGGCTATGCCAAGGCACACCCCACATTAGTAAAACGTGGAACTGTAAGGTTTTGGAGAAAATTATTCACAGACGTATGTTTGTATACTCTGATCTTGCCCTTGATCTTCACCCCCATCAAGTATGAGACTCTCTGGTTGATATTTTTTGTACCCATTATACATACAGCTGCCCAATTTACTGTGGAGACACTTCATAGAACAGGAGTGCGTCGCACATCAAAGTTAGCTCACTCCAACCATTTACCTCTTTCCCCCTGAAACCGACCAAAACTGGCGGGTGGTCAAATGTCGTCTGGTTCAGTATTTTCAACTAATTTCAACAGTTATGAAAAACAATTTGACTGAGAAATGTACATGAGACTTATCTAGATCACATGCCTCAGGTCAACGGCTTTCCTCGGCATGGGTTGGGTACTTAGTGCCCTACCCATGCCAAGGAAAGCTGTTAACTGAATCTTAATTCAAGGGGAAGGGTTAAGTTAAAGATCAAACGTAACATTTTCAAATGAACGCAAACGTATTATTTCTTGTTCATCCTGAATAGTGACCGGGCGTCCAAAATGCCTGACATTACAACTATAAACCGAATTAATTCCTCTGACCTTGATTTGACCTTTTGAAATCAAAACTATTGCCTGCAAAGCAGACCAAGTTCCGTGTTACTACACTTGGTCTGCCCTTCTTTGACTGGATTTTATTTATAGTAAGGGAAACAGAACTATACTCTGACCCACCCCCCTAGACTGAGACACCAATCAGGAAGTTCATCATTACTGCCTAGACCAGTAACAGCCTCTGGTCCTTAGTGTACTGAAGCCTGTTACCATAGTAACCATACTCAGCCAATTAGAAACTGAGTCACTTTTCCAACGCAGAACAGTGATCTTGTCAAAGAAAGGCAGACCCCAGTGGAGTAGACAAAATACGCAGCTTGGGTCTGCCTTGGAGGCAATCAAAATTACAAACACCAAAAGATATTTCAGACAAACATCTCCACAAAGGTACAATAATAACCACAATCCTGGGATCCACCATTACCACTATACCGTAGCCAGTTTCTTGTCAATTTCACAACCATGTAACTTTGGGATTAGGTCAGGGTGACTTACATAATATCCCAACCTGAAACGTCACTCAGAGACATATCCCTATCATGTTTTCACTATTTTTGTTAGTGTGTTTTCAGTAGTTATCGCCCATAGGCCATTTTCATCCTGGTGCAGTCAAATTTAGTATCTAATCTCTGATGAGGGCTATGCTTCTCAGTGAAATGCTTGATCTTGGTCTCTTCTGCACCGTATATTTAGAGAGATAAGACCAAATGATTTAAGCTGTGAATTTGCTTGAATTGAAATCAAGGAAATGTATTTATCCTGCACAAGGTCCGAACATTGATTGATTTACTTTCTTCAAGAATTAAGCATGATGTTATACATTTGTATAACATTTGGATTCATCATCAGTTATGATTAGAAGGTTTGTTTTTTTTTTGTTTTTTGTTTTTTTTTTGGGGGGGAGGACAAAAACAGATTTTCAAACTTAGATGTAGCATTTCATGAAATAAATTTATTCACATGATTGCATATAATCACCCATGTATGTGTGTTCGTGATTTTTAGATTGAAAATAAACTGCTACGATGAGCTTTAAAGATATTTACAATCTTGTTTGTATCAATATTTGTAAATCCACAAAAACGCTCAATTACCATATCTTTCGCTCCTAGGTAACTCTTTCCATATGTACATTTGGAAGTACAGCATTTCTTTTATGCAAGTTCATGGTGTATTCTAGGTAAGATTAAAGTTGTTCTGCCACATTTTGTTGAGCCCTTTGAATACACTGGCTAAAAAGCCAAACGAGCAATAAGAATTTCAAGAGGAAGAATAAAATAAAGTATATCTATCTATCTAAAGACAATAAAACATAAAAAGACCCCAAATGTGATCCCCCCAATAAATCCAATTATATTTGCCACCAAGGGTTTGTGCTCAATGAAGTTCCCGTTAATGGCATTTTTGTCCTGTGGTTTTGTCCTTTTGTATCTTTTTACCGTAGTTTTCAAAGTTCCTACTTTTCGGATACATCTTGTGGGGGTACTTGCATACAATAATTCCTGTATATGATGATTCTAAAATCATTAAAACTGTACGAATCGACCAAAAAACAGGTAAATTGCTATTAAAGATAGATAGATTTATGAAGCAATTCTTTAAAAAAGAAATTGACTATATGTTTTTGTCTTGACAATGATATATATCCTTATGTGAACCCTTTCTAAGAAATACAATGTATCAGGCAAAGACAATACTATACCGGAAAATTTTAAATCTTGTAAATATGAGTAAGCTTTGAGTTGTGAGGAAACAATGCCTTCTTAGTACGGTTTTAAAAGAGCAACGACCATAAGAGCCAAAAGGGAAAGATAAAAAGGGATAATAAACTAAATAATTCATGGTCGTGTAATATGTGATTTGTATGCTTTGAGCTGCAAGCTCATTTCTATCAAAGAAATATGACAATATATATTATATGGTTGCCATAATAAGGTCTAATTATTACTTGTGCTCCTCTGACAATTCCCATTTTAATATTTGTAACTATAAACTCAGATGACAATGTATAATTTTAATACCATCAGCTTAATCTGTTTATGTACAAGCATTCGACTTTCAAAAAAAACCGGATTAAATGCAGATGGAGGGATGTCTAAAAACCACTGCAGAAGATGCACTTCACCAGTTTTTGAAGTTGAAGTTTATTTTTATTTTAAAAAAATTCGATAAAAATCATACAAGGCATAAATTGAGGGCTGAAACCCTTACGGGCTCACCAAAGCCAACCAAGTAGACACTAGCACTCAAAACGACATGCTGGGTCATCAGTTTTTATGATGACACTCCAAAAATAGTTTCCAATTTATCAAATGAACAGTAAAATGCACGAAAGTGACCATGCCACCTTAAGAATCAAGTCAGGAACCCTCATGTACTGCGTAAATCTGACCCATGGAGATGAATACCAGAATAAAAAGTCCCAGCTCAAATAGTTTTGAAGTTGTCAAGTGGACAATGATTAGGTACCCGTATAACCTTGATAATAAGGTTAATATCAAGCATGCCCTGTGCAAGTCTACCAGTAAGCAAAAAATCAATGATATCTAGTTTTTCCAACCTCTCGGCATCCTCAATTTTCGATAAGGATAACAAATTCCAAAATTAAACTTCTTACTAATGAGGGAGTGTATTCAGTTCATACCACGCTTTTTGTAAAGGAGGATGCTTCGTCAATTGCTCCTTCTCTTATCAAGCTATTCAATTATTCCCTTAGTAAGAGTGTATTTCCTTCTGACAGGAAAAATGCAAATGTTACCCCGATTACAAACGGAAGTGACGCTAGTCTCTGCAGCAACTATCAACCAATCCCATTGTTAAGTAGCCTAGCACTTTCTTGGGGGGGGGGGATGGTATTTAACTCTAAATGATAAACTGTCTGGGTTCGTGCCTGGACGTGGTACTACAAATAAACGTGTATTCTGAGACATTGAGTTTGCAAAAGGCAATCAATGTGCAGAAAGAAATATATATATTATATATTGTGACGTCACAAAGACGTTTTATTTGGGGGTCACATCCTGCTTCGGTGCTCAAGCTGAGAAAGTCAAATATCAGGGGATTTCCTTACAACAGGTTCAACAGCTACCTGAACGACTGTAGACAGACAATTGTGATACACCAGAGTCTTCTGATTGGATTACATCGAAGCAAGGGTCTCCCACGGCCCCGTCACTAGGCCCCTGTTATTTTTTGTTAGGTTAAGGATGTATTTGATAGTTTAATCTCTCATGTAAGACTCGATGCTGATGTAATTTTGTATATCACCATCGACGTATCCCACTGACTCTGCAGTCACCGCAAATTCTGAACACATCGAAAAATTGGTCAAAGCAATGGATTGTCACGTTTAGTAGCTCCAAAACAAATTGAATGCTTGTTATTAGTAAGGAACAATGGCCGCTACGTCATCCCCATGCTATGTCACACTATACTTCCCGATTTAACCCAGCAGAATCAGTTTACATTCTCTATCTAGTGCTGATTTTTCATGCTGAAGTCATATAACTTGTATTCTAATGCAAGAATATTAATTTGGAGTTACGAGAATCTTGCAACAGAGGCTCAGCATACGTACATATGAGTTGATTCACTTTATCTGTATAAGGCCTCTTTTAGAGTATGATCTGCGTAAAATTGGTACAGTAGGCTCTCCTGCTTGTGCATGTGGTGGTCATGTAGAAGTACATTCCTGTGACTACTTCTGCGAATGGGGGACATACATGTAGTCGAGCAGCTAAGCTACTACGTTACTTTGTGATAAATGCATCACAATTGGCAGGTACGGACGCTTATTTCGCCATCCAAATGATCACGTTATATATTTTAAATATAGACAAAGATGGCAAATTTCAAATTTCGAATTTCTAAAGGTATTTATTTCCAGAGGCGTACAGCTGACAGAAAGAAAGAACCATTAAATAAATCGGTACAGGCTCTGAAATGAGGCAGATCAAATCTTTGGCGAGCACTCTCACATGTACGAGCTTAATTCGCATCATTTAGAATATAGATTGCAAATTGTTTGACTCTAATTTATGATTTAATTTATATATAAGTAATTATTTGGAAAGCTCTCTACGAAAGGCCTGGTTTCCAAGTTCTTAATACATTTGGCATTTGGTGTGCCATGCATCACACCAGTAACTATTCTTGCACCAGTCAGCAAAATTCTTTCGAGTTTATCGGCAAGAGGTAACGTGCAGCCATCCCAAACAGGAATTCCATATAGGTCTTATCAAATTCAGTGAATGATTTATGAAGTTTGGCAGTCTAGGTGAAACTGCAGGCTTTCATAATGTTAAGTTTCCATTTTTTTTGTAGCTTTATTGTTCATATGGTGAGCGCATCTCTGGTCAAAGCATATGGATGTACCAAGGTGTTTGTGGGTATTGAAATTTTGCAGTTTAGGGCCCTGAAAAATAATAGATAAATGGTGAGCGGAAACAACCTTAGCACATTATCTGTGTGACAAGCATTAAAGGTAATAAACCAGTCGTTTGTCCAATTGTCGAGAGATGCAAGATCGGAGTCGATAGTTGAAGTAGCGACTACAGGATCGTCCAATTTTAACATAGGGATGCATTGTCAGCAAAAAACTTGATATTACATTTGCCAAGGTGGACGATATCATTAATATGAATTAAAAAAAGTAGAGATCCGAGCACAGAGCCTTACAGAATTCCTGCATTTAGTGCCTTCCAGGTATAAGATTGTCCTTTAATCGCAACACATTTGTGACGATTTGTACGATCACAAGGTAACCATCTCAACAGATCTCCATGAATTCCTATTTATCAAGTTTGGAAAGTAAGCCAGTATGTGAAACCGTATCAAAGGCCTTGCTGATGTCACCGAAGACAGGGTGTACCTCTTTTTGTTGATCGACAGCATGACGTTACGCAGGATGTAAAGCAAAGTAAATGATTTCACAGTAGAGTCGTCTGGGGTAAAACCAGACTGGTTAGCTGGGATCAATAGATTTCCGCTATAGAAGTAAAATATGTTCTTGATATTTACTTCTTCAAAGACCTTATCAACGCAATTAACACGAAAACTAGCCGACATTCGTTGCAGAGATTTCCAGCGTCTTTCGTATGTGAAGGTGTAACATAAGCTTGCTTCCATCTAGGTTTCACGCCAGTAATTCAACCTGTGGAAATACAGACGAACAGAGCTACCACCTTCTAGTTCACTTAATGGATTACAAACATATATGTTTTATACACCAAAATGTGTGTAAGAACTTTTTACATCAAATAAACACCAGAAAACATGGGCATGAATGGGAAATTTTTCAGCAAATTGCCATGGCAACCAGCTCTGCGTAGTACTACATGCGATATCATTGCGCGCTGACGGTGTTGACTCCAGCTGAATCACTGTGTATGCTGGTTTTAGTGTACATGCCTTCATAATATGCATGTCAGCTCAAAGTATACATTGTTTTCCACTATCAAGCCAAAATCTGCCTTTCTGGTAGCAACATTGTTTAATATACAACCCCTTGCATCCCTAGGCATCATATTTTATTGGCACTCTCTAATCGTGTTACCTCAGCACAGGCATAACTACCCCCGTGGAACCTCTAGTAGGTAACGTATTACTGCTCAAAGACAAATTAAAAAAGTTTGGCAAATGAATAGTATGAGCACCTTCTTTTCAAAGTTTGCGATTAATGCCATCGGGTCCAATGGCCTGAGAAACATCTTAGCTGTGTAAAATATCCAAAACCCTCCTAATCCAAATTGAAATTTAGCGAGTTATATTAAAGGGTGTATATGGGTTTTAGAAGAGAAGCGGTTGTTGAATCAAGTGCGAACTATCTGAGAAAAGGAGAATTATAAATTTCGGCTTAATATCGATTTAATTAATAAGATCATCATTAACTGATGGCGAATGTGTTGAAATCATGTGGTTACAACTTAAAAAGACACAATTCACTGTGCGCCACCAGCTTTTCTTATTTGTATTTGGATTGCTTAAAGAAGTACGCAGTTTATCATGTTAATCATGTTCTGCTCTCAGTTGCAGCTGATAATTTCTTAATCTGAAAAAGGAGGACCATATTTCAGTGTCATGATTACCAGTACAATTATTAGGTGTTACCATCCGATATGCACTTTACGACATAACGATCGTAAATATGAATTGTACGAGAGGAGGTCAACATGGCGAATATCGATTTTCGGTTCCGGATGCTGTCTTTGGCCCGGTCAAGAAACATTTTCACCATAAATGGCAACAATCATCAATATCATAAAAAACGAAGCATAGGTCCCAATGTGAAGCATGAGATGGTTCCGAAATATTCTAAAATCTCCCTTACCAAACATGCCTTCTATGTACCTGGTCCTCTCTCACACCGAAACAAGAGTTCGGCACCTGCAACTGAATGGTCGCAATCGGAAATAAGTAAAAGAATTGCTATGTTTTAATGAAATTCGGAATATTGCTGGTGATTTGGGCAAGTGGTAAGTCAAATTGAGGAATAATCGGTAACATGTGTTGGTTCATTGATGTGGAGCGGTAAGAAATTGGACAAGGCAAACTGCCAAGTTTATACCCTAGCAATGTACAAGGATCAGCGGTAAGGTCGCAAGCAATCATGATATTGCTGATGTTCGGCGCTCCACCCAAATCAACACTTTCTTGAAAATTATCCCCAAAAAGAAACAGAGGAATTCGATGGTATATACATAACGCCTAAAAGAAATTTATAATTATGTAATATGGTTTCATTCCTCAGCATTTCGAGATCACACATTCCAAGATCAGCACGTGGACTAACCACAAACGATCGGGAAACAAAAAGGGCGACTCTATCATCGACACCATTAAGACGGTTGCATTGAATCACTTTATAAAAGTTAAGTAGGAAAAGGTCGTCCTCCGCAGAGGTGAGAGACAATAAAGTTTCGGAAACAGAAATTCTATTAAATTCAGGAGATATATCGGTTTGTATACATTTCATTTTTTCTTCAGTCAAACTTCTAGCATTCAGATGATAGAAAGATATGTTTACGGCATGAAATAATACAGCTTCTTAATTCAACTCCCAAAAGTATTAAAGAGAAGGTATATACACATAATTATGCTGGTTATTCAAACCCTGGGGAGAAAAGATATATAATGCAGTATGAAGATTCCTATAACGTCCCGAATTGTTATATATGTAACTCAAATTAAATTATTCAAACTCTAGCATCTTTAGAATAAAATGTAATATTGACCACTTTTCTATATAACCGTATTTCTTTACATGTATGTAGGGTGGCACGCGTGATAACGATCTATCCAAGGTCTTAACGTGTGTCTCCCTGACCTTTTCATGTAGCTTTCCATTGTTTAGTTCGGATTGTTTAACTGCAGTTTTGTGTACAAGATATGTAAATTTTACTTTTTCTGGTCAAATAAAAAGATTCCTGATTCATGAAATGATGTATATTTTGCCACATGTCCTCGCATTGTCATGTATTAAATTTGTATCCATTGTTGATGTCAGTGGGTTTCTTGAAAAATCTCAAAAATGCGGAAATGCCCACAAAATCACTTCCTGAATAAGGTCAAAACAATCTGCCACAATATATGTCTTGATACGTTTAGGAGCAAATCAAAGCAACGATACGGGTAAAAAGACAAAAATAGGCAGAAACCCCGAAAATAACCCTGAAACAAATCAAAACTTAATAAGAAAAGAAGAAAGAAAGGAAATGTAAAATTTTATTAAAAGAATTGAACATTTTTTATGGCTCTCACTTTTGTTTGAACATGTGTGCTATAACCTCATCTGCATCAAATTAGTTGCTTTTATCACACAAGTAAATGATTCGGCCAAAATTTGGCGCTGGGCTGGTTCACTAATGACTGGGCGGGTCATCGAACTCTCCAAATTATATCTATAGTTCCTTTTACCCTACAAACAAATATATGTGGAAGTTTGAGCTGCTCCAAGGCCGAAAGTCATATTATTATTGAAAATACTCAGACATATGTATTAAATACAGACAGATTTAAGTGAGGCCTTTGTGGGTTCCACTCAGGCCAGTTCTGTTTGGTTTGTGGGCGGGTTGCGATGGGGCAAGCACGAGACAGTGCGACTCAGGGTTTTCATTTTCAGAAACTGATACTTGAATTGGCTGCCAATGTCAAATCGAGTGTGCCTTGAAAAATACTATATTTAGCCTATTATTGTGATGTCTTATCTGGTAACATGTGAGTCTATCCATGCTACGTCCCTGTGATGTCCTCTTTTTCGTGCATTGTCTTAATGTACAATACCTTTTTTTTCTTTTTATTGTACTTATGTATTTTTATTTGTAAATTTTGTTAAAGAAAGGTTTACCTGCACAATGTCTATTTCGAGATCGTCTTTTTGATATACAATATGTTTTAAACAGCCAACCAACCAACCAACCAGCCAAACAAACCCTTCAAAGCATCCAAAAATCACTTATTTTAAAAATGAAATACATTCCTCCTGCGCCACAGAATACCCAAACTTCTAGGCCCACAAAGATACGTACGTGGTGGATTTAAACAGAATGTGATGAAAAAGTTTCATAGAAATGCCTGTATCTAAACACGGGAAAATCAAACCATTTATCCTGTCGTTTAAACATGGACTAAAAACTCGGGTTAAATTTTTCATACAGTGAATAAAAAATGTTGATACATATATGTATATATATATATATATATATATATATATATATATATATATATATATATATATATATATATATATATATATGTATATATATATATATGTATATGTATATATAATATATATATGTATATATAATATATAATATATATATATATATATATATATATATATATATATATATATATATATATATATATATATATATATATGATTATAAGGATAATATACATAACCTTAAAAAGATACAGTTAAATTGGTTAATCTATCCCCTTAATACCCTTGACAAATTGTGTTAGAAACAGAAATTGATTTTAATCACTGAGCTTTTCCTTTGGTGTTACAGTACCAGTGTGATGATCTATGTTTCCTCTTTGTTGACTTGCTCTGGTGTGTTTAACAACTACAGGAAGCTTGCCAGTAATTATTTCCTCATAAAAATTCATACCAATTTTGTATTGTTTATTTCCTTATATGCCTAACAACATGCTTCCCCGCAAAGGAGGTTGTTACAATTAACTGATGTGTTTTACAACGCATTATATGTTACAACACACAGAATGTAATTTATATGTCAATGAGTGAGGTTCCTTTGGAATTAAATTAGCCAAACGTCTGATCACATAGTTCTGTGACAATACTAGTTTGGGCAAGCATATGGACCTCATAGACATTTTATTTTTTGTTTTGACCATGAAACTTCTTGAAGCAGCTATAACCTTTGGCTTCTTTCGCATGTCCAAAATTGAGAAACACGTATGTCCACTTGGCCACACACCACTCTTAAAACATAATAGTTCAGTGTGCTAAAAAAATGCATGTGTACAATGCAATGATCAACATACTTGACTGCATATGGGCTGGTACAAAATGCTGTCAACGGTAGGATCCCATGGATATCCACCAACATTAAAGGAATATCAAAAATGTTTTACAATATTGAAAAGTGATACTGTCAGAGAAAAATGAGCAAAATGTTGGAAACACGATTTTAAAGGACATTACTACTTTATTACGTAACTCTGAAATTACTGCCATAATCAAGAGCAGCAAACATATTTACGGATGTTGATGAAAGAAAGCACACATTGCCAGCAGTTGAATGCACATCCCATGGAAAGAATACATAAGGGAAAAACGTGCTACTCTCCACATAGGGAAAAAAGCACCAAAGCGCCACTAAAATCTGCACATATTTTACAGCAATGTTGCACACTAAGAGACTTGAAGTTTCCTGTACTGTTGCCCCTACCTGTTTGGAATGTCTGATCATGCTGATTTTATGCAGAAAAATATTTCCTTTATGTATGATATTGGTCATAAGGCCAAACATAGCATGTTTTATTATTTGTTAATGACCATGCAATATTATCACAGTTGTATGTACTCAAGGAACATTATCAACACCCATGATTGTTTTTTTTAAACATTTGGAAGGTTTTTTTTCTTTTTTTTTTTTTGAACCATGACCCAATCTTCTTTTTCACTTTTCAGTTCAGTTGACACGTGTTATCCTTCATTACAAATATTCTCCATGTTTTTAATAAAGTTTGATTTGTTTTGAAACCTTGTTGCAGTGTCCCATGTGTGGTGATTTTGCAACCTCTCTGTTCTTGTTTCTCCTCTCTGTCATTTTTAAAGCTTTGTTCTTGTAGTGTCTTATCTCTGTCATGTTCCAAGCCTTGTTATGGTAATCTATCATCTTGGTCGTTTTATCATCTCCAGGGCTACCAACAGGATGCCGCCAATCATACTTTGAGGTGTGGTGGTGCCGGAGAGATCAAAAGTGGCAAACCTTATAGACATGTTTCATCCATTTGTTGCCTCCTTGTCTAACGTAACCTATTGTGGTATCCTCTCTTTTTTTTTTCTTTCGTCAACACTAAAGACCAACCTCACACTTATCTGTGATCCAGAGAGGAAATTGAGGAACGACCTGATAAACATTACTTCAACAAGCTTTAAATCAATAAAGTGCTTTCCTAGCTGCAGTTTTGTGTGGGCCTTCCGTACTTCTTGGCTTGGGTCAAGGATCAAACATGATAGATTGTAGACCTTAACATAATGGACTTACAAGTTTTTTTTTCTTGAGCCACAAGGCTTGGGAAATATTATTGACTAACCGTGCATATGTGATTTTTAATCGCCTTAAGTATAGTCATATAACATTGATCATTATGTAGGCCATTTTAAGTTCAATTATCAGAATCTCGTAAAGTGATCAATATAGATACCTACCTTGCTATTACCCAAATCATTATGTACAGCAAGGTTCGAATTTTTTTTCAAGAAGTCGTCACAATTTAAGATAGTTAGCAACTCCTCTCAGCTTACCAGATTTGTCTATTTCTCATTATTGCCTTCATACAATATATATATATATATATATATATATATATATATATATATATATATATATATATATGTGTGTGTGTGTAAGTCGCTATCACAAAAAGGGCTTCCTTATACAAGAACCTGTAACTGCTACCATGGGCGCTCAGCTTACTTTATCATTGAAAATGTTGTCCGCTTCTCTTTTCATGGAACTTTTATATCTTTCGTAACAATTTGAACATTCAGGCATTTTCTGCACATATTACAGTGCAGTAAGTGTTTCAAGTGTAGTGAAACTGATGTTGTTTTTTCATAATTGTCTGATGAATATAGTTTGTTATTGTGAAAGTCATGTCAGGTTGGCTCAAAGTGTTTAATGTACTCTCTCTCTCTCTCTCTCTCTCTCCTTCTCTCTCTCTCTCTCTTGTATAAATAATTAGCATCTAAATCAACTGACTGACAAGTTGAACCACGTCTGCTAATAAAAGAAAAAAATTAAAACTGTTACAGGAAAACAGTTTTACTAACAGTTACCTTTAGGAATTTCAACATGATTTCCCCCCCCCCTCTCTCTCTCTCTCTCTCTCTCTCTCTCTCTCTCTCTCTCTCTCTCTCTCTCTCTCTCTCTCTCTCTCTCTCTCTCTCTCTTCATAAAACCGAATTCTTTCTCTGAGAAAGGTAGTAATATTTTACAATAATTAGGACTGTTTTACAATTTAACCTTTTGAACTTTATAGAACCACGAGTTAGATGTATATTTTGCTTGGCTGACTTACAGATGACTTACAATGGCATACTACATTTTTGGAATTCTAAAATATTACCCTAATAATTGACTTATTAGATGATTTGTGGGATTCTATGCTTTCTTGAGCATTTAAATGTCCTTTCAAAAACACTTCTGAAAACCAACTTGAAATGTGACTGCTATCCTTACAAAGTTTGACTATTGTACTGCATTTTTTGACTACGTTTTAATGATTTGAGGCCTAATGTCACTTGCTTCTGGCTGATGTTTAACATTTGAACCAATCTACTTACTTTATTTGCAAATTCAAACACTTTTCTTTTTGAAATACTCTTAGTTTATCTCCTTTAAAACAACATCATGTCTTTAACTACATGCCTAAAACACATCGAATTATATAATCATGTTGTTTGGATTCTTATTGATGGTCTTTTTAGGCCTAGAGGGCTTTTCTGATGGATTGATGTTGGTGTTGGTGTCGCCTTGTGGACTTACATGGATGATGATCATTGTTGAGATGGTCTTTGCAAGTAGTACCTTTTTAAATACTGAATTTTATTGACATTTTCAACAAGTTAAGAACCTCCGCTTACAAATTTTTTGATGTGCTGCAAATTTTGGTCCCTTTTCATAAATTGTATGGTCCTGTAGGTGCATGAATGATGCAACTGTTCAAGCCAATTTACTGAAATAGGCCTATAATTTCAAACAAAACTTTTTGCATTCTGTCATGTTAAAACTAGATATGGCTTTTTCGACCCTATGGACCTTTGCACTCACGTTTTGGTCTCTTTTGGGTAAATACGAACTATAAATTTATGTGTTTCAGCTATACATACCAAGGAACATTGCCTTTGGTCGGAATTGACTTGGATTTGTTTCGTTAGGACTACGGTTTGGATATAGTAATGGCACTGTCTAATTTAAATTCAAATAGGCTTGATGATATGTATGAAGAAAAAGATAATTAAATATTCCATGTAGACGCCAGGGTTGTTTTTGGTGACGTGCCTTAAGGGAGCATTTATTGTTCGTCTTGGACAAAGGTGCTACTTCAACTTGATTACGTGAACCTATGGACTATTCATTAAAGGTAATTGTATCCTTTACATGATTGCATGCATTACACTCATTATGTACAAAGTAGATGGATAAAACAAATATGGCAAACTGTCATGCAAGTCTGAAATAACATTTAGTTTCACGACTTCAATCGCAAAGTGACACCCAATATTTGTCTTTTTACATTTGTTCCCATGGATTCAAAGCCAAGGAACAGTGATGAGTTTTATTCAAAATCTTTACTTCATTTCACAATTTTAGGCATACTGTGATACACTGTAATGTAAAATTTCGTTCTTAAAATCAAAACCTTAGTGGATTGCATATTGTATCATTTCAAAGCACTGAAATACTGCATCCTTGGGAGGAGATGATGAACAGTATGTTTTAATCTAAACGTATCTTTTTCTTAGGAGTATGCATAGATTTGAGCATATTATCAATATTCATTTCAAGGTAGTATTAACCTACTGCAAAGCAATGAACATTTAGGGACATGTCTTGAAATATTGTGTTTACTTTTGCTGGGTGTTGCTGGATACAGTAAATAGTATGTTATGGAGTCGTTAAGGCCTATGTTTCCACTCCACATTTCAAAAATGCCAAATTTGTTCTAAAATGTACTCCTTACTAAAATTTAATTTTAAAGGACATCATTATCTTTGAGCTCATTGTGATATAAAGTGTCTGTACGTTTACATTAAATAACAAAATATTCTTATGGTGGACAATCATAATTATCCATACGTAAGAATTACAAGTAGTTTCGTGTTCCTAGAGAATTTAAAAAAAAATTACAAGACTAAAAAACATAGTCATCATTTCATTATTTTTGTGCAAATGACCTTCTTTCGAGCCAATGACCTTGATTGTTTGGTGTTAGTACGATAATTGATTTATAGGAGATTGCTGCTCCTAACCCCCAGAAATTGCATGATTATTAGCATAAAACATTTTTTTAAAGTGAAAGTACAAAGTATACCTCAAACAATTTAGCGGATATTTTTGCAATGAGTGAAATAATCCATATCTAAAAATGAATAGTTTTACAGCTTTCAACACTTTTGGCCTGCCAGACACCTCATCAACGATCACTAGGGTCTATACTACCTGTCACTAAGAGTGTTTGTTTTGGGCCCTCTGAAAACCACTACCTCTTTTTCTATTGCACCTTTGAAAACTGGCGTCTAGTTGATTAGTTAGTAGTTCATCCGATTTTCAATGGTGAAATAGAAGCATGTCGTTTTTTTTTTGTTGAAAGTTCACGTCACAAAGACTGTGGCTGGCCATCTCCATGGTGTAAGTGACCTGCTCCAGGTACTGGTGCTTAGTCATGGCTTTGCGACGAGAGAGTGTATATGTGTGTGTGTGTGTGTGTGTGTGTGTGTGAGTGAGTGTGAGTGTGTATATGTGTGTGTACGTGATTTTGCGTGTTGGCGTGAGGAAAGGGGTGGGGTCTGGTCCCCCTTTTCATGGAAAAAAAAACTTTGTACCAAATAAAAAGGCAATAATAAATAGACCTACCCATAGGTCTAAATATAGTCACAAAAACGTTGCGTGGCCACAAATATCACTGAGTGCACCTGCAGTGCACAATCCCCGCACATTTCATTTTAAAGGATCCAAATAGCAGGTCTACATCATTAGTTTGGCTTCCCTGCAGACCACCGAGCCTCGATGGCCCACACAAAACACGCCAGCGTGAACCAACAAAGTCAGACAAGTATGGAAGCAAATGGACGACCTCCGTTAAAACCCGAGTTAACAGGACAGTAAGCACATGTACGCCTGACCAAAGGTGCAAGAATTTTTTCAAGCAATGTCAAGTATCGGCGCATATCTGCTACACCGTCCGTTTTGTCAAGTTCGCCTTGCGGCTGCGACCATTACCATGTGCAGTGCTTGCCCTCCCAGACCGGCAAGGCCCCCAATATTGTTATACTTTCTGTAATTCAGCATTTTGTCGCTGATCCGCGTGACATTTAGAAAGACAGAAAGTACCTACATGTACTCGATCTGCATTAAATTTGTTGACTGCACGGTGCTGCTGACATTACGGGATTTTTAAAGAAATATTGACAGCAGGAATTATTTCTAAGTTTACATGTACAAAATGGCATAGTTACCACAGAGACTCTCATATTTACTGATGTATTTTTGATGGTGTATCTTAGGCCTATGCCTACAATTTAAACACTTATCGGAACGTACCAATAGGATTTGTTGTTGTCGTTGTTTTTAAGTTGAAGCCTGTGTGACCTTAAAAGGCTAAGCTGACATACTTGTTTCAGTTTTGGTAACAGTGGATCCTGACACTTTTCACGTAAAAAGGGTGACTCGGAACTGACGGAATTCAAACAAAGCATGATTGCGACATATTCCACAGGCCACAGGACTACTGCCGTCTGTGCATATACATTCAGCTGACCACACGACTGTCACATTCCCCTTCCGGAATTCGATTTTTTTTTCAAAGACGCCAGCCAGTTTATGCTGAAAATTTATGGATATGTTCAGTGTGGCAGGGTCAAATGCTTCTGTTCACTTGATAGTGTTGTTTTGGATCCCTGATTTCTAATGAAAAGTTTCAGTTCGGGTACTTGGTGCTTCAAGCACAGATTCATATTAGTACCTTGTAAGTCTGTGGGGTTGCATACTTTTTTCTTAGTTTTTACTTTTGCCCCCAAACCGTCCACCAAAATCTTGAAACTTGAACATGTACCTTGGGCGAGTCCCGAGTGAATCCGTTCGAATGGTCATGCTTTAGTAATTTTATTTTAATTCCTAAAATGAATTTTTAACTTGCAAAAGGGTCATCTTCAGGACCTCATTATGAGGACACTACGGACCAGATGTCTTGGCTGTAATTTTCTGATGACGTCACGTCCTAAAATAAAAGTCCCAGGTCTTGCGAGAGGGAACATGAACAGGTTATTAAAAGTCATCGATCTGATAAGCAGCCCGTACATACACCTGCTGGACCTGCTCAACATTTCAACATCTATGCACCAGGAAGTGAGGTGACATGTCAATCATATCAACTATACCAGAGGCCCACACAGCGCCCACATATAATTACGTGCTAGGCCTAACTGACTAGTCTGACGTTCAAATAACATCTTTACATCCTTTGAGAAAGCTGGGGACATCACCGGCGAAATATCTGGATATCAGAAATATTATCACATGGAATAAAAGTCCAATATGAACTTCAATTTATGAATTAAAATTTTGTTTCAACATATTAATATTTTTCCTCTGTTATGAGTCTTGGTAAGCCTACTCAACTTGCTGCTTAAAAAATGAAACTTGGGTCATCGTGTAACAATTTATTTGAAATGCAGTGAAATTATTATTAGAAAAAATGACCCTTAAAGAACAAAATCATTAACCATGTGTGACTAAAGACAGTTAACAATTATAGGAACAGAATTCAAGAACATGAAATGAACGCATTTGGTTCCATTTACTTGGTAAACTAACGAAACTTTATCCCCAAAGTCAAGGTTAAAGTGTTTATTCACTGCTTATAATACACATTTAAAAAAAAGTAGTTGATTGTGACATGCTGATATGGGGACTTTTGAAAATGACAGTGGATTGTTTACATTTCAGGTCATGGTATTGGCTGTTGTACAGTTTCCTTTTACAACAGGTCTTAACTTTGGTTAGATATTTTCTGTAACAATGGTACTAATAATGTCATTCATTTCATTATCATCAATTGATATTCCATGTTGCTTATGTATGCTTATAAGCTGTTCAAACTGGGAATTTGAAAGTGGAAGGTCTTCTAATGTCACATATTCAAAATCCATATCATAGGTAGCATCACGTATTTCAAAGTCCATATCATAGGTAGCATCACGTATTTCAAAGTCCATATCATAGGTAGCATCACGTATTTCGAAGTCCATATCACAGGTAGTATGACGACGTGCTGAGGAGTCCGTATTACAGGTAGTATTATGCATGTACAATATCTCAATGCGTGGACGGAGTGCTTTGCTGATAGTATTTGACATGTGTTTTTTGTGTTGTAGTCAAAATAACCTGAGTAGGTTTTCAGACTACTCTCTGCTTTATGTCCTGAAATTGATATTATGTGTCTACTGGCAAATTAGGCAGTACCAAGTATATGCATTGCTGTGTTCCTCAATGAATGATTGGTAAACCGAGCTGATAGGCCAACCCAAACACTAATTTTAGGCATCAAAGATCTAATAGTACTGTGTCCCAAAGGTACACTGTCATACCGGACACGATCGCTCAATGAAAATTTGTGCTTTTGTTGCTGAAAAAGGTACACACACCTTGGATTAAAATGTGCTTTATACTCCATAAAGGACCTGACAGGGCAGTCCTCACAATAATAGTTACAAATTTGAACTATACAAATTAAGTATTTCATTAACACAATGTAACCAAAACATTAAAGTACTCAAATTATGAACGTCCTATTTTATATTAATCTGTCAGATGAAATATATGAGAGACTGAGAGTGGTTGATAATAGATTGATATCAATATATAATCCTAACCTTATTCTGACATGTAATTTATCACAAGATTAAAGACAAAAAAATTAATATATAGTTCACAGGTGTAGCCAGGAAAAAAAAACAAAAACAAAACAAAACAAAAAAAAAAAAAAAAAAAAAAAAAACACAAAAAAACAAAAACAAAAATAAACAAACAACCCCCCCCCAAAAAAAAACATCAACAACAACAACAAAAAACTATAGGTGCTAAGGTAGTATGGTACTACCATTGATTACTAAACTAGATATTCCTCCATGGTACTACAACATTGTACTTGGTCTTAGTTATAGCTTAACACAGGAAGACTGTTTCTAATTTCCTCTTATTTTTTTTAATAATTTCCTTTTGTTCATTCGTTTATTTTTTCTTTTTATTTCAAATACAAAAAAGAAAACATTCTTTCCTGGTATACTTTGCAGCCGACTTTCAGCGTTGTTGTTGTCATTCTGGTGATTTTTCTGTCAACCATTCTTTCTTAATGTAAATGTACAGTCACCATTGCCGTCCTTCGTTGCTGCAAAGTCTAATTTTATGTTCCGGTATGTTTTCAGGCCCTCGTGGACCAAAATATAGCATGATGTCAACAAAACTTTTTCTTCCAATTTTGTACGATCAAAACTGTCGAAGTAAGAACACATTTCTTCAAAACAGCCCAATTAATAGATGGATAATGTTGAGCTCCCCTTTGCCCTGTTGCCTTAAATCCTTCGTGACTGCTTGAAACATGACATAAGATTTCCTTGAAATCATTGTCATTTATGATGTCAAAAGTGGAGCCCGTAGGACCAGCATTTGCCAAATATCTATAAATCCCGTGTCATATGCAAAATAAACTTGATCTTTTCTATGGTTCTCCATTCTCCTAGGTACTTCAGCATAAAATTTACCCAAGGTCCGATCGAGATTTGCTTTGTCATAAAGTTCTACGTCCCCCAAAAGACCTTTTGCTCGTAAATGTGTGCGCAAAATATTAAATGCTTTCTCTGTGGCCCACATTGTGTTAGGCAAATCCTTTTCTAGTAAGAGTAGCTTCATTTCTTGGTCAAAAATGGTTGTGAAACGACCAGCACTGTAACAATCATCTGCCATTTTTCAAGTGGTGAACAAGGTGTGCGCTACCAGGCAGTGAATCGGATAATTGTACATGATTGGCTGAAAATTGCTAATGACGCATTACTTTTACACGTGCGTCACGCCAGAGGTCTTGACTGCAGCACACGAGGTCTGGACTGGAATACTTGAATCGATCAAAAACAGTGGACCCCTGTGTTTAGAGCGTGACAGGTGACGGTGACTTAACCAATAGAGCATGTATCCAGGGCCACAGACTTTTTACCAGCTAAATACTTACTTTGGGCATATAGACAAGATATTCAAGAGCTGGAAAAACAAGAAGTCCAATCGAACAGCAGTAGGGAAATTAGTGGAAGATCTTGGCCTTTATCCAAATAACAATAGTCACAAGAAAAATGATCAGACAGTTTTTAAATAGGTATATGCTTAAGATTGTATGCCACCTTACAAAAAAGTTACAGAAAAGAAAAGCACAGAAACTTAACTTGATCTGAAGGCAAGATTGATGAAGCAGAATCAAATAGACGGGGGCAAAACGGAAACAATCACAGCTTTCCATAATGCAACAATTCTTTGCCAGCTTTGGAAAATATTGACACTACTGTGAGAGAGGCATACAGTCATTTGCCTGGCAATGTAGATAAATTTGTTCATGAAGGCTCCAGATGGCGTCTGTAAGAATCATTTGAGTTGGTAATTACATTTAGAACATACCATGCAAGTAGGGGCTCATTAAAATGTCCCACTCACAATGGCTTTTTAACACCCACTTGGTGATAAATGTTAGGAATCTGGGCGATTAATGTTTTATGTGGGCTGTTTTGCCAGCACTGTGTCGAGCATCAAATCTTGTGAGAAAAATATGCAATAACATAGCCTATCGAAAAGAAATAAACTTTACAGACATGTCATTTCCTGACAAAATATCAGACACTGCCAAGTTTGAAAAGTTGAATCGTTGGCTGTCTATCAATGTTGACGGTTTTAAGTGGAAAACTTTATATCTGGTGTATATCACTGTGAGCAAAAAGAGCAAACACATTGATTTGCTAGTGCTAAAAGAACAGTATTATGTTTGAAATAATGTGGAAAAATGTGTCACATCTGAGATTTCACGAAACTAAGAATAAGGGCAGAATGTATTTATGCACATACTGTAAAACACCTTTTACAAAGGAACACAGTGTACTGGAACATGTACCTAATGCAAAACATTAGGTTTGCAGAATACCAACATGCCAAAAACAGGCAGTATGTGTACATTCAAGAAAAAATTAAACCAATTGCTTACCCCTTTTGTTATTTATGTTGCTTTGAGTATATCATTGTTCCACTCAACGAACACCGTACACTCTGTGAAAGTAGGTCTTCATATTCCACGAGGATTTTGCATATACACTGGGTGCAGAGAAGAACCTCAATTTTCCTCAAACACATCGATACTCTGCAGGGGCAAGGATGTTGCTCAGACATTTCTATACATTTGAAAAGAGAAATATATGGAGTTACCAATATGTTAGTGATTCTATGCCAATTGTGCTGAGAGAGAGAAGATGCACAGAAATTTTAGCTAGAGAATGCTTGCTTCTTTTCTTAAAAAACATGCTTCTTTTCTTAAAAAACAAATGGTCAGTCAGTGAGACAAAAAGAGATTACAACCACTTGAATTGGCAATATTGAGGTGCAACACGCTGACAGAATGATATACAGGCGTAGATCCAAGGTAAGCAAAAAGGCACATGTGACAGAATCTGCTTAAGGGCAAAAGTATCTTGGAAGCAGCTCTGGATTGTTTTCGAGTTATTGTATGATGTAAGCATGCATCAGATGATAAAAAAGGAGTAAGAGGTGGCGTGCCCATGATGAATCATCGTTATAGAGACAGAAATGATTGTGAAAATGGAATGCTGCATATTTATGCAAATTATTTGTATGGTCATTACGTTATGCAATCACTTCTAGGTCGACATGCTACCAACAGAAGGTGCCTACTATGTTGCAGAAGAAGACTTTGATTACCTGTATCAACTCCACGAGCTGCACAATAAATTTCTTTTTGCACCAAAATATATTTAGGTTCATCAAATATGATTTCTACACATTCTACTCACCTGTTTGAAAACATGAAAAGGACTCTTCGGACAAAAACTAATTCCACATCTTGGCCCCCAAAAAAACACATGTCTTTCATGCACTTGCTTAACCACTGCATCTTGGACTCGGTAAGGTGCAGAATAAGGTCCATCAAGTGCTTTTTTTTAAGCAAGAGTCTTGTCTCGAGCCACATACATGTATGTGTGTATAAAGGCCTTGCCGAGAGATGCTACCTTAGATTGTGAAAAAGACTTCTTCAAATTGATGAATAATGCATTTTATTTCGGAAAAACAATGGCGAATCTTCGCAATGCATCAGTTACACACTCATCACAGACTGCAAAAAACGAAAGACGCACTGAACTGCATCAAACTACAAAACTCATCACATTTAGCATAAGGATTTGGTAGGAATAAGTAAAGTACAAAACATTGTTCACTTGAAAAGGCCTATAAACATAGGAGAAGCAGTCGTGGCTTCTTTAAAAGGCACTCAAGTACCAGTTCATTTTTCAGAAGATGCTACCAGTGTGCAGTGTGCAATCTTTGAGACTAATGTTCATAGACACCAACTCACTGGTGTATCATGTGACAATCACTAATTAGAATGCAAAACTGACCATAATTGCTGATGACTTGGACACCTCAAACTATCCTACAGATCACCCTCTTTACAGCATGAACAAGAATGTTGCATGAAATTCACGGATAAATGTGCTGGACAAACAACGACTGCTTTCTGTGGGTTACATACAAAAATGTACAGCATAAAAATGGCTAACAAAAGGACCAAAAGCAGGCACAAGGCATAGGTAAAGCTGTCATCAAAATGTTGACTCTTGAAAATTACCCAGATGTACTGAAAACTGCTTCATACATCAGAACATGTGTCAATAAAGTACTTTCCAACCATCACCAATTGGTGACAGAAACAATGAATAAGATAGCACTGTCTGTGTATGATGAAAAGTATTATGATTTGAATGATGGTTTATCGCTTGGGCATAAATTGATCCCCAACCCTACACTTTATTGTACATTTTTAAATTGTGTGAAGCTGGCTTACCATGCTGGTGTGGATTGAAATATCAAGCATCCTTTTGCATTATGGATGGCCAAGGTCAATCTGGCAAAACGGAATGAGTAAAATATTTGATAGACAAAATGGAAAAAAATAGTTTTACAATAGTCAAAGTGGCATGGCAATATGGGGTTTGGCAAACTGGACTTGAAGAGCTGCAGCCAAAAGTTGACTTTGTGTCCTGTCTGGATGGATGGGGGATACCCCCCTAAAATGTGCCCCTTTTGATGGTACATGTAGTTGATGACATGATGGATGAAATGGACAAGCAAATGCTGGATATGTTCACCGAAAAAGCCACCATCAGCGTACAAGCATCATATTTATTGTATAGACCCTTTTCGTTGACAACAAGTTTTTTTTCAAACTATAAGTTTTAATGTTCACTATCTTGTGAATTTTGAAACTGCAAGAGACAGACAACAAATAACTGTGCTAGCCAAGCATCTTGAACAAACTGAAGTGGAGCTATGGTGAAAGCATTTGAAGCTGCAACAAAGGATAAGCAAAGCTACTTCTTCATTCATTGTGCACCTGGAACACTTGAAGTATAAAATACACATTAGTATTTAATCTTCAAAGCCTATTGTTGTCATGATCACACATGGTGGTGTGGAGTAAATGTTCCAAAGAGGAGCAACTGGGTGCAAAGAAAAAGGTTTCCCAGTGTCTGTGGAGGACTGCCATCTTTCTGTCTTTATTGTGTATAGATGCCATTTTTGAATGAGTGCTTATCATACTAAGACATTACATGACACTTGGCAGCAGTCAAAAGGAAGGGCTTCAGAAAATTACGCATCAACTGTGGAAGCTAGCTGGGAAAGGTGTATTCAGAGTACAGATGAATTTCCTCAACCAGAGAGGATGATTCCTGTCTGTAATTTTACCTGTGATGGCATCACTTGCAAGCAGTCTCTTCAAACCTGCATGAGATGAACATTTTCAAAAAGATGAAGTTAGTGGATACGGATGCTCCACCAGCTGTCAAACCTCAACCAGTCACTGCAAGTTCAATCAGTACACTTACAAATCGCTTCATGTCAAAGCTATTGGAGATCAATGATCAGCTGACCACTGCAGTACAAAATAATAATATAGCAGCATATGGTCAGGCCTAACGAATACCGGGTGCACACCAAGATGGTGACATAGATCTGAAAAATGTCCATATGTCACTAGTTTTCCCTGGGGTATGATCATGGCTGTCTTGGTAACAGTCTTAATAGCAAAGCATCATCACAGACTTGTTGAAAACAGCAGAACAATATCATTTTGGATCAATCAGAATAATGGCAGAATTTTTCATAACTCTTCTGTCTGACAGTTCAAAACAGTATTTTCCATGTGTTACTCTAACAGAATTCAAGATTTAGCTCTGAAAAGTCATAGAACTACATGGATTGTATAAAGTCGGCCTGGCAGAGATATCGTATCCCTATAACTCTGATGACGTCCCAGCTGCGCTTACCTCAAAATAGGAACCCCAGGTAATTGGGGTGCGTACTCAACAATCCAATTTTGGAAACTGTTTTATAACAGACATTATTACGAAAATCCAAATGCATTGAAAATGTTGCTGAGCAATGCTTGTGGAGACCACATCATTAGCTTTTTGGAGAGCATACTCAGCAATCAAATTTTGGAAACTGTTTTATTACAGATATCATAACGGAAATCCAAATCCATTAAAAAAGTTGCTGAACAATGCTTCTGGAGGCCACGACATTAGCTTTATCCAAAAAATAAAACCCACCTACACAAAATGAGGATAAAGAGAGCATTGCTGTATGTAGACCTGGAAATTTTACGTAGACAGCTTTGTCAATTTCTTGGATTGGAGCAATAAAAATTCAGCTCTGGCACTAATGATGCTTAACTATCTTTGCACATTGAAGCTTCATACGAAGTAGATTCGGATGCAGGATTACACACCATATTTGTGTGTAGATATGGTTGAACATACAATAATTGGCGAGACGTTGGCAACAATTCTGCAAATTTTTCAAGCTGCAGGGGACCACGCCTGGCCGAGTACTGAGCATACGATGCACCACTTTATGACCTGTAAAAATTAAAAAAGTTTGGCATCATAGCCATATAAATGATATCTCAGACCAGTCATACAATCCTATTTCATAGAGGTCAAGCAGTTGTTACGGTTCATTTTCGGTCCACTGGCATTAAACGAAAACATGATGAGTATGTCGCCCCTGTTGACAATGTCTACAAAAATTAATACATCATGCAGGCTGCCTGATGGTCACACATATATACAAGCTGAATTTTTTTTCATCATGTGGCAGGATCGAGAGAAGAGGAGGGTCTGTAAGTAAGGTTTTGTGACTGATACAGGCAGTAAACCGCTACACTACTGCAAATGCAATGTCCAAACTGACCATTTAAGCTAAGCAAAATCTACCTTTGCAATATTCAAAATCCTTGCAACTTTCCAGCCAGGTGTTCTGATTCAGAATGAGCAAAAAGAAGGTGACTATTACTTTAGGGATAAGTTTGCAAAAAACCCGCAGCCACCGTGGACCAACTGGCTCAGAGGCTCACAGACCATTGCAATCGAATTCCCCAGGCCGAGATCAGCAAGCTAACAAGCAGTATGCCAAGGCGGATCCAAGCTTGCTTATAGAAGCGTGGTGGTCACATCCGCTATGGATGCAGGCAGCCTCCCAACATCAACAACAACAAACAAAAATTACCTTTTAAGTATAACCATTTCCTCCCAAAAAAAGAGATTTAAAAAGCAAAGATATAATAAAGTTAATAACCTCCCCATACACATCCTCATAACACGTGCATAATGGGGGGGGGGGGGGCATCTTTTTCCCAGCAGTATATTATGCTGTGTTTTTACTGTAGTTATATTCTGGAGCCTGGCGTTTAGAAACTGCCCAGTCCACGGTAGATAGCTATGCAGAGGCACAAACGGCGACGTTATTTTTTTTCTGGTGTCGTCAATATAGCTGATGCTATTTGTGACCATAAGACTTTTTATGTGAATCGCCTTCATGATATTTATGACTTTACATTCATGGACCCTCATTATCACTCTGTAATTTGGGCGCAAATAAGAGCATATCCCTTCAAGGCAATTATTATGTTCATTTCCATATTTTTCAAACTTTAGTTCGATCGCAATACAATTAAGTGCGCAAGATATTTTTGACGGGGGGGGGGGGGTTAAGAATTATATACACATGATATAGATGCTCCCATTGCTTACTTTTGGGCAATTTCAGCTTTTCGTGGGGGGGGGGTATATTTTTGAAGTTATTATGAAAATAAATATGCCAGCATATACCTTTGTCCAACAAAAGTTTCTGTGATTTATTTCTTATTCTATACTCTTTACATTACTGTTAGTTTGTCCCATTTACCAGACCTAGACATTACAGTCTATTCTTGAGTTACCAATCGTGCCGAATATTGCTTGTGTTGGAAATTGGGGAATGTTAGGTTTGGTACGACACCATTGGATATACCCGATATGCACGGTTAACATCCTTTTGATACCTCAAATAAGAGCACCTCTTGATAAATAGGGAATGCAATTTATATTAAAGTCATTGACATGCCCTTTATTTTTTTAAAATGATATATGCAATGTACAAATATATCATATATAATGATCATAATAACACACAGATTTCGCATGGTCAAAATTAATAACAGACAAGTTTTAGAGGTTAACCGTCCGTGCCATGAAGAGTGATTGATGTAGACTTGCCTGGTTTGCAACAAAACACACGGCCCCTCAATGGAGTCTACACTTCTACTTACCCTCCGACCAGCCAGGATCAAGTGAAATTGTTTTCTTCACTTAATTGAATAAAGTAATTTTAGCATATTTTAAATCTGAATGTTAAGATTAAATCGAATTTAATTCTTTATCTACTTATCTTTCCTATGTTATATAAATAAAAATAGGTCCCGGAATTTCACACATTGAACAGTAAGCACAATATCATTATACGTCACCAGAATGACAAGAGTCCTTTCACCATGGATTTTTTTAATTCTTAATATCAATTCAGATAAGGAAGGTCATTGTGCTATCATCATCACCTAAACGCTGACCGCAACCGTGCTTGTAGTAATATGAGAAAACATGATTCATGCATCATCTGTTTTTAGTGAACGGTCTTCGGTGAACGGCACGTGCTTTTGCAGACCATGTTATATCAGATGTTCGTCTCAAGGAACGAACTAAATGCTTCTTTTTGTGTATGCTCTCAGAATATTTAGGTTACGTATGGTTTAATGTGTATGGAAACTATACTTTGTATGTCAAGAGAGTGTTTGGCAATTTCACGTATGCTAGCATAGATGTGCAACGAAAATAATGACAAAAATTGGGAGTATGTACGTCCCAGTTTATATTACACTTCCTAAAACTTGCTCGCAGGCAGGATTCAATCGGGACGCTTTCAGCCCTCCGGTTTGCCGTAGTAATTCAAGCATGCCTCAATAATTTAAAGATATTTTACTTTTGTTTTTAACATTTTTTTGTTAAATTTTGTCACTAAAATTTTGAAAAAGTAAATCTTCTTCAAATCCATCGAGCCAATTATTTTGCAATTACATTGGGACATTTCTTGGGACCTGTAACCACACTAATTTGTTCAACAGGCCGTGCCACTATTATTTTTCATTTCTTTGAAGAATTTTTGTGTTTTTACTTTTCTTGTCTTTTTTTCTTCAAAACTACATGTTGGATCTTTGTCAAACATGTTTGGAATGTACATGGCTCTCCTTTTAACTAAATGTGTTGATTACATGGTGATCATGTCATTGTTTGATTTTTCACAAAATAATTATCAAAATAGTAAGACTAAGTAATGGGATGTGTATAGTTGACACAAGGGATGGTGGATGATATCATTCTTAAGTTCACAGCACCGCTGCAGTCTTTGCATGTCAAGGTAGCTGAGCACAGGACTGTCGCTGTCCGTTGCTGTACCTCCATTTCTCTCCAAACGTCCACATGTACATGTGCGGCATCACCTGCTAGCAGATCATCTATGCATACCCCAAGCTTGTCAAAAACTCGATGAAAATTGGCTGTAGGCCGTGTATTGGTAGCTGATATGAACAAGACGTGTCGGTTTGTTTCCAAAAGTTAAAATGTGCTGCAACCCTTCCGTTTTGACCAGACTGAAAAAAAATATTGGTCGATTTTTTTTGTCCTTACAGCACCAAGAGGTATTAAAATGCTACCGACGCATTTGTCCATATACAAGAATTGCTTGATCTGTCTTGGTATCTCACATATTAATGTGGAACCCTCATACATATATTGGTCGAATTTGGGGAAGTCAATGCGACACATCCATGCGAATATCCTGTCAAAATTACCTGTCCTGTTGTCAGGCAAGGGCAATAAGCATCTGCCATGATGGGGACGTCATGATGGATACACCAACGCCTCATCCACCAGTCAAGCAGTCCCCTCCGTAAGCAACAGAAAGACGTGTTATGAGCGAGGCTTGTGGATGATGAGTTGTAATATCTGGAAGCTACATGGATTGCCCGGTCTCGAAACACACTCACTGGACGAAGGAGCGTGAGCGGGCGGTCCAAGCACACGCCCATTGTACAAGAACATCTCTTCCAAGCCAAGAAGTCAACTGTCAGATGACCTGGGAAGAGACGTTTGATTCACATCAAGTTGTAATGTATCGAAACAGATACCTGGTGGCAAGCACACACACATTGGTCGCAGCAACCTGCGGTAGCACTACTGTTTCTGGAAATAAAGAATGATTTTTAAAAATGGTGATCATTTCAAGCTCAGTGGCTGTCCAAAGAATTTGATCATCGTGTGTCTAACAAGTAGAAGTCCTAATGTCTGCAAGGGCAACATATTATGCCCTGTTTGATGCATAGATCTACCCGGACATACTGGTACTCCCTTGATAAGCTTTACCGGCTGAGCAAGGCCCGCAACTAAAATGAATATGTCGATCGTATTTCCACCATGGTCTATTTTCTACACCAATTAGGTTACAAGTCTGGGGTGTTAATGTTGGACCGTACTTTTCAAAGCTGACAATTGTTTTGTCCTAATAACAAACAACACAAAACATGGAAACCCAGAAGAAGCTCACTATAGTTAAACGGCTGTCCAGGGATACAGTATGTATCCATGCATTCAGGCCAGCAACTTGGTAATTTCTCATTGGGTCTGAAACTCTCATCAAACTAAGGTCCATGTGTGGAAGTATTGAACCTGTTATTGATACAAAGTTTTAAATAAAGTCCACACGTCAAACTCTAATTTCATTATTAATTAACATTTGAGCAAGCTTGATTACTCTTAACATATATAAATGAAGAAGTGTAGTAAACAGAGGGCATGCAAAACGAACTGCTTTCTCGTGCAGGTGACATTTACAGTGCAAAGTGGTCGATTTCATGTAGCTTATGCCGGGTGAACAAAAATCAGTTGATAACCCATGCAACTATACACAGCAATTACAAATTTTCAATATGTGTGCATAAACGATCACTTTCAGTGAATTGCAGACTAAATGTGTTGTGGCCCAGGATGATCTGTCAGGAGTTACTTGCAAGCAAGTTTCTCTTATAGTTAAAACCTTTTAAAGTGAAGACACATAGCGTAAATGATAGAAAATTAAGCTCATCTATTCACTTGCTTGTGTCGACTGCATTCATCTGCCTATCCACATGTGTCCTGAAACAGATTTCTATCACCTTCCTTTTAATTCTACGAAATGCCAATCCACGAAGCCCAATCTGACTCGCATATCTTTTCTTGACTGATCCATAACTCCATATGGGGCTATCAAAAACACCTGAGTGTCAATTGCCCTGTGCTGGTGCCCATGCAACCCCGGAAAACACGAGGCTCACCACAGCAGTGTATTGGGGACAGGTGAGGCACCAAAGGCCTTCTGTTGTCACTACTACTTACGGCGGCTCATAGCCTGAAAAAGTACTAATGCAAACATTTATAAATCAAACAATCATGGCGCTAACTGTTGAACAAATTAAGTTCTAGAGGCTCCGAGATATGTCTGTATGAATTTCAAAGTAATTGGATCCGCAATTTTGGCGAAATTGATATTTTACAGATTTCGTCACAAATGAACAAAAAAGTCACACAAAATCCATAAGTCACTGGATTATTTAAACAAAATGGTAAGGATCCACTCAAGGTACATCCTAACTAACCTTTATCTGAATCTGGTTGACGGTTCGACCTGGAGAAAAAGTCATAAATATGAGTTACCATTGCGATTCCCATTAACTTGCATTGTGATGAGCGAGAAAATTTCATTAACCGATAAAAATTCACATTGCGCAATTCGGTAAAATGCAAAATATCTCCACCTAGTTAACACCTTTGACTCTTCAACCAGCTGCAGTTCCATCGCCTTTCAGAAGAATTTAAGTGCTGGCTTTTGCACACGCAAAATCGAACAATTTACAGCACCACCTGGTGTCCATGGGTCCCCAGACGTGTCCCTATGCATTTTCGAAGCAAGTGGCTCGAGTGTTTCGGAGCAGAAGATTTCTTGAAGATTTTGTCCCCCAAAATCTATCAAGAAAAACCATTAAAAACATAATCACTGGCCTGTGACCATTGAACAGACTTGGCAGACACCTACCCAAGGTAGATCACCTTTAAGTTTCAAGTATATCCCAACCGACATAGCCGTCGTAAATGCGAACTGTTGATAGACGGATGCTGACAACGACGCCGAGAGCGACACCGACATCGGCGTCGACGACGACGGACAAAGGACCATGATGTACGTTCACCTGAGTGACAAGTCAGCTGCTCCAAAATGTACATTTTGACCAATATAGGCATATGCCGATTTTATGAAAATGTGATTGAACCTCTAAACAGTTATTTCCTCATTTGCATAGGCGTGTGACAGTTTTTGCCACAGAGCTAAATGTTTATCTTATGAACATATGACATGGTTGAAATTATTTTGGGGTTTAAAACCTTTAGTCAGGTCCATTTCCCTTAATTAGTTCACCTTTATTGTCTTTATGTTACTAACTTGGAAACTTGGACAGTAGTTACCTAGAAATTGTCTTCTGTGTTCCGTGTGTGTGTGTGTGTGTGTGTGTGTGTGTGTGTGAGAGAGAGAGAGAGAGAGAGAGAGAGAGAGAAGAGAGAGAGAGAGAGAGAGAGAGAGAGAGAGAGAGAGAGAGAGAGAGAGAGAGAGAGAGAACGTTTCCTAGGATGCACTAGCGTCTTTGCTCTGAAGACGTTAGAAGCATTTTTTGCCACTTTGAATAGTAATGATTAAAGCTCAGCCACTTTGAAATATATTTATATTTCTGTTGGCAAGAAGAAACAAGTATTTAAACTGTTGCTAATTGTGCAGCACCAATGTGACGAAACACACACACACACACACATACACACACACACACACAAAAGTAAATAAACACATGAATGGATCAAAACCCACTTCCAAGCCTATAACATTATGTTTGTCGTGCCGTACATGTGTATTTATAATAATAATAATAACAATAATAATAAAAAAACCCAAAAAAAACCCAATAATAATAATAATAATAACATTAATAATAATAATAATAATAATAATAATAATAATAATAATAATAATAATAATAATTATTATTATTATTATTATTATTATTATTATCATTATTATTATTATTGTTGTTGTTGTTGTTGTTATAACATATGATGAATAGTCTGACTTTCCACATTATTCAATTAACGAGTTAATTAATTTGGTGGGGTATCTATACCGTAAGTTTTTATTATTCCTATGGTATAGTATTTGATCTGAAATTTAATATACAAACCCGTATTTCTACATCAATTTTACAGCAAAAAAGGATCATATGACGGTGGCGGTTGCAAGATGAACAAGGTACAGTTTCGCACGGGACATTTCTGCCAGGAACGTTCACACTATACAAACAAACAAACAAACAGACACACAAACAGAAAAACAAAAACAAAAAACAAATAAATAAAGAAATGCATGAACGAACGAATGAGAAAACAACCAAACAAATTAAATAAATAAACAAACAAGACAGGATTTTAGAACAAAAAGCAAGACCTGCAGCATTTTAGATTTTTTAACTATCACACTAGACCCTTGGCATCAAATCAAATTATATGATTCCACCAGAGCTAGACTTTGTGTAAGGATACCTTGCATGACGTACACTTATAGTGATGTCCCCGACCCAAATCAATGCTAATATGAGAGTAGAAAAAAATTGTAGATGTTATTCACTGTTTGCCTCATATAAGAGATGAATACATCATGATGCACCCTATTAGCGGCTTTAAATGTATGTGTGCATGTATGTATATAAACCATCTGCTGATGTTCTGCCATTTGCTCTCATGTTTATCAAATACTTATAACCGCACACCCACACAAACACACTCACCCACCCACCCCGCCACACATATATATGTCAACTAGTTCCCATGCCAAAGTTTATGGACGTACGGATGTCTCTCAGAAACTGAATGTTTTCAAACACAAGTCACTTCCCTGTAACAAATTATTGGTAAAAAGGATACCACAGGTATTTCCGCCGAAAGACTACTCCTTGCACTGTATATATGGTAATGACTAGTGATGACGAGATGCGCTTTGGATTGTGTGATGTAATTATAAAGTGCAACATTTAGGCACATTCTTTGAACTCGCTTTATTTGGAGTTACAAATTCTTTGGCCCTGTACGGCGACAGTCGTAAGGTGTCAGACAGCTTATCGCCACCAAATGCCACCTCTTGCCCCCTGAAAATGACTGCCGAAATTATCAACGGCCGCGGAAAGATTAAATCAGTTACATGCCTAATTATTTTTGTATCATAAATAAGTAAAATAGCTTGTTCAGGTGAATCACATCTGTATTATAATTATTGCTGTTACATAGTAAACGTGCATATAAACTTGAAAGCCCCACAAAGATTCGAAGAACAATCATGAGATTACTCTCAGCAGTATAATCGGAACTTATTTGATAGATTAATGTTAATTAAGAATGCTGAACTACTGTGTTCCTTAGATATTCAATTTAGATTTAAAGCTGACCACTCATTGGCTCAGTGTGCAGGCTCTATGATGAATTGCATAAATTACTGTACATCAAATGGCACGAACGTTAATTTGATATTGATATATAGATGCAGTGTTTGATACAGTTGAATCTGAAAAATTATTTAAGTTACAAGTGATAAGAAGAATATCCCGTATTTGTTAAACAGGTACACAAATCAGAAGGTTCAAAAGCATGTTCATGTCTAAACGGCCTTAAGCAGGGCGGAGTCCCTTCCCCCGTACTATTGCGACTGCACTGGGATGAACTTCTCTAAATTGAAAAAAATCAGGATCAGGACATCACGTTGGTAATGTATTCATTGGCGCATTGGTATACTCTTGCAAGCCGCTTCACATAATTCAAAACAAGGAGAAATCAACGCCAATAGTTGGAAAATGCATACTTCAAGTTTTGATGCAGCAGACCCCAACAAATATAAACATAATGGCATGTTTGGGGAAGCTGAGACTTTCAACCACAAAGTAGCGCCAGTAGCTACACGAACAGCTGCCAGAGCTCAAGTACCTTCTTAAACAGTGACGGCTTCGCCAGAAACCGGCAACTCATGAGCGCAGCGATCGCACACCAAATCAGTTTCATCGTATCACCATATTAAAAAAAATTACTTGACGATTATCACATTGTGTCCTCAAAAAGAGGTAACAATCCAACTACATTGACACGCTATATCAACATACCCTTCCCGAAAGGAACCTATACCAACCGTAGGCCATATAAAAAGTTGTAGCATTGACGTTTACAGTAATATCTACAGTGACAATGCATGGTTAATAATAGTAGAATAAATCGGAAGCGTAATTGAATACAAATGGAGTCCAGTGGACCTCATGGTGTCAGCAGCAACTTAGGTACCTCCGTTTTTGAAACATTCATGGAAACTATGTACTTGTCCGTCGACTACCTTCATTATGTAAGCGCCAGTAGAATGGAGCATATATCTCAATCTGTCTTAACGAATGTTCCCTGATATACTGCTTTGGTGTTCCATGTAACTCCACTTAAGTATCAGACCCTGCACTTTGCTTTTGCAGAAAAGACGAATAAATTAATTCACTTTTATGTAACACCAATAGGAAAAGTAAATCGAAACATCAGTCTTGCAATTTCAAATATGTTACGTCAATATTGTCGGAACTTGATAAGGCACACTTGGTAAACCGTGGAGGTCAACCCTTCTAGAATCGTTTTTGACAGCCCACCTGCATACAATTTGAGACATAGTCGGGTTGGGTAACGACGCCTTGTGCCTGGGAAAGTTATAGACTCAGTCTGCTGACCGGCATAGGGTTGAAGCTAAGCCTTTCATCACAATGTTAACAAATAACTTAGCATCAAGTGATGTCATTTTAGAGAAAATATCGTGACTGCATTTAAAAAAAAAAAAAAACTCAAGAATAGAATAAATTTAATTTTCAATAGCGATAAGCATGTGAATCTCTAAATTTCTTTTGTTAACTTCATTTACTTTTTTTCATCTTTTTCTTTATTTATATATTTATTGGCCTCGTTCAATTATTTACAACAATGCTTAATCAGTTTTAATGTGTTGTTTGCATCTGCTTGTGTATGTACTGGTTTACATTTGTGTTGTATTTTGGGGCTTACTTATAGAAGTACCTTTGTTCGCAATACATACATACACACACACACACACACACACACAGATATATATATATATATATATATATATATATATATATATATATATATATATATATATATATATATATATATGCATATATATATATATGATGTTGCAGTCAATAGCGTCATTTCAATTCCACTTGTAAGAACCTGCGTAAAAATAAAAAAAAAATATATAAAAAAACCCAACCCGTTTCCCACCATCCATCCATGTATTTTTGAGTATATAGTTTAAATGTACTGCCATTAGGTCTAGGCAGCACTCAAGCTTGAAAAAATGTCGGCCTTTTTCGTATTAATATCGTGGAATGTGCGTAATGCCCTTGTATTTGGTGCGGTCGTTTTAACTTATATTTGGAATTTGTGAACTCTCAAATTAGTGCAGAATGGCCTCACATGAATAAAAATAAACTAGGCTATGACCCATAAATGCTAAAAACAAGTACAAGTTCACCCATACAACACTTCAACGCAAGGGGTAGGGTAATATACCTTGAATATCAAGGATGACTAGTACTTAAGGGTAATGGACAAAAGATTAAGCTGTTAGGACTATTAAAAGTATTTGTAAAACGTAAAACACATTCACGATTAAGAGTAGGCATTGAATATATTACATTATGGCACACATATGCGGAATTAGTTAATGAAGCAACATGGACACCATGTTTTCTGTACAGTTTAATTTTGGTGCATTACCCCAATTTACTTTTATTGTTGTATATGCCCTTCCGTACCCAAAATCAGCTATAAAGTGATTGAACCTTGTTTTGTTTCTTTTCGCACATGGTACAACATATTTGTTTATGATGGTTCCATTTTGCTTAAAACATCTGCAAGTTTTATCCGATTACTCAAAAAGCCACCCAGGCCATAGATAATAACTCTGTTCTATCCTTTTCAGCTAATTAAAATGAGTAAGAGCCTTGTTTTTCCATTTGGGGAGCTAATGGTTGCTCTGACACATCTGGCACGCAATTGTATAGCATTCATTTGGATTACGATCACTGTATGCCTCATAAGCTAAATATTTATCGGTGATAGAAAAGTTCCACTGTGAATAATATACTGTTAGTTTTAGAGGGACGTCACCACTATGTTTGTTGCTTTGTTTTGCGTTGATAATTTCTTTATGATAAACGTATAAGTAATATTTGGTTCTTTCCTTGTTTTGTTCTTTGTTTCCACTGTGCATTATTGAGGAAACAAATTCATTGAAACAAGGAACGGAAAAACACATCAAATAGCGGATACTAAGGCATAGTGGTTATTTTGCTCAAACAACGATGTGGGCTTGTTCACAAGACGATACTCTTTCGTTCCTTCCAAACATGTTAAGCTGTGTTCACTATGCAAATTGAACGCGTAGAATTATGTTTGAAATACGTATAATGATGATAATCACAAAAATCTACTGATAAGACAAAATTATGGAAAATATAATGAGAAGGTGCCAGTTCATAAATGTGAATGACTTAAACGTTGTGGCTAAAATGTGAAGTTGAAACAGCAGAAAAAAGATATTGGTCGATTTTGCAGTAATTGATTTGTTACAAAATCAATGTACGGGTACAACACCAATGACGAATGACTAATTATAAGAAAACAATATAAGTTCGGCAAAAAATAATTACAAATTTTCTTAACATTTATTTATCAGATGCATTTATTTAACATTTATTTTTTCATTCATTCACTCTATAATTTGTTTGTTTAGTTATTTATTTACTCATTTGTGAATTAATGTACTTGTTTACCTCATGAATACTCAATGGAACGTTTCCTGTACATTAAAAATGCATGTTGTTCTAACGCGTGATCGTAACTATAAAATTTTTTATCCTTGTATTTTGGTATTTTCTAAAAAGTCAAAAGTAGAAAGAGTATGGGAAATAATAGGCTCAGAGGCAAAAATCATCCCATGTATAGATTCATAAGAAAATTATGATGGATTTCTTTATTTTCTATCATACATTGCAAGAAATTATCGCTCAGCCAAACGTAAAAAAAATCAAGTTGAAAAGCCCAGCTTTATTTCTGCTACGAAACCAGAATAAAATGTCTTACTATATATTTCCCGCAAGAAAGCTATTTCTTGCTATCCCCTTTTACCCGCACACTGAAGGTATAGGACACAGACTGCAACTCTACCATATGGAAATAATTTACGGAGCAAGTTTTCTAATACGCGTGTCGTTTATGAAAAATCTCTATTTTAACTCAACTCAATTACAGCATACGTGTGTCGGTTCTTTATGTTGTTCTCTCGTCAGATATATACCTCATGGTGTTCTAGGCTTCGTGTGTTTCAAACCTTTCGTACGTTACGTGTCCAAGTGTTCTGATCAAAACTTTGACCTAGTCTCTGGTACATATTACCAGATACTGCTTTGCTTTACATTCTCTTGTTCTTTTTGAAGGTATTGTTGTTCAGGTAGCACGCAACCATTATCTTTATGTGATTTCAAAATCTTTCACTTAAGCACATTGCCACCACATTTTTATGCCAAACTGACGATTATAATCTCCAATATACTACGTACGGCGTTTCTCCGATTTTTTTTATCAACTTAGGTTTTGAAATGCATTAGACGCTATATTTTGGCCCATCGCATCCAGTACGAGTATATAGCAATTTAAAATGACGCAGAGTTTCTCAGGTATTTTACAAACATTGCAAACACGTTTCTTACTTTCTGTAGAATAACTTGACTTCCGATTTGTCCCACTTCAGAAATTGGACCCGTAATAGATCTTTGCACCGAACGTATATTGTTGTCAGGCTATCAATAAAAATCAGTGCGTGCGTACTAGATACATAAATATACTATATTGAGACTAGGCAGATATTAATTAATGATGAAGAAATGTACAATTGTATTTTCCAAGGTACTTTGTGCAGTTTTGGCAACTTGATATAAAGCGGAAACTTGCATATCGACTCAACTAAATGTTTTTTCCGTAATAATCAAACCTAGAGTACATTATTTTGATAAGTTAATGCTCATTTTTGTATCTAAAATGTGGATAATAGTTTTCGACTGGAACTTCCCTAGCTTTGGTTGGATGTTTAATATTGTAAAGAAATCGATGCCAAAACAGAGGCATGCAAATAAAAAATCAACTGATAATGACACTTTTTTGTCTCTGTAAGTTGTTTCTTGCTTGCAGTAAACTATTTGTGTGAGCGTTTCGTATTGTACAGGATTGACCTCATGGCTGTAGTTATCTCAACTAAACATGTATAAGTCAGTCTATCTCCAGGAAACTTACATATTTCTGTAACCTTCCACTGCAAATATGCTCAAAGCATTAAAAGGATTGTTCATGTGAAATGATCACCAAAGTCTTCTCAATTCCAACGACGTAGCACTTGAAAGTAAAATCCGGGAAGTATGTTTTTAATAATGGCTATTCAACATAAATGTCTTTCAGCATGGTTAATCGTCGTTTTCAAAATGGTACCTTTTTAGCTTTTGTGTTAATATATTGGGGCTTTTATACAAAATTCCACCACATTGTAACCAATATATGTAAACAACATGTACTTTTATGCACATGCATTAATTGTACAAATGCATTCGTACATTATAAGAAACAAAGCATCCATATCAAACTCTCAATCCATTAACACAGGGTTTCCTCTGTTATTGTACTCCAGCGGGTCTCTACATTCTGGCCACTGCTGCGTATCGGAACTTATTGTACGAGTTGGATGTTTTCAGTTAAAATGACGTCACTTTACTCAGTGGACCACGTGAGTCATGGAGTTGTGGGTGGCGTAGGAACGCCAGTGTCTATTCTGTCCTTACAGTCCTTCTGATCTGCTTCCACCAGCCCGTCCTTTAGGTTTATCAACTCATCCCTGTCTTCTTTTTTCACTATTGGTTCAGTTTGAACAAGTACAAGCCTTTGATAGATAGCGTCTAAGGCTGTCTTGGCCATTACCGGCTTGCGACTTAATATCCTCATGGACAACTGTTTTATGAAGAGCAATTGCCGACATTCTAAAATAACTGCGTAAGTATTGTAATCGGTGTCAACAATCCAGAAAGGGGAGCCCAACAAACCGCCAACTGTAAAGGAAAGCTCCGCATGAACAAATTGTATAAATATGAAAGGGAAGTACCTTAAGGGTGGGTTTTAACTTAGTCTTGTGACCTATGCGCGCTTTTTGCAAATAGGCATTCAGTAAAACGAAATCCCATTATTCTCATTAATGGATAATAATAAATAGCTTGTTAACTGTTGAGGCCATCAAAATTTAGGCAATAATAGTTATGCTGTTTTGAATGCCTTGACGCCAATAACCCACTTGTATGGTCTCTCTCTCTCTCTCTCTCTTTTTCTGTATATATATATATATGGCACACTTATATTACTAAAGACTTAAGTATGGAGTTTTCCCACAAACTCCTACAGGGTTAAAAGTCTCTCACTTACGTGTTCTAGAAAGAGTCATTTTAGCTGGCACATTGATATCCCATAAAGTTCCTTCTAATATCTTCTCCTTCAAATCTGCATTTAGACTGAAACAGAACAGTTTTGACAAATTATAACCTCTTCGACGTGAAATGAAGGCATTTCGGTGCGGCATGGAACGATTAAACCTGTTTTACCTTAAAAATACATTTGTGGAGTGCTTGGAACTGGAAGGGGCATTTCGATTATGGTTATACTGGTAGACTATACTGCACAATAGCTTAAGCACTCTCCCACGTGGAACCTGTCCTTACGACCACCTATGAAAAGCAACTCCCTGTCTATTGCGATCGTCCTTTGCAAACCACCCAGCAATTATTTTGCTTTCATATGTGGTCTTAACTGGTCTGAGTTCCCATGGTGAATGTTCATGCCCCCTATCGTCAACCCTGCATATAACGATCCCCTTTCTAGTGAGACCGTTTTCGAATGCACCAAGCATGGTAGCAATAGACAGGCTCCACTATATACATATATATATATATATATCGCATAAACTGCACAAGTTATAAAGGGCTATTTACAGATATGGTATAATTGGTCTCTCCGGGAGGTTACTTCGACCACTTCATTGGAAGATACATGCAAACATAGAGGCACGACACGCTACAGTTTACCTGAGCAGTTCCTTTTTATATGTTTATACCGGGCACGGTGTAGAGTGGGGGAGAGGCTGGTGAGGGGAAGCTCCTCCCATATGTTTTTCACACGTACTTTCTTCTGTATCAATTGGGGAACTGATTTATGTTACAAAGTTCAGCAAAAGGAATACACAACTCCCTGAATGAAAATAGCAAGCAAGCATGCAAACAAAGAAACAAGCAAGCGGATATATAAAGGCATGTACACAAACAAATAAACAAATGAATAATATTTTGGTCTCTGCCAGTCCCAAGCAGTTAACATCACATATATTTACATGTGACATGTACGTCCTTTCCTTTTCGGACAGTTGGTTTGCGTTTGTATTTAAGGCACAACTTTTTTATGATACTTTCCTTGTGTATCCACTGACCAAGCGTTATACATGTATGAGACAAATTCATTTCAACAATACGTATCCACCGCTCTTTATTCGGTACAGATATTGTTACTTACAAGAGAAACTGGGTTCTGTAATAGTGCTCAATGACCAGCATATCTCCGTCACGTTTAGGAACGAACTCGGTAGTCTTACACTTTTGTGCAGTCATACCACCAATACCAAGGAAGCCCGATCCTTCAACCATGATGTCATACCAACGGCCAGTGAACTGACAAAAGATACGTAAATATCACTGTTCATCGGTTTAATTTTAGAATGTACATTCAACAAATTTTTACCTGTTTTATACATCGTTTAAAACATTTTCCCCAATAAGATTTAACCTATGTAAATAAGAAAATTAAGAAAGTTTGTTTAATTTGTCTGTTTTTCAACTTGTGCTGCACACCTTGAATCTCTTCAATGTCAACTGGCTACGGACAAAAGGAAAGCAATAACTTTAAATTTATTTTTCTCCAGAAACCATCATTGACTTGGCTCCGTGAAACAAATCTTTTAATGAATAGCTCATACAAAATTTTTCTTGAAAAAAAAAAGAGTTTTTAACACAACATTTTTCTCTGTACATTTACACCAATTATGTGCTTTAGTATCCTTATATCTGTAGATCACTTATAATTATTTTATAGGGTTTACGCAAAAGTGCCCCAAAACCACATTGGCATAGTTGGGTCACACCATGGTCATATTTTAGGGAAATCTATCCCAAATTGTATTTCGTAAAATATGCAACTATCAATTTCTGTACATAGGTTATATTATTTATTGAGCCGCTAAAAATCTACCCATTGATATTCGTAATAACATCTTTTCTTTGTTTAAAACGGTTTTATTTTCTGTATTTTTGCGTCATTTTATTTTTGGTAATATATTAATACGTTGTGATATATATATATATATATATATATATATATATATATATATATATATATATATAAATATATCTCACAACCCCATATGAAGCCTTTTAGGAAGAAACAACCAACAACCAGTTCCTTCGAAACATGGATACACACAACACAAGCATATATATATATATATATATATATATAATATGCTCGGAACGAGCGGGACTCGAACTTGCAACCTTTGGCACCAGTCGCCTAGCTGAAATGGAAAACGCACATATCCACTCGACCAAATCCCCATTCTTAAAAAAAAGAATGATTCAATGGAGGTAGTTATGTGCGACTGCCATATCAACACGGTCATGCAGTTTATTTACTGAGTCGGCATTTATTTCCAGAATCGGGGACTTGAATCTACCACCATTAAGGAAATGCCGAAAATATATATTTTATGTTCGGAACGAGCGGGACTCGAACCTGCAACCTTTGGCACCAGCCGTCTAGCTGAAATGGAAAACGCACATATCCACTCGACCAAATCCCCATTCTTAAAAAAAGAATGATTCAATGGAGGTAGTTATGTGCAAGTGCTCTCTCTCTCTCTCTCTCTCTCTCTCTTTATATATATATATATATATATATATATATATATATATATATATATATATATATATATATATATATATATATAAAGATATATATATATATATATATATATATATATAAAGAGAGAGAGAGACAGACAGACAGACAGACAGACAGACAGAGAAAGAAAGAGAGAGAGCGAGAGAGAGAGTACTTTTTACAACACATTTGCCAAAATTGGATAAGTTGAGTGAGCCCACACTTTTCATGTAGTAATATATGCATTTGCTTGCGTGTAGTATGGAATAAGTGATTTCTGAGCTTGCGGTCCGATGTACTGATATAAGCTGCAATGTACAGTCATCTCTTATGGTGCTGTGGAGTGTCTCTATTATTTGATCAAACGTCAGCCTTTGAGTCACACTTCGGGGTTACAAAGGAACTTGATGTGCTTCAGGGCTACGTCTAACACCTTAAGGTCAATATGCTCAAAGCACATCAAATTGTTCTATGTGCCCATGCGTATTTTTATAGGACAATACATTTCCCTCATAAGAGATGACAGAGTTCTACAATCAGAGTTCCACTGGCAAAATAAAACCAAAGGTCGCTCAAGGCGCTATTTATATTTCCTCGATACACATTTTGTTTTTCCTTTTTTTTTTTTTTTTGGATAGTGGTGGTGGTGGGGGTGCGGACACAAAAATCAGATTTGTTTGTTCGTTTTTTTTATTGCAACTTCAATGCTCTATGAGCCTGAGTTACATGGACCACTGTTATTCATGATACCCGCAACATTCTTTTAATAAAAATATACCTCACTTTTCACCATTCTGGTACGATTGGTATGTACGTTGGGTAAAAAGTGAGAGGGTGGTCTGGTGGATCATTGTCATCTTGTCCATCAAAATTTCAACAATGAAGGTGTATATGGTATAAAAAGCTTAATGTTACAGTGTAACGGTTCACTGCCGAGCATTTACAAGGTTTACCTTGTGTAATTTTCAAAGATCTTCGATCTGACCAGATAAGAAATATGCTCTCACACCAAAGCCAATTTTAATGGATTTTATGGCAAATGTACATCGGTGTGAAAAAGTCTTGGAAACTCATGGATTTTCAGACTTGCTTTTTCACATACATTTTTTAAAACAAATTATGTATCACGAAATATTTCTACACTTACCTGGTCGGTTTTAAAATCCCTCTGTACAAGAATATCCGGGCATCGTCCAAATGCTATAGCTGTTAATCCAGTATCCAACATGGCCGACAAGGCCACAACAAAGAACGATATTTCCAAAGAAAGCATTGTCAAATATATCATACAGCATACTATTCAACGCAGCAACAAAGCGACCATTTCATTTTCATATGTGGTCACAGAGGACTTACAAACTAAATCAAGGGTGCTTAGCTATTTAAAGACACATGCAAATACGGTGACGTTAACAGCAAAACCTCATTTACTATCTTCCACCCACACTAGGCCTCGAGAGACATTTGGAGCAAAAGTTGAAAACAGGCATATGATCTCATCAATATATACCACTACTTATTGAACCCATTTACAAAATGTACTTTTCACATGCCTAAACTATGAATATATTCTATCTGGCGTGAGAAGAGAATTTAACAAAAAGATCGAAATTTTGTTTCATTATGTGCAGGTTCCAAGCATAAATGATATCAAAATGCAGAATAAAGACTTTAATATTGGTTTTAATAGAGTTTTATAAAGGTCAGTCCAGGATAAACCATAACATTGTAACGAATAATATCATTTCATTTTTATCTGCAATTTGTTTTGGTATATATTCACACACTTCCACCCATAATTTTTTTCCATTGTATTGCGACGTCTCAAGGCCACTTTTCGCTTCGAGGTCAGGCCTGCTACCACTCAACGCCTCTATTATAAGGTTGCAATATACCATGCAGTAAAACAACAGCATATATATATATATATATATATATATATATATATATATATATATATATATATATATATATATATATATATATATATATATATATATATATGTATATATATGTATATATATATGTATGTATATATATATATATATATATATATATATACGTATATATATATATATACGGGCAGAAACTAAGTGCAGACAGACATCAAATTATCGGACGCAGGCAGCATCTGATGTCCGTAAGAAGTGGTAAGTATTCCAAAAATGACTAGGACGTAAGCCTGTAATAGATACAATTTATGATGATTGAATTTTTAAGTTTCTCCATTCTATAATTAGTGTCACAAATCCGACGCAGCTCTGCACTTGCATGTATTTACGCAAGTGCCCAAGCAGAATTTTTTTTTGTTTCAAATCTACCTATATTCACAAACATTGCTCTGATAGGCTAAGCCATGGTCTATTTTTTTCCACTCTTTTTACTCGTGACAATAATGCAAAGTGGAATGTAAACTTTCAGCGTAACAATTTTCCCATGATGTTAAATCTATAATGCAATAGTCGAGAAAGCCCACATAATCTTTTATGTGCCCAAAATAAATCTGAGATGTTATTGACAAATATGCAGCTTTGCAATTATGTGTTCCCGGAAGACGACTCAGAAGTTTTGAAAAGACTAAATTTTAAGTTGCCGATTTTTTGTAGGTTTAGAGAAAAAAACATAAGCGAAGTGAAGAATCATGCAACCAAAAATTAGTAAATACTTGATGGGATAGGCGAAAAACGTCTTGCAAGGTTTTCACATTTCTAGTAACACTATTGCTCTTAGATATAATTACTATCGGCATTTTTATGAATATGTTTAATATTTTCAAATAAAGTGAAAAATGACATATTTAGCGAATCAATGTTGCCTTTTAGTCTTTCCGATTTATATTTGTTTATAACATTTGTTAGCCGTAAATCCTATACAACATAAAGGTGATATATAATTTGGACCAGTTTGTCCGTTGCAACATCCTCACTAACGCATTTATCCACAACATCTTGTCAGTTTAAAATAAGAAGTTAAACACCCTTCAAAGTTTCAAATTAAAATCTTAGTGAAGAATAATTTCACTGGTAATACAAAAGGTTTACGTCAGGAAAGCTATTTATCAACATGCACGTGTTGAGCACATATTAAGTATCGCGAAACATGACACTGTGTCAAAATAATGTATATCGTACAAAATAATTTGCCCAGAGGCACATGTCCACACATTAGACGCATGTATTTATAGAGGTGAAATAATCAGGGCGCTATTGCCTTCGGCCATGTGCTTATGCTCATGTCTCTACACAGTGGAAGTACAGAAATGCTCACAGCCAGATGGAAACAGACGATACAGTTATATTAGCCTGAGTATTCTCAATTAAATCTTTCATCTTGAGACAAATATATACATCTTGTTCGGTCAAACTGGCAAACGAAATACAAGTCTTTCCTTTAGCCAATCCCAAGCAGAAGACAAGGCTTGCTTATGTGGCAGACAACATACATGGCTGCAATACGAGCCTCATGCCATTTCTTCCTGCATTCAAGGAACCTTGTGCTCATTTTATTATTGGAAAAACGCTATCACTTTTTGTTCAAATAGATTTCACTTTTCGTTTCTGGTCTTCAGAATGTTCATAGTTTTATCCAATAGGTCTGCTTTGTTGATCACAAAATCATCTACGGATGTGTAAGTATGTGACTACGTGTTTTGTCTTGCAGTATGTTGTGTTACAGTGTGCAATGGGCATTATTAGCAGGATGCAATAAACTTTATTTTGGACGACTTGAAACAAGGTATATGTGAAACACTGACTGACTGAAACCAAAATAGATAGATATATGGGTGGATGGATGGATGGATGGATGGATGGACGGCCGGAGAGACGGAACGATAGGCAGACAGACAGAAAGACAGACAGACAGATAGATAGATAGATATATAGATAGATAGATAGACAGACAGACAGACAGACCGATAGATAGATAGATAGATAGATAGATAGATAGATAGATAGATAGATAGATAGATAGATAGATACATGGGAATGAATGGACTGCCGGAGTGACGGAAAGATATGCAGACAGACAGACAGGTTGATAGATAGATAGATAGATAGATAGATAGAGCGAGAGATAGATAGAAAGATAGATAGATACATAGATAGATAGATAGATAAATAGATAGATAGATAGATAGATAGATAGATAGATAGATAGATAGATAGATAGATAGATAGATAGATAGATACATAGATAGATAGATAGATAGATAGATGGGAATGAATGGACTGCCGGAGTGACGGAAAGATATGCAGACAGACAGACAGGTTGATAGATAGATAGATAGATAGATAGATAGACAGACGGCCGAAGTGACGGAAAGATAGGCAGACAGACAGACAGACAGGTAGATAGATAGATAGATAGATGGATGGATGGATGGATGGATAGATAGATAGATAGATGGATAGATAGATAGATAGGTTGATAGATAGATAGATAGATAGATAGATAGATAGATAGATAGATAGATAGAGCGAGAGATAGATAGAAAGATAGGTAGATAGATAGATAGATAGATAGATAGATAGATAGATAGATAGATAGATAGATAGATAGATAGATAGATAGATAGATAGATAGATAGATAGATAGATAGATAGATAGATAGATGGGAATGAATGGACTGCCGGAGTGACGGAAAGATATGGAGACAGACAGACAGGTTGATAGATAGATAGATAGATAGATAGATAGATAGATAGATAGATAGATAGATAGATAGATAGATAGATAGATAGATAGATAGATAGATAGATGGATAGATAGATAGATAGACGCCGAAGTGACGGAAAGATAGGCAGACAGACAGACAGACAAGTAGATAGATAGATAGATGGATGGATGGATGGATGGATGGATAGATAGATAGATAGATAGATAGATAGATAGATAGATAGATAGATAGATAGATAGATAGATAGATAGATAGATAGATAGATGAGAAATAACAACAAAGAGAGACACAAAAGGAAACATGTTGTAGAAAGTAGTCGTGCTTGGTCAAGTGACAGTGAGAGATTATGACACATGTAGAGACATAACTGGCGCTAATAATTAATTCTTGGTTGACGTATGTAATTCTGATTCATTTTTAGCAAATCAATATTCAAGACATTTTATTCCAGTGCTTGATAGTTTCAGAATTTGTTCCATCAATCGTATTATTTGAAATCATGAAAAATGGGGTCGTCGTTTTATGTATGTTTGCGAAATTGGTGTAATAATTAAATGACAATTGCGTTAAAATGTTCAATTTCGGCATACGGTATAAGCACCTCGTGTTTTTAACATATATTAGCAAGCAACATTTGAATTCAAGACAAATAAACGGTACCAAAATATTTTTATCATAAGATAGCATGTTTCTAGACAGAGTGGCAAAAGTCAACTCTTAATTTGCCCGCAGCAGGCGATCATAGCCTGAAGCACGACTGCTTAGCTGTTGTCCAGGGGCAAAAAATTGTTACTGTAAAGCACATATTGGAAACTTTAAAACCTTTTACAGACTGTACGGTCTCAATTCAAGAAATAAAAATAGATAGTAGACAAAAACACCAGCTTTCGTCGACTGGTTCGGGGCGAAATGTCACAATCTCCCTGGACACTGTGTTTGATCGTTATCTCCAAGGCAATTAACCGGAAGACCAAAGCTTCTTGCCTTCGCCACCATGTTCTGTTTAGTCGTGTCGTCCAGTGTAGGCTGACGGCTAAGAATCCACAAGTACTGTATGTTGAAAAATATGACACTTTGACAGGTCCATACTAAGGTATAGGTATCATAATCTGTGTCCAGTACCCAGTAGTCGGAACCAACTTGTGAAAAAAAATATATAAATCATATATATGTAATCAATTTAGCTTGGTTGAGGATGCATTTTATACAAACCAAGTATCAAAAGTAACGAAAGCTACAGATACACAGGCCTATGGTTCAAATAGTATGTTTATAGGTAAGATATATTTCGCAGTCTTGTTTATCAAGTCCATTTACTTGATATGTTAAATAAGTAGTTAATGCACCGTGGTGGCCTGGAAGACTAGAGGCGATACATAGTTTACACCTATCGAAGATTACTATGTGTCAAGTGTTTTTCTAAACACTATTCGCAATTAGAAAAACAGCAATGCTCTGAGGCAATGGCTTCAAACTAAAATTATAAAAAAGCTAACTGTCTTAATAGCGTGTGTTTAGTGTGAGCTTTATGATACTGTGCGTTTGAAAATTAAAGTTTGCAACTCATGACATGTCTTATCAGAAAAGGTTAGAGTGTGACAAGAGTGTGTGTGTCAAAGATGGCGTCCAGGGAAGCTTATTTTCTGGGGATTATATGTGAGAATGCTGCCTATTGTCTAGACCGCGAGAAAAAAAAATCTATGCTGTTTTTATTCTCGGCGGAGAGCGACAGCTCCAAGACAGTACCATATCATCACAGCTACAAATTATGTGTACCCATCGCGAATCTATTTGATCCAGCAGATTGTAATATTTCATTTCGCCCGAGGCTATACGGTCGGCGCAAAGTAGAACGAAGAGACACAGAACAGCAGACGATATTTTTGCTCTCTGCATAGACAACGTAAACGAGGCCTATGTCATTCGTCAAACGATAAAATATATGCGCGCTTCAGATTAATATTTCCAGTTGTTACAATATGCCCCACAACACTTAATTGAGCCAACAACCTGATCTGTGGTCATCTAGATGGATTTACCAGTAGCCAATAGGACAGCAGGTATATGTCACGTCACGATCCAACATGGCATTAGGGCATTTTGAAATTGCCCCTTGCATTACATATGTAATGGGTCATGAACTATTGTTTTAATAAAAGATTGATCCATTCTAACCTTGCATACATAGAACGTGCTGGCAAATTCAAATACAAAAGTAAAGTTGTAACTAGAAAAGAAGATTTGCTTCAAAACAAATCTGTCTGTGTGCCTTCGAAAGTTGTAAATATTAAATGCTACAACCTTGATCCTTTGGTACTTCACATTACACTAAGCTTATGACTGGATGCAAATTTCAAAGTGCAAATGACTTTGACCTTTGACCTTTACAGGTCACATGTAAATTACACAGTGTTACAGTACCCCCAATTTAAGCCCAATATGAACCAAATCGGATGATAATTGACCAAGTAATGGCAAGATGAAACTTTCAAAGGGCCAAATAACCTTGACCTTTGCCCTTTTGAGGTTACATGTTCTTATAAAAATATGCTATGTTGCAATACCTACAATAGACCAGTTCATAGGACTCGGGTTTATTCGGTTCACTTTGGCCCCAGTTCGAGAAGCGCACATTGCTTTGTTTACATTTTGTGCTCGACCATGCTGGCTAGATTTAACGGGAAAGGATCAGAAAGTAAAACACAGGATGTGTTTGGGTTTAATGAAAAATCGAACTACCAGCAAACTAAACATGCACATTTCACCACTGATGTGACATGTTAGGTAAGAGATTCGCACTGTTCAGCACAATCCATGCTGTAATCACTGGCGTTAGCCGTGGCATCGGCTGTGAACATATGAAAGCGTGGTCCCGACTCGACCACTTGCTGATTGGACAATCAGGCCAACAACGGAATGCATAATTAATTGGGGTTCGGAAAAGTTCGGTACAAGTCGGTATGAACAGGTCTATTTGAGTCTAACACGATTAGAATTGGATGGAAATTGGCCACATTATGACTGGATGAAACTTTCGAAGGTCCAAATGACTTTGCCCTTTGACCTTTAGAGGCCACATGTACGTTTTAAAGATGTGTAGTGATACAATAGCTACAATTTGAGCCCAACGCCATCAAAATTGGATAAAAATGGACCAAGTTATGGCTAGAAGAAGGCCACCATCTAAAGTGTCCTTTCACCTTGAAATGACCTTTGACCTTGAGATGACCTTTACCTGAAGTGAACCTTGACCTCACAAATTACATTTTGGGCCTGAAATTGACCTTTGAGCTTGACATGACCTTGACATTTGAGATGACCTTTACCTTGCTATGATCGAACTCATACACTCGGAACCACATCTACTATAGTATATAAGATATTGAAGATTTAAAACTTTAATTAACCCTCATTTGTATAATTTTGTGAAGCATGACCTCTCATTATAAAAAGGCGAGACTTCATCTGTGGAAGTATAGTTGTGCCCAGTTTGGAGTTTCTACGTGTAATACTTTTCAAATGAAATGTCGGACAAATTTGCCTGTATGTAAAGAAAGAAAGAAAGAAAGAAAGAAAGAAAGAAAGAAGAAAGAAAGAAAGAATTTCTAGAAAAACAACATGTCTGTGTTGGCACACAGACATAACTAGCATAGAAAGATTGAGATTAAGCCGAAATGTGTCCTGCATGAAAAGATACCTCCAAGGTGATACGGCAATTTCTGCAAACATGGCAAAATATACCCTTTTGAACTGTCAGTGGGTGGTAAGCACATAAACTATAGCCTACGTTATGAGAAATGAATCCTTTTGTACAAGTGTCCAATTCGTCATATTTTGTGTAATCTACAGGTAAAATATGAGAAGTGTGCACCGGGCCTGGCCTCGAAGTGGTCCGGGCCCCCCGAGGAGGTCTTGCCCCCCCCCCCCCAAGCTTGATAAAACTGGAAAATATCAACTCTAAAATTTATGACCTCCACAGGTGTCTACAGGGGATTCGGAAATTATTGCCTCAAGGCGGTCTGAATTATGTGGTCTTGGGGCACAGGCCTAGGGTACCAAAACGGGCTGGACAGCATTTGTCTCAATTACAAATCGATTCACATACATTTACAATTAGAAATATTGCCAAAAAATGCAGGAACGTGCTTATATACATATTGTCAAGACAAATACTTTGAGCCATCTGATTAGTTTTCGACTCAAGATGACGGTCATTCACTGCACCAAATCGAGGCTGCAGGTTATTTTGCTTAGAATAATTTGACCTAGAATCCTATCTCATGTGGGTGGCTGTAAAAAAACCCTGTCAAACTTCCTGAGTGCATTGGGAGCACCAAATGCGAATTTCGAGCAGAATGTCACATTGCTTTGTATATAATGTTATTTGCAATACCGCCCCTGCTTTTTACGGTGGCACCAGTTCACATTGTATTCACAATGATGAAGAATAATTGTGCATCAGTTTGAAAGACAGCGGATTTCTTCCAAAATAACTCACAAGGATCTGGGCCCAGTTGGAGTTTTGCAGGTTCATTTAAATCCGGAATGAATGCGGTAAACGACACTGCAAGACGTCTCTCCCAAAAGCTGAAAGTGGAGCAAAAATTCTTGTAGAACAAAATAAATATTTCTATTGTTTAAAGGAAGACAGGTCGTGCGACACATGAACATAAAACAGACGATTGGCAGCTTGGTACAGCTGTCTAACAGAGTTTGTGCACGGGCTAACCATATATCCCTCTCAAACTATCATCATCATCATCATCATCATCATCATCATCATCATCATCATCATCATCATCATCATCATCATCGCTATTATTATCATTATTATTATCATTATTACTATTATTATTATTATTACTATTATTATTATTATTACTATTATTATTTATTCAATAATTCAATGATAGTACTTTAAAAAAATTACCGATGATGGTTCTAAAGGTCTGGGACTCTTCTCAAAGGAGGCCCCTCAAATTAAAATCAAATATAAGATTATGGCACCAGTGTATTGGCGCGGAAGAAACCATACATATTTTTTACTTGTTCGGATAATTTCAGTAAATTAACTTCCTTAATATTTATAACATCTTATCTGTATTATCACAGTAATTATAGATTCTAATTGTTCCCGAAAAGACATTTCATTCAAGAGCCAGCATAGTCACATTCCTCGAGAGAGAAAAAAAATCCACATCAACAAATTTATTAGGCATTTTAAAGTTCTGTACACATTGGATATCAAAGATGTAAAGATGCAGATTTTAATTTCTTGATTGGCAATTTCACATATAGTATACCCCAAAACAAGTACATACATATTTTGCTGATAGCAAATATCTGTACGTAAAATCTGTGTGGGTTTCTTTACCTTTCCGCTTCTTGTCTTTTTTGTTGTTGTTTGGTTTTGTTTTTGTTTGAATTGTTGAATACTTATGCTGTATAACTGCAACATGGAGAAGGGTGTACAATTTAGTGATTTAAAAACGGAAAATCTAGACAAAATAGTTGAACCTTTTGGGCAATTAAAATATACACGTGGCAGATTAAAAAATATCACAGCACCTGGCAGGAAAAGCGACTTTCGTCTTGTGCAGTCCTCGGGTGTTAACATTTATGATTTCAGGCTTCTATGAAAACATGGAAATATTTCAAATTCAACACTGTTATTTAATTGAATGATGTTTGTGTCTCAAGACTAATTGTAAAATCTAATCAATATTTCATTCTGTGGATAACGTTTGTCCAGCCATTAATTTCTGGACACACGAATAAAGGAAATGCTCCTTGATAATGATCATGTTTTTTTACTGGGGAAGATGAGGATATTTTGTTTGAATGTATAAAAAAGACCAATCCAATCTTCCCGCATTCGATACGTAACCCATCACTGCCTTTGTCTATTTGATGTCGTATCTAACAACAGCCATGTTGCTCGTGATGTAAATCAAAATTAATAAAACTACCTCTTACAATAGCAAAGGTATGTAGCCAGCATTGACTACGCCGACCTGGTTGTTCCCTTCAAGAGTGTAATCCGCAGTCACACACCTCATTCCTAGCTCAAACCAAGCAGGAAACTTCGAGATCTCGTACCATTTCCCTACATACTGAAATGTTCATAAAGTTAATGATGTTTTTTGTTGAAGATAACAATCCGATCAGCAAGAGACAATAGTTTTGGAACTGACTCTTTGCAATGACATGTAGTAAATTCACATATTTACTGGTCAGTATTTTGCCAGGTACTTTACTGCCATCTAGCTTAATACACCATTTGAGTAAATTATTATAGTGAATAGTAATCAAACAGAACGCAACTATTAAATGTAATCAAACGTTACAATACTTTCGTATCGACCAACATTTTATGTCAAGAAACATTGTCCCTCCAAAGGTCCTGCCAATGCCCCCTTTTTGTTGTTGTTGTTGTTGTTGTGATGATGCAATAGTATTCCGTGCATATAAACGATGCAGTAATATAACCTAAAACTCGGTCAGGAGCACTTGTAATTCCATGTCCGGAGTCGTACCGTGTGATACAATGGTATCACATACGCATGCACCTTGCTGATATTTTGGAAATAACTTTTTAATAAATAATGTATTACTCAGATGCTATTCAATGTGTGTATTCACACTATTCAGTCTCATGGACACACATATCTCGATTATAATTATGCTATATAAGAGGTTAGTTAATTTGTCTAAATGTTAATATACGTATTGTATGTTGCGGAGTGGGACTTCATGATTTTTATGAAGAGATTGCCGGTTTTATACATACTGTCACCACCATGACCTAAAGCCCACCACGATAAAAGCAGAGAACAGCCACCGCTTCATTCGACAATAAAACTCCGGTTTACGACGTTAAATTTATATTCCCTTCTTGCAAGCAAGAAATACTTGTCGAGTAGATGCAAATGAATTTCATAATAGAGCATTTTGTGCTGTGATAAAACTTTTTGTGGTAACCTTTCTGTAAATGGTAAAACTGTAATACCACAAGTGGCCTCCTGCGAATTGAAGCAAGTTTTTCAAAAATAAATTTCATAGCCTGCTACACAAACCAATCTCCGTGCAAGATAGTAAGGAACTTGGTCTGCTTTGGAGGCAAATATTTTCGCGAAAATTGGCGACAGTATGATTCAACTGAAACACCAGCGAGACAATTCGTTCCCTTTGGATAGAATTTTTTGATTCACGTATAAGTAATACGTATTTTGCCCGAAAGCGTAGACTGTTACCTAATCTGTTTTAGCTGCAAGCAATGCTTGTTGGTTAACTGACTAGATGATATTTTTCCTGTACACAAACCTTGTGTAACCACTCTTGTGGCTGCACGCCACCCGATAACATGACAGCATCAGATTTATTTCTGGAATCGTGGTTTAAATGAGGTTGGAAACACTGTTTTGTGTATAAATATGTTATCAAGTGACATCAGAAAAGCTGTTATTGCAATTTTGAAATGCCACATGTCATGCCGCATGCAGCGGCCATATTGCTGGTAAACTATAGGAATATGGGACATGGCGTTATATCTTGCATCTCATTTCTGGCAGCCAGTTATCAACAATCACGCCAGCACAAAGTATTCAACATAAAGATTCCTTTCGAGTGACATATCTTCAAATTCCCTGAAGATTTTGTCACATGTCATGTCATATAAGGCTACCTATATTATGGAATCAATTTAAATGCTCGTGTAAAAAAGTACCAATCTGCTAATATGTAAAAAGGATTACGTACAAGGAACACTTCCAAAATCATGTCAGATGTTAGTTTCAATAGCATTTATGGAAGTTTGCTTATTGCTGTCTAATTGTACCTTTTCCCACGGGATGAAGTTGCGTGATCATGTTTCAAGAACATTTTTAGGAAAACCACATGAAGTACCAGTTATTTTTACAAACATATGTTAAATCCAACTTGAGGTCAAATGGAAAAATGAAAATTCTAAATTTTCTTGGGGCCAATTTTGGAAATCAAATACTCTAAAGTAGAAATGGGGATACACAAGTGGTTGGCCGTGTGCTGTACACCAATAAAAATAAAGATAAGTACACTTGTATACTATTAGCTGTTCCTAAAGTGTGTGGTTTGTTTTTTAAAGCAGTTATTATCTCTAAATTGATTATAATTCAATAGTTAAAAGTAACAAGTCTCTTCATAATGACCCCATAATGTATTTTCAATAACATAACTATTCCTGCTCACAAAATGGAACTGCGGGCGACCCGCATTAGTAATGGCCCAGTAGCCGACTTTTTAACGGCTGTGACGATTTGAGCAGCTGCGATTTATAGATAAAGATAGGGATGCCTCATAAGCTGAACAGCAACGTTTGTCCAGTTTTACACTAGATTTAACAGATCTTCCATCAAACACATCTTGCTCCGTTGCGTATTTCGCAGGAACAACAAAGTAATTTGTACACCTGTCTCATCACAAAGCTTACAGTGTACCCTTCACGAAAAAAAAAAAAAAAAAAAAAAAAAAAAATCGCCTTTTGCCCAACTCTAGTCAGAGGTATTTCTCCTCTAGTCTACGAATTTATTGGGCCTTGCATTTACAAACTTCGGATTCTCATCTCATAAGTACTTAAAAGTTGAACATCGTCTTATCCTTCCGAACCACAAAGCCAAGTAAAGTATTATACAGGTTGTTTAAAACTAATCAATCAGTTACCTGCTCCAATTGTAGATTTTCACCTCTTTATTTTTTAAAAAGGACAAGGTATACAGTGCGTATTAAACAATACAAACGTCCATGCATCTATAATGACATAGCCCCACAGGTACGGAATACCGCAATGTTGGTGTTGCTATTGTATGCACATAGCTCCTCTAACCTGTCTCTTCTGTGGTATTTTATGTAACTATACATTGCATTCCGCTCACGTTAGTCTTTCTACCGCTAAACTTCCCTCGTTGGTTATTTACTCATCGGGAGTTCCATCAAGGGTAAACGTGAGCAGTGGCCCCAGTTCGAAACGGAGGTCCATGCTATGCATAAGTGCTGGTATCATGAATGGCTTGCAGCACAATGCTAAAGCAACGAATTATCCGGACACTATGACAGAATTGTCATCAACTGTTGAGGTTTTGTTTGGCTTTTGCCTCGGTAACAAATTCCATTCAAGACTGACAGAGAGACCAAGCCAGGCTTTGCACCTTGGTTACACAGTGCTTGTTTTTTATATAATTTAGTAGCAGGTTTTTAAGTTATCATTGAATAAGATTGCATTTGAAATATTTGCAATCGGTTACTGTACATCGCCTTCAGAAATTAGGAAAATGTCTCAGCCGACTCGACATGCGTACCGCCAGATATTCCTTATCACAGGGCAACCACAAACGCAAGACAAGACCTTCGTCTGAAAGTAGGTTATGTTTTGTCTCGCCACAAATAAAGCACAGAAAGACCACAGACCATACAATATGTTTTTTTTTTCATTTTAGGCATGCTAAGAATAACAGTAAAAGAGATACTAATGACATTTGATGTAGTACAGTGTAATGAGTAATACTGTTCGTGCAAGTAATGGTGCCAACCATTTAAACGGCTTAAAATTGCATCTTCTTGTGTGTTACATCTGTGTGTGCGGCAAAGCAGGACAAGTGTGGCCCATCTTCTCTTTTCTGAGCAAGTTTATTTAATCTAAATTTATATGCACAAGAACATACAAATATGACATTAGGCACAACACCCAATGTTTCTACTGAAAATATTTTTTTCGTGCAGTTTCTGCGAAACTTGTGATATGTTTGTGGCTCATCCCTTTCTGTCGTGGCTTATGCGTCGTCTGAAGTATTCCAGTGCATTATTTCAGATGGGAAGAAACGGGGCTCTCTTCTTGTCCAAAGTCAAGACATCAGAAAAAAAACTAATCAATCACACCATCCCCAGATATAAAGATAGCGACATCACCGAATCAGCAAGCAAGGAAGTCTTTGCATGCCCAGTATTAGCCACGACAGGGAGGGACAAGGGGTGACTTGACAAGGAAAATAACGAAAAATACGTTGCAAATCCATTTTTTTGCTCACATTTTTGAAATATGTCAATAGGCCTCACCGAAAACAACAATGATAAGTTATATATCTTTCAATTTGATATTAATAATTCATCAGCGTTACACCACGCGCCTATGCCAGGATCTTGTCAACAAGCTCAAACAGACGCAAACATTTCACGGAACTTGAATGCTCTCCCTTGCTTCTTATATTTGGCATCCAGTTTCATCACTTACTTACAAATTCATGTCAGTTGTGTAGAATAACGTATAGTCTATATGTGTCACCGGGACGTAAAATTCTAAAACAAGTGAAAGGTACTCCTCCCGAAAATGTGCGTTCTGTACTTTGTTTGTGGTGAGACAAATCATAACGCACTTTTAAGACAGAGGTCTTCGCTTGCGCTAAGGTTTGCCCGTCCGACCAGATGCGTTGGGGTTAACTGTTGCGTTTGCGTTGATAATGAAACAGTAAAAATCCAACAGTCAAAACTGGTTGCGTTTTGCCTTCCGTTTCTGTTTGCATTTTAGGATGCAATGGCATTTGTTTGCTTGATTTCCAACGCTTGGGATCCGAATATGCGTTATTGGTCATAATAACCGTTGGATGTTACATAGTCTCTATTGTTTTCATTATTAAAGAGCCATAAGAAAGAGCAGTGCCACAACGGATCGGATCGCGCGGATCGGATGCAGTGGAAAAACACCCTTATTTCTGGGTGGTTTTCCACTGCATCCGATCCGTCCCATTCAATGTTTTGCTGTTAACAGTTGCGTTGCCGGAATAATGTAACAGTGAAAATCCAACCATCAAAACTCTTTGCCTTTTCTGTCTTCGTTTCTGTTTGCGTTTAGGATGCCATAGTATCGGTTGGTTGGTTTTTCAACGCTTCGGATCTGAATTCGCATTATTTGCATAATGGTCATTGAATGTTACCTATCACATATTATTTTCATTAACAAAAAGCCACAAGAAAGAACATTGCCTCTAAAATTGCCTAATATTTAGAGAATTAAACCTAAATCGCCACAAAAAAAAAAAAAAAAAAAAAAAAAAAAAGGATTTGTAAACGCAGTGAAAAGCGGATACAGTGATTTACCTTTTTTTCTTCCAACTCGCGAACGAACACGGACAGCGAAGGGCAACCATTACCGCAATTAATGGACCGGATCGGTCGGATCGGATGCATTGGAAAACGACCCTTTTGAAGTCCTCTGACCAAGTGTGCCCAACCCAGCACAACCTAGGCGCGCACGACTGGTATAACATGATACCTTTGTTTCTAAGTTAGGTTGCGCTTCCTGTATCCATGCACATTTCTTGCAAAATCATCATCATCATCATCATCATCATCATCATCATCATCATCATCATCATCATCATCATCATCATCATAATGATAATGATAATGATAATAATAATAATAATAATAATAATAATAATAATAATAATAATAATAATAATAATAATAATAATAATAATAATAATAATAAACCCCTATATAGATGGATTCCGGGTATCAGAAGAATAGCCTAGCACCTTACGATTGTCCTTTGGAATGCTGCCCTGCGGACATTGCGAAGTCAAATTCCTGATAATGAGATATCCTCAAAAGACAACCCCTGGTGAGATCACATTTTCTCTTGAGTCTTGCAATACATGTACTAACCGTTGGGTGTCCATTTAGATCAGTTTTTGAATCGGATATACACATGTATTGACCATGTGTGGAAAAAAAAGAATAAATCCTTTGGTTTCAAATTCTTCACCGGGTCCGACAATATATTTTGGTGCATTTCTACGTCTTTATGGTCCACGCTAAAATCAATTACATTATCGAGCTGTGGGGATCTGCCTAATAAATATACTGAAAGTGTGTTTTTCTCATTTCATATTGACCTCTGCCTGATGGTCCACTAAAGTATCAAGAAGTATCGTTGTCTTATCCTGGTGCCAGAATAGGTAACTAGATTCCGAAAGGTCTGTATTGAGCAATGAGAAATATATATTCACACTGTCATCTTAGGTGTCAAATCAGCTGACAACTACAGACTCTCACGCCAAACATGGGTTCGTGTATGCATAAACGGGTATTGTATCTGATAGAATGTTCCTGTGTTGAATTCAAAAAATGTTAATTTTACGTGTATAATTATCTTGTCAATCACGTTTACATGGACAAAAATAATATATATATGTATATATATATGTACATATATATATATATATATATATATATATATATATATATATATATATATATATATATATATATATATATACATATTTGTGTGTGTGTGTGTGTGTGTGTGTGTGTGTAATTTCAAAGTATGCGGTAAGATGAAAGATGTTAAGAATAATAATTTGAAACCTACCCTATTTATCTCAAAGTTCTGTTTCACCGTGACTGAGGGACATTTTCCAAATTGTGGAACTTGTGCCATACTGACTTGAAGACCAAGCACTACTATTGCTAAACGTACAATTTTGTTTCCGGCAAGCATCGAGAAGACCGTAACCAGCGACGCATTCAGGATTTGTAAATTTAATTTGAAGGCATTCGTCCAGGTCACCTGAGCATTTGATTATGTAATTTCAAATCAGTGACTGTTCTTCCTGATTGTTACAATGGTAAGAGACGGACCCTACATGCTCCTTTGAATGTTGTCCTCGCAAAACTGACGCTTTGCTGGATAGAATTTAAACTGAATTAACAACTATAGTTGGTGATGGTCGGATGTAACAAGCATATAAAAAAGAAACATACTATTGGTGTGGGACACACTATGCCTTAAAGATATATTAATGAAATATTATGGTAGAAGCATTGAAGCATAATTTTATGTGCATTAACTTATCGGTGGCTTGAGCGAAAAAAGCAAACACCACCAAAATGTTGATGTAGAACACGCTATGCCTTAAAGATATATCAATGTGAAATTACAGAAGAAACTTTGAAGCATGATTTTATTCACATAAATGTACCGGCGGCTTGAGAAAAAAAAGCCAACATTAACAAAATGTTGATATAGGACGTGTTATGCCTTAAAGATATATCAATGAGAAATTTTAGTAGAGGCATGAAGCATAATTTTATGCACGTAAACGTATCGGTAGCTTGATCGAAAAAAAGCTTACATAAACGAGATATTGATGTTATTGTAAAAAATCGTAATTATTAATTTTCTGATTGGGTGGACCCGCGTAACGTTTCGACAAATGCAACGTTTAGAAAATATCACACTTTCGACTTTCCGACACTAACCAGATTTCTGATGATAGACATATCTCAGCTGAAAAACATCTGGGGACATCCTGAACTTGGATTTAAATGTCGTAAATAAATCCTAATTATCTACACCATTACCAGACATAATGCCCAGAAAGCGCAAATTAATTTCAATATATGGAGCTTAAACGATAAAATTAGAGAGGCTCAGGAATCCAGTGGAGAATACTGAAGAAAATTTAGAGTACTGAAGAAAATTTAAGTTTATGTAGTAGGACACGCCAGTGCTAGTTGAAACAAACAAAGGAAAATCTACATGTGTGGCTCCATTGTGAGAGGCCAAATGGGGACTACAGATTGCCAGAAAACCTGCTTGAGAGACAAACACATATGCTGGTAAATCTCATCTGCCGGGACAATATTTGGCAATCCATGTGCTTATTTTCAAGTTAGGGCCTTCGTCATATGATTATCCCTTATTAACGTATTATATCCCAAAAGCAGAAAGGTAAAAGATGCATACATCAAGAAGAAGCAACAAAAAGCTGGTGAAGAATGTTTGAAATATTGCTAACCAATAAAATAATGCCTTTGCCATATGCTTTAAAATGTCATTTTTTCGTTCTGTATGGTTAACGCTTCACGCATAAGCATGTTGCCTACACAAGCACGTTGTACCCTTTCACAACCGTAGGACCTAAAGAGCCCTATAGCTCACCACTGCTCCAGTGCTTCGAGATACCCGGACTTTCGCCCCGAGGTCCCGGATTTGGGAGCTTAGGGAATCGGCAAGGGTACCGGGATGCCTGGACGGAGAATCAATGGTATCCATCGTGGCTTCACTGGGGCTGCCTTGGGAACCTTGCGAGTGGATCCTTTGCGGTCCGACTTGTGACTATATCGCCTCTTCTCCCTCTTCCTCCCCCTCGTGGTTGGTGTGGAAGGGGGGGAAGGGGGTGTCCGGGAGAAAAAGCAGCGACCACCTGGGCCTGTGTGGTTTTGCTTCTTCTTCTTTTGTGGCGTCGCTGGGGTGGAAAACTCAGCGGAGTCAAACTCGATGACTCAGTGTTCAGCATTTGCACACCTAGCCCTCTCACTCTTCCTCCAGGACTGCTAATAGAGCAACCACCTGTCATTTCCCCACCTAGCACAACATCTGCATGCATTCTCCGGAGAACACACGTAAGCAAAGTTATAGGCAACAATCGTAAAAGTGCTCACGGTCCTCCCATGCTGCCATGAAATAGTTCCATGAGTCCACCCTCTGTCCTCTACCCAACAAGATCAAAGGTGAAGCGGTCTTCAGACCCACACCCACTGCACGCCGCCAAGCAGCGACTGCATGTGTGCCACTGTCCTCCATCCGTCTACGATTCGACCCACCAGATGCCATCTTGGAAAATATAGGTTTACAACAGATTGAAAGTTGAGCAGCTTCTGCAAAACAAATAAGTTGGGCTTGGGTACTGACTGCCGAAGAAGTTTCCCATTAGACCAAGGTTGGTTACTGCATACAGATATGAAGAGGGCGGTATATGCCCCACCTAGAGCTCGCTTCTCAGAAGAGAAAAACTACAAACTCGATCGGCTCCCAAATCAAAGACAACTTTATTCAGCAAAACCTCCACAATATATAGTGGTGACCCATGGTGAACCTGGACCAGGACAGTATGGCCAGGCATGACTTTTTACATAAGTGTGCGATGTTGGTCAAAAACTCTGTGTTAGTGACCTGTCTTTCACCCGTAATCCTATTCATTTTACATCTTAATGGGGATCAGTTACTCCAGGCCAGAAAACATAACCATACAATCTTGCCAAAGTCTGGTGTCCTGCAGTCACTCCGTCAGTGAGGACAGCCCAAAATGTGATATTTTTCTGTAAAACTATCTCTTTGTTATTACTCTTGCTTATTTATTAATTCGGTTACAGGTTGGATTGGTCACTCCAGGTCAGGCATCATTGCCAGATTTTGGGTGGCGGGGAGTCACCTCTCCTCCTCAGTAAGTTCACCCCCAAGTACTATGTAAGGAAATCATTGTAAGGAAATCCTTTTGTTTTTGCCAAAATGATTGTGTCCCCTAGATGACCACACTATGTCGGCGGCTGATGTCTTAACATAATACATAAATCTATCACCTTTTGAGTGGCTTGAAGTTACTTCCCCGGTCACCAGTTCTGGTATCCTGGCACAATTGTAACTTCATCCTTTTGTTTTTGCCAAATCTTGGGGATGCCATGGGATGACCATGCTGACCTGACGGACCAATTGTTTTTGTATGATGAACAACTAGACATAGGAGATTTGCTTAATATACTAGAAAAAGATATTTGCTCACTAAACTAGAAAAGGAGATTTGCTATATTATCCTTTTTCTTAAATACATGTTCAGGCAGGTTCTGGACATTACAAGGTGACACACTTATTTAGAATGGTATATATTGACTCCACCTTCAAGTTCCACTCGCGATTTTTTTTTAATTTCCGAGGGAGAAATTTGGGGCATGTCCATCTCCTCAATTTAAAACAAAACGGATAAGCCAACAACAACAAGAACAACAAGAACAACAACAACAACAACAACAACAACAACAACAACAACAACAACAACAACAACCAATAACAGAAACCACATAAGCGTTTACTACAATTTGTATACACAAGCTGCATTTAGGAAATTCTGATGAATCATTTTTATTCATGATCATCATTCTGTGGCTCTCCACGTATCTGCCTCGGTCCTGTGTGAGACAGGTGGCGAAGGAGAAGGATTAAAAAACATCAGCCGGAGGAAACCATGATTATTCTCAGCACCTTATGCTGCCATATTTTTGGGACCAGAAGACATCAGGTGGATAAAACCTGTCATGCTTTCCAAGAGCAGAGCCAGGGCATAGAGTCTACCACACAGTCTCTCACAGTTGTGGTTGGCCCCTGGTCCCGGATTTATATCCCAACACTCATCGCTTGTACTTCCTTCCCCCTTACAAAACACCTTTCTCTCGCACAACCTATCCCCGCCTTTAAAGCTCAGACATTTCCCATGGAAACCAGGCATGTCCCATGGGAGCCCTTATAAAGGCTACCACCATTCTCTTTCCTCACTGTAGTCTGGAATTCTAATTTACCCATTTGCTGTCTAGCTCTATCATTTCATTTCCTTTCTCCAAGCATCCAACTAGGTAGTCCTGGACACTTTTAATACCATTTCTGCCTCACAGAAAGCCCGCCTTCAAACTTAAAACCCATGCTACACGTTCCTGTTACTCTAAACACCAACCCTCTTCTAAACCCTTGCAGTTAAAATCTTCCTTGTGCCACTTTCTGATAAAAATCTTCTGTTATCTCTCCATATGCATCCCTTTACAATGTTAAACGTCTGAACCATAAGCCTGTACTTGTATTCGTTCCTTATTTGATAAATAATATTAAGCTAAGTTTTACTTTTGTTGCCCACTTATTTAAAAATGTGTTCATACGCCTGACTATAAATTCAATTACTTCTGGGTTCCGTAGGTAGCTGAACACTTTGCTTTATTTTAGTTTTGAAGTCAAAGGAAGGCAGGTTACATTTGTATCCAATACATTTGTTCATATCCCTACTTTAATATTCGTGTTCAAAAGGAAAAATAAATCTGCAAACGAGTATCAATATTTTGCAACTTTTCAGTAATAAAGTATCAACTTCAGTGTGCCTCCATATTGGGCACAGCCTAGGCTTTACATCCGCACATCTCTCGAAATCGTGACGTAAGGACGTCTCAATGGCTGGGGGCTGCCACGCTGAACGCTGTCCCTGTTGCGGTCTATTCACTGGTCTGGCCAAACACAGTCCACAATGTATCTGGTTCTTTGTGTGTTGTATTCCTGTGTGGCCAGTAATTCATACATTTGCCCGCTTCAGCAGCTCCCAGTGGCAATATGATCACCTTAACTTAATTTACTTAGATAATTATATGGCTCGATCGTGCTGACTGTAAAACACATTAAGTGTTAGTGTCTACGCACCAATCTGGGAATACACACTTCTGTTTGCGCAATATACAGGGCCCAAGTCTATGCCAGCAAATGGGCTTTACATAAATGTTAAACTTAGAAGCATCCTTCAGAATTTGTATTAATTGTCTGTTGCAGCGGCTGCCGCGAGAGCGTAATGTCCATCGGGACAGATTGAGTGTCTTGGTTTCTCCCGCCCCCCTTTCTCTCTCTCTCTGTTTCTTTAACTCAGCCCTAGAGTAAACCTGTTAACAAAAGCTATCCTGTTCCCCAGCGATTAGATAGCGCTCCTGCTTTAACTTCAAGAGGGAGGCTACATGTTAGTGAATACGTAGAGGTAACATACATACTGTGTAATACCTCCATGGTCAGTACGTCAGGAGCTCGCCCCTGCATTTCAGTTCCAGTTCAGAGTCCAAGCATCTTCCTCAATAGAACTGCCTTCATCTCTTGAAAATTCAAACTGAACCTCATGCCCCTCTAAACAATCATCCGTGATGATGCGTCAGAAATGAAACTTTTGTACTTGGGTAACTCATCAACTTGATGAAGTGGAAAAAGATTCACCAAGATCAACCGGTTCAGGCAAGCGCCAAGCGGGCCGTCTTCATGACCTTGAGAGGTCACCACGTTACTTCCGGTTTCTCTGGCCACTCAATGTGTTGGCGACGAAGCTTCCGAACAGAGCAGTGATATCTGCAACTTTGATTGCTCAATTCAGCCATTAAATGAAGATGAATATTTTTTTTTCTTTTTGACGATAATGTTTGAAAGCTAATGCTCTTTTGAAACACAGAAATAAAAAGGCCACTTTCCTTCGGCTTTAATTTCCTTGGTTTCCCCACTTTCTTAAGCGAAAAGACTTAAGCATTCGCAATGGGGTTATGGTCGGGAAAGGCCTCCTTCTTCAGATCGTTTCGCGATCGGATATATCTTTTAGTAATATGCATTTTTCAGGAACCATCAATAATACCCACACCTTAAGATGAAAATTCTCATGAGCAAACATGCTTGCGCAAGTATTTAACCTCTTCGCAGATAAGACGATCATACATACGTATATATATATATATTTATATAATATTAGTCTCCTGTCAATTCAATGGCCCTCATGAGCAGCAAAGAAAAGGTTGTCCACCGGAAGGATTTGTAGAATTTACATACATGCACGCACTCATGGGATTCAACACATTGCTTTGTACAATTTATGTAACAATTGAAACTGACATTTCTTCGTATAGTGGACTTTTGTCACACATGTGTGCTACATGAACGGGTAAACCATACAATGTGTCCAGGGAAATGAAGTTAAAAAAGCAAAGAATAGTTAGGTGAATAGTTAGGTGAATAGTATATATACGGAATTTTGTTAATAATTTACAGGTAAAATAGACAGTTGTCATTATGGCCTCTTTTACCCGAGTGTCAAAAGTTTAGCTGTAAAATTAAGTCAAGCCTTTGTTGGAAAAAGCACATGTTTCCAGTCATTCATTAAACACAACTGGCATGCATTCTAAAAACAAAAGTTCAGCCATAAGACAGTCTCACATTTGAGATGATTAATAAGATAAAATAGTTCAATTGATCTCCGGGTCGTAAGTCTATCAATAAATCTACGCCCCACAGTTCACAAATAGCCCATGCCCACGGTAATCATGTTACAAATTCAACACAATGTCAATGTTCATTTTTCACTCACATTAATTTCTGTCTTCATTGTGCACTATCATCTCGCGGTGAACGATGACGAATAAAGTCCGTTATCTTTTTTGTTGTATTCTCTTGGTGATGTATGATCGACAAGAAACAAAGCTGGACAAATGTTTTAACTCATTCCACCCTGATAGAAGACTGAGTCAACAGCTTTCCTTGGCGCGCTCTGGGCGCAATGCGCCCAGAGCGCGCCAAGGAAAGCTGTTGACCATGGGCATATAATTTGGAATGATCTTCCATGCAAGTTTCATCCAAAATATTGAAAAATAATCCCTAAATTAGTAAAACACAATTAGCAGACGACATTTAGATATTAGCGGGGAAAAGCGTCATCAGGGTGGAATGAGTTAACTGCAGAATTAAAATGGATTAAAGTGTCATGTTGAGCCTCTAGTCTAGCCACCGTATGTACAGATCGAACATTTGCTGCTTCACCGTGTATAAGCACAGCTTTATGTTCTTTAGCAAAGCTGTCATTATCTTCTGTGTATATTACTGAATCCAACTATATCTATACGTATTGCATTTCAACTCTGTATTCTGAAGGCTGTTCAAAAATTTGGTGAAAAATTGCTGGGAATTATGACGCAATTGAATGTCCGCATGTTTTGGTTGTACGTCTGTCAGTGCGCCGGCAATTGTACATTTTGTAAGAAAGGTACGACATTAAGCAGACATATAGATAAGGCTACATTCTTAAATTTTTAGATATAAAATTTACATGCATTTGAAATTTTATTGCTATCGTATACACTATGCCCCTTCAATCTTGAGTCCATTTTGAGGTTTATTTGCTTCATAAGCAACACCATCATGCACCATAAAGGAATTAATCCCCACATTTACACATTAGAATGGATCACAACCTTTGCCCTGTGTTTGTGTATCTTACCAAAAGTGACCACTCTCTGGCGTTTAAGGTCAAAGGTCAAGGTCAAGTGTTTGAACATTTGGTTCCATGATATATTGCAAAAAATATTTTCAACGCTGTTTTATTTTATAAATTTGTTGACCTTTATATCACCTATTTTGATCCCTTGTTGGGATGCCTTTGGCCTAATCTACAAGCTAACAGGACTTAATGTTGCGTAATTTTTTACCTTAAAGAGGATCAATCTATTCAATTTTAAGTAATACTGAGCACATATACATAGTAGGTACATTAGTATGACAAATGTCTGGACAGTTTGTAAAGCTTCACCTGGTATTGCACTGGGTGCTCAAGACATATGGAGTTGGGCATTTGTGAATTGAAACATTGATGTGCAAAGAGCTAAGGCTGTTTTTTCCATGCATAAGAAAAGAATGGACAGTGTCACAACCTGTCAAAACACGGAACTTGGAAAAACACTTGGCATTTTGGGTCCAAAGCTGCTACTTTCCGAGTGGTCGTAATGGCAAATACAACCACACTTGTATCAAAAGTACGGATCAGTGTTTTATAATGACCCTAGCATGTAGCATGTGCTACATGCAGAAGCATGTATGTATCTGCCTGCTCATGATAGCATAGGCAAATGCTCCAGGGATAGCAGTGCGAGGATACATTAGGCCCTGTTCTCACTCATTTACTATCAACTGCATGTCCTGTTCATGAATTGACTGAATGAGGACATGTTACAGGAAGCTAATTAATTCCTTTTTGTTGATATCTGCATGCAGAAAGTTCTGCCAGTTCCCTGGCTATAGGGCAGAACAAGCTATCCCTCTTCTCATACCCTTTTGATGGCTGGATCTAACTTCACACTTCCAACAGTGGGCACTATATCTCTCTCAAACCACACCAACCTGTGTTGCCTGATCGAAACATGGTGGGATGTATTCGACAAACACATGTAGTAAACAGTCATGAAATGTTGTGGAAGCCGCACGCATCAACATGTGAACAATTCCTGGCCCATCAAGAGCTACACATCCAACAGATGTGAATATCTGCATTCTCAAAGCATGATAGAAGATTATTCTTGGCACCCGGATAAAGCTTCCCCACATGTGACGAGGAGGAAAATCCCAGTTTCTCATATCTAAAAAAGTTGCCACACCGATGGAATATCTAGTCCCTGCTCCAGTGTGAGAACTGCCCGGAAACAGTGGAAGCACTGCTGTTGGTATAATAACGGGGACCTTTCCATTATGCAAACAAACATGGTAAGCAGCCCAAAATATATTTGTTTACCCCTACTGAACCTCTCAAGTATATTCTATACCACTCCACCCAGCTATATTCTTCCTGCACATGCTTCTAAAAATCCATTTTTTTGAGAAATATTATAGCACAGGGTCGAGTACGTGACCTTTCAATATAAGCACCCACAGGAAGAACTTTGGTTAATACCTGGGCAGACGAGAAACAAATTTCTTGTTTGACTGGCCACCTTTGATGGTCGGGGCATGCGCTGTGCCTTCTCCATCAAAATTGTGGCGTTGCAAAAAAGAAATGACAGCGGCATGAAATGAATTCCTTGATCTTGTTAAGGCAGTTTTATGATCAATGTTGTCAACAGCAGTTGCAGTAAAAACAATAGACCAGTTCATAGGACTCGGGTTTGCTCGGTTCGTTTCGGGAAGCGCACCCAGCTTTGTTTACATTTGGTGCTCCACCACGCTGGCTGGATTTAACGTGGAAAGCTCAGACAGTAAAAGACAGGATGTGCTTGGGTTTAATGAAAAATCAAACCGTCAGCAAACTAAACATGCACATTGCGCCACTGATGTGACATTTTAGGTAAACGATTTGCACTGTTCAGCACAATCCATGCTGTAATCAGTAGCGTTAGCCGTGGCATCCGTTGTGAACATATGAAATCTAGGGCCTAACTCGGCCACTTGCTGATTGGAGAATCAGGCTAACAATGGGATGCATAATTAATTCGGGTCCGGGAAGGTTCGGTACAAGTCGGTATGAACAGGTCTATTCCATGCAATATTGATGGAGAAACCACTTGCTCCATATCAAACTGTTGACAAACGTTTTCCCCAATCTCTGATAAGGGACCAAGATTCTGTGATCAAGTTTGAACAACGTATCTATCAGTTCCCTTTTATGAGTGTGTGCATACAACATGAGCCCCATATGTGCAGGAACAGGGGTGTCCTGGGTTATATGATGTCAAACTGGCATTGTGTATATACCTGTGAACCCCGCACCATTTGATACTGGTAAGTTTCAAAAGCTTGACTATAAATTGCACCACAATTGATTATAATCATGAGTTTCTTCTTTTACACTTGGATCTTTCAATATCATTTTATAAGTAAAACTGACAGAGTGGGCACTGATGTCTCTTCACACAGGCTTTTAAATGCTCCATTCAAAGATGTACAATCATCAAACATTTTTTCTGTGCACAATTTGCACTCCTTGGGCATGGCACACGGCATTGCTGTGATAATCATGCAAGCGCTTGCTACAGAACCAATGGTTTCTTTAACGGCAATAATAATCCTTTTTGAATATCTTCAAATTTGGCAACTATACCAGCAGTCTTTATTTAAGCTTGGTGCTACCGACACTGCGCTCAATCATAATGCCTTACTCTTTAATTTTGAGGCACCCCTATTTGCTAGATCTGCTAACTTAAAAACTGGGACAAGGCTTTTCGTGACATGTGGTTCCTGCAAGTATATTATCATTTCTGCCGATATGATACTACCCAGTACGTATACCTTCATTCCTAGGGTCATGCGCACAGTTTCTCTAATTTCTTGCTCGACTATAAAGTAAGATTGTTCACTTGCAGTGATATCTGGCATTCAAAGACAAGATGCCACAGACCCTTAGCCTTGCCAGATGATCTCTATCTTCTGCCAATGCAGCAATACCTCGAACTCTGCCTATAAAATTTTATAGGTGAAGCTTCATGAAGATTGTTAAATCTTCTGGCTGGCTAGCCATAGAACAAACATAAGGATTCAGTTGTCGTTCTTGTCAGAGATCACTGTGACCTTACGCGTTTGTGCCCTTCAACCCCCCCCCCGTTTTTACTATCAGTTTCATCACAACTTCTTTTTTTTTTTGGCCCTCTGCAACTGTACCTCTGTGTGTTAAATCTAAGGGCACATGTCTGATTCCATGCTGCTCCCGACATTTTGTACGTGTAGAGATCTTCCTAAATGTTGTACGCAAAGGTAAACGCCCAGGACGTGGTGCGTCTGATGCGAGCGACATAAATTGAATATAACGTTAAGATATCACAAATATTTCTACCGAATTGATATGAAACTACACAAGAATTGGTAATGGGTCAGCTTACTTTCAGCCAACCCCAAATAAATATTTAAATCAAAATTTACCTCACAGCAAAAAAACATTTATTGTTCTTTCTCAGTAAAATAATAATAATAATAATAATAATAATAATAATAATAATAATAATAATAATAATAATAATAATAATAATAATAATAATAATAATAATAATAATAATAATAATAATAATAATAATAATAATAAGTATGTACAATCTGCGGTATCAATGGCAGGGGAACAGGAATAGAGATGTGCTCGTAAAAGTCCCCTAAGTCATAACCAATCAAAACAAACTAATTTTCCATGATAGCCAGAATATCAACGTCAGTGAAACCACAGCAAATACTACAATGCTGTTATAATTGTCTCGATATAAAGTGCCATTACTCGTGTGAGCTCTATGTACCTATATTCTTATAATTTGGGTCATTGTTACGTTTTGTATTATAGTTAGATTGCTGACAACCACTGGCAAAACATTAATCCCCCCCCCCCCGGCATTGCTCTGGTATAAATCCGAAATTTCAAGATGCCCATAACAGTTCTAGGCTTCCACAGGCTACTTGATGATGTATGTAAGAAGTGAGAAACTTTCTTATCCTGCCTCAGAGCTAGAACTTACAAATTATTTTCATGATTAAAGTAACAGTTAGAAAAATGCCTGAACATTCAATGGATGGTTTTGTAATACTTGATAGTAGGAAACAGGAAAGTAAAGTGTGTGTGTGTGTGTGTTTGTGTGTGTGTGTGTGTGTGTGTGTGTGTGTGTGTGTGTGAGAAAGAGAGAGAGAGAGAGAGAGAGAGAGAGAGAGAGAGAGAGAGAGAGAATTGGTCTCTTTGACCCACGTCCCTTTCATAAAAATGGACTTGCCACGTCACGAAAGTCATAACATTTTTTCTAAAGAGTCGCATGCTTCACACTAATCATGAATGGTACAGTCAACTTATGTCATCTACTGTTGTGCATGGATTCATCAAAGATCGCCCAGAATACAGGTGACGTGAGTATGCAGTGGAATAGGGAAAAAAACTAATACAAAGGGTGTACCTTATGGTCACGTGGGTTTGCGCAAATAGCGTTTTCAACGCCGTGCACATGCGCAAGGCAGTGCACTCTCTCTATGCTGCAAATATGTCGCTTCTCAAATCAAATGGCGATGTAATAATAGCTTGATATGACAGGAGCACCCTTAAAACCAAAATTTACCTCTTAATGATTGTAGTCTTTGGTTACTTCAAGTGTAACTATTTATTGATCTTGACAAAACTTTATTATTTTTTTTGTCCGTACTGGCTCACAGAATATATACAAAATACCAGTACATAGATAACAAACAGTGTATCATCACAAGTTATTTTCTACTGATTCGCCGCTGTTTTAAAAGACTGCATACAAATTTAAAATCACAAACCGGCACTGCCACATCAGGCTTAGGGAAAAAGACAGGTTTCAACAATGATAAAAATGTTTCTTTCTCAAATCATCATACGTGTCATAAGGCACAAAGAAATGTTCTTCGATCTCTATAATCATCCTATCGAAGTCGAGACAAATCCTACAACCCAAACCTTCATTCAAATGCAGAATGCATTATGCAAGCAATGATTACTCAAACGCAACTGAGACATAGACCTGCGGAATTTGAAACTTTTCCAACTTTTAAATATTCTTTCATTCAGTATTTTAATTGGAAATTTCTTTGCGATTACAATTTTTTGAGCAGAGCCATTGCTAGGATTGTTCAGGGATAATGATGAATTGAAAACGTTTTGAATTAATAAAATGTATATTTGATATATATATATATATATATATACATATATGTATATATATATATGTATATATATAAAAGCAAAATATGGCCACTTGCATTTTTCATGGAGTAGTTTATTGTCGCAATATTGTCTCATAAGGTGGTTTACCATATTTTGCACCAAGTTGGAATTTATTGTCGGATTTAGCGAGCCCTTACCACCTTAAAATTGAAAATTATATAACGTCAGTCGTAAGGTACCATTATCCATTGATTGCAGCCTGTACGTACCACCAGTAACCCATACTGGCATTTGTAATGACTCAGGACCAGCTCTTATCGCAGGCGTTTTATTTGGGTAGCTGCAGACAATGTTATTTTGTTGCAGTGCCTTTCCCTTTTATTAGGTGCATACTCCCGCTGTACCTTTCCATGCCATGGGAGAATAACGTGCTTCAAAGTCCTCAACATATATTCTTAATGTACTACAATGCAAAATATGATCCCATAATGTTAATTACCTGGCCGGCTTTATGAAAAGGACCTTCCGTTTCCCTCATAATACACACACACACACACACACACACACACATATATATATATATATATATATATATATATATATATATATATATATATATATATATATATATATATGTATATGTATATATGTGTATATGTATATATATATATAAATATATATATATATATATATATATATATATAAAATATACACATGTATGAAGGTACTTTTTTGCAGCCACCACCTTACATTTGAAGCGACTTGCATATGAAATATGGGAGTTGAACAAACCAAAGATATAACATTAATATTTTCATATTTTAATGTAAAGCAAAAGCTGCCAAAAATAATTTTACAACTAGCTACATAACATTACCTCATGAACACCATATCCTACACCTCAGTATGTTGGCTTCAACACTGGACACAATTGAGCTGGGACCTAATTATTCTGAAAAAGACCTGGTGTCACCACCACACGGTCCCTGTGGCACTGGGGGAATGGGTGATTTCTGGTGTGCATGTGCCCCAATTCTTCCTTCCTTCTCGAGTGCCATTTCTGGCTTGCTCTAGAAGCAGGGAGCCTTACTCATGACTTCATTGTCATGGGTGATTTAAGACCAGATCAGGACAGCCTCCACTCTGTAGACAACTGTGCATTTGGTATGCAGGAATGCCCATCCCCAGGGTTAGATTATGTTTGGTCCAATCTGCTGCCTGGTGCACATAGGGTCCCTCTTTTCTGACATGCTGTTTGGACCAGAGATGGTAGGTATTGTTGGATGAGTTCAGACATTTTAGGTTCGTTTTGTCATACAGGTCACTCTGCTGTACAGGCCAGGACAAAGGCTTTGACCAACTCCATTCTGTCACTTTTCCCCTAGCCACAACTTCCTTGAAACATGGCACCAAAACTGCAACCACTTGTCCTCCAGCCCAATCTATGCACCAGTGATCACAAGGGCCTATAAGAGTAGGAAGCAAACGGCAAGAAGGCTGATAAGGGCAAGAAGCCAGGGAAGCCCCTTGGCTCCTGATGCTTGGCGTCCAGGCCACACTGTCACAGAGTCATCCTTCATCATTGCTAAAAATATCTCTCAGCCCCAGGTGGCAGTTGCTTTTATGCCTCTTGCTCACAATGGGCATCTTTCACACATAATCCATTCGTCTTAAATATGGGGATACACAGCTATTCTCTGCCTTTTAGCGAGGACAGGCCTTGACTATGCAATGAACCCAAGTGGTTAACACATCCCTCAAAGAAGCCCAAAGCATTGGCTTTCCCAGAGGTGGTGTTAAAGCTATGGAGTAAGAATGCCATGGAATGTGTGAAAGATCTAAGATCACCCGGTTTCTACAGTCTACTTTTTTCTAGTGCCCAAGGGGATGGAGGTTGGCATCTGGTTATTGACCTGCCATTGCGGAAACAGTATTTGGAGATTCCGTCCTTCAGGATGGAGACTCCACAGTCAGTGGCGGTGACCCTGCAGCCCGAGGAGTGGGTGACATCTTTCAACCTCAAGGATGCATTCTTCTATGTGCCCAACATGGAGACTCCGTGGAAATATCTAAAGTTCACATTCTCAAGCCAGGTTTACCCACTCAAAGCACTTCCATTCTGCCTTACCATGGCACCTCTGGTGTTCACCCAGTGTGTAAAGGTGGCAGTGATGCACCTTCAGCATAGCGTAGTGTGCATTTGTGGGCACTCAGATAACTGCTTAATCCAGTGCTATGGGACCTACATTGGTTGCACCACACACAGTCCATTCTGGAACTTTGCAAACCCTTAGGTGTTATTGTGAATCACTCAAAGTCCAGCCTAATTGTGGAACAGATCTTTCTTGGCATCCAGCTCAATCTGGTCGCCTCCATCTGTCGTCCAATGGAGGACTCATGAAGTTCACACAGCCACAGTGGCAGACCCTGACATGCTGCTTGACCTTGATAAACTCCCAGATCCCCATAGGCTGCTTATTCTGTCTTCTCTTGCAGCCCGCTTTATGGGACTGGCTGATGGTTCAAGGACCAGGGCTACCAAGTGTAGGTGCCTGAGCCAAACTTCTAGTTACTGTGTCGCCTGCCCTGGTTCTTGTGGTGGATCCTCTAGCCATGGACTGGAGCAACCTTTGGGCCTGCACCTTACCGTCTCAAAAGATTCTCTCAAGGGTCCTGCTGAAGATTTGGTCCCCTGACTGCAATCTGATCTTAGCCGCTCCTTTGTGGCTCAAAATGGATCAATTCCTGAACCTTCTGAAATTAAGTGTCAAGCCACCTCTATGTCTACTGGCATAGACAAGACTTCTGGTGCAATCGTGGATGAGTGTGTTCCCCAAAAACCCTCAAGGGATCAATCTCCATGCTTAGTAATTGCCTTACAACACATCCACGATGGAGTCTTCTTGCAATCAGTGGAAGATAGAAAAGCTGGAGGGGGTCTCTAAGACCCTTCTCTAGTGGTATACTCGGCAGGTGTTTTCTGACTGGGGTGCCAATTGGAGAATACACCCATGGTCTCTGCATATCACAGACATCATGCACTTCCTGCTGTACCAGGGGCAGGTCTTTAGTAAGAACTCAGGAAACATGGAGGGGTTTCTGTCTGCCATGTCCTCAGCTCTGGCAGGTGTCCTAGACATTCACATAGGGTGCGATCCTTATTTGTTGGTGCTCTTAGTCTTATTCAACACAGAAAAACCAGCTGATAGGCAGGTCGTACCACAGTGGGACCTCCTGCTGGCTGTAGTCATGCTGACCAGTTAGCCTTTGAGTGCCTGGAGGACCCCAGCAGAGTATATCTAAAGTACTGGATATGGAAAACCTGTTTTCTGTAAACACTTGCTTCTGGGGCTAGAAGAAGTGAGATCTACACTTTGGCACATGACTGAATCCAATGCTCGCCCAACCACTCCCATGTGACCCTGAAAAACGTCACTGGGCTTCCTTGAAAAGAACGAAGTGGCTCGAGATTCATTTATGGCCTTTAGGGGTTTCCTATTCCTACCATTGACGCGGCTTTACCTGCTGAGGAAAGAGCCTTGTGTCACCATGGTCACCATGCACCCGGATTTACCTGCTGAGGAAAGAGCCTTGTGTCTGAGGACTGCCAAACAATTGAGTCCCAACTCAATTGTGTCGGGCATTGTGGTCCAGACACGGAGGTCTAGACAATGGTGGTCGAAGTGTAAGTATACTCACTAATACCGAATTTTACGTGTTTTTGTCATTTAAATCGTACCACCATGTCAACCCAAAAGTGGTCAAAGAGAGCCTGTTCAAATCACAAGCTTTCGATGAAATATCATCAGTTTTGCGATCCTAGCAATAGGCGCGATAACAAGTCACTTTCCTTACACATGTCTATTTGAGCAAATCCTGTAATTCATCACAATTTCTGACAGACTATGATAATTTTGTTGGTGGTTTGAATAAACTCCAAAAGAAATTACACAGTACAACTTTGGTCGCTCTTCATCAGTCCGTCTACCGAAATACCAAGCTTTCTGGCATTTGCAATGCGCTGATCGTAGACCGCTTGGTTCATTGTGGTCGTTCTGCTAAAAATCCAGAGCAGTTGAGTTCGGATGAAAAGAAAGCCCACGCAACTATACACTACGGAATAATTGTCATAATCAGTCTCCAGTACCCAGTAGTTGCCGTTAGGTAAGACTAGAAAACAGATTTTAAAAATTGGTTAAATATCAAATATATATATATATATATATATATATATATATATATATATATATATATATATATATATATATATATATATATATATATTTATATATATATATATATATATATATATATATATATATATATATATATATATATGTATATATATATATATATATATATATATGTATATATATATATATATATATATATATGTATATATATGGTACAGTTGATAACAAATACATATACATTGAGTAGATGATGAAGATATTCTTTTCGACGCATTGCTACTAAACAACAATCTGTCATTCCGAGAGGCGGCAGGGAATGACATTCCCATTGGATTAATGTTCGTAGACCTAACTCTAGTCCTTTCTTGTGGGTCAGTTATATTATAATTAGCATTATTACTTGAATGACCCACAGCTTTAAAAAATGGCACCAACGGATACAAAGGACATTACTTAACAAATGTTATTTTAGTAGTTTGTCTCAGTACCTGAATTTTGATTCTGATTTCACTACTACGGATTCCATTTATATTAATTTTAGTGTTATTAATTAGAATTATAAAAATACATGTTAATCATAAACTCATTAAACAAATATTTCCTACCGTATTTCAAACCATTCCTTTTTTCTCTTTCTCCTGTTTTTACATGTAATTTTATATAAACATACTCATCCACTTTTCATAAAGTTTTTGGAAAGAAGAGCATCTCTGCCAAATGTTTACCAACAGATATGGAGTTCTACTTCTGCATGTGCACCCACTGCCAAGTAGCTCTCTCATGCCTCCATTACAGGGAACTACAATTCGGATTTATACATCACATAATATCTAAGTTTATTGAAGCATTCAATTTTTTACAGTTTATGAATGCATGGTGTACAGAGACACCATCATGGGTAAATTGGAGCGATATTTTAAAGTTTTTTTGTCGCCTTATGAAATGAGAAAAAACAAAGGGTCATTTCATTTTTCCTGTATCTCCAACTCATGAGCACATTTTGTGCAATCCGCATTTTGAAGAAATAAATCGTTAAAAAAATAAATAAAAACCGAGTGCCCTTTATGTATTCAAATTATTAGCGTATCGGATATAATTTAAATAAAAGGTTTAACATACAATGTTCGACAATTGGAATGCCAAAAGTAAATTTGACATTCAGCTTCCCTGGCACACCTGTTGTTGTGGCATCACCGTGAATATAGTTATGCACTACAGTTCCAAACCTGCACGACAAAGGGAACATGTACGGGTATAAAGAATCAAAACATATATCGAGCCCCAACTATCACCAATATGTGTTGCTTTATAAAAGAAAGAAATAGACCATTGTATCACAGCTATTTCATTATGTTTAACTTGCTGCATGTTTGTGTCTATTGGTAACCTGAAGGCAAAAAAAAAAAAAAGGTACGAAGGTTTTCAGGCAAGAAACGTGTATGGCCTGAAATATGGTCGGGTATTTTAATCACACACACACACACACTCACGCACGCACGCACGCACACACACACACACACACACACACGCACGCACGCACGCATATATATATATATTTATATATATATGACTGACTTACAAACATTAGCTTTACATTGGCAGTCACGGAAGAAGTGAAATGTTATCACTTGATCAGTTTTACAAATGACAGTTATACCCGGAAGTATTGCCAGAGAACAAAATAGGGGAAAAGGGTTATAGATGACATTCACGAAATGAGTAACCTGTAATTTGAGTGAAAAAACACTGTTAACAGTTTTTCTGGGGAAGGGAAATCGCCAGTTACCTGTATTTTATTTTGTCTAATTCAGTTTCATGTGACACTTGGTGTCATTTTCAGCGTCGGACCCAAACATCAGTTAAAGGGTAGTAGTGAGCACATGTGACAAAGACATTTGCACAATTCAAAACTTATGAGACATCGATATTAGTCGTAAAATTAACTATTTACCGCGGGACCAGCCATCGATTTTAAGAATAATTTATATTTATCATTCTTGATTTTGTTTAGCGTTGGATTCCTTGGACATTCTTCACGTCAATACAGGACACTCATATCTATTTCTGGCAAAACGTTTGACCCAGTCGATTGACGACCGTCCAAGTAGCCACAGTGACACAGGCGCACTAATCAAAACCCTAGGGTGCTGCTGACACTTGTACAAATATGAAGGACATAAACATAATAATAGTCCTTTTGACGTAAAGACCAGTATGTTTTTGCAGAAGATGAATATAATATTTAATCAGTTAATTACATTATAGTATGGTAAGAGCAACATATTTTGGTTTCTGCTGGTTAGAGATGTGCCCGTCCATATGGAAAGTCCCTTACTTTGTTCAATGATACTGCCAAAGCAACGCCACAGCTGAAATGACTGTTTCGCACTATTGTGGGATAATGTTTACTTCTAGCTTTATATTGAGCCAAAACACAATACTTCTCTCAACATTCAACGGTCCAAAGTATTTCAGCAATCACATGGTACGGAAGCCCATTGGTGTCAACCTAACTTCACTTGTTAATCTGGTCATAACGACATTTTATCTGGTTCGGACGACTTTGTATCTGGTAACAACGACATTTTATCTGGCTAGAACCGTATCATATGTGGTTAGAACGACAGTTTATCTGATTAGAACTACTTTTTATGCGGTCATAAAAACATTTTGGTCTGGTTCGGACCACTTGAAAACCAGCTCATTCTTGTGTGTGTGTGTGTGTGTGTGTGTGTGTGTGTGTGTTTGTGTTTGTGCGTGTGTGTGTATGAAAAATCCTTTTCTCACAAGCACGAGTAAGAGCAAGAATGAAGTATTTCCCCAAAAATGGCAAATCTCTACTGAGTGCTACTTCATTTTATGCTTAATCTAAAAAATTACCATCTTACAGTGTGAAAACAGTGGGGTTAATTAGATAGTACCTGAACATGTATATACATAATTATCGTTCTTTAATTACCCATCGATACAAAATAGTTTGATACGTTTAAGCACATAGAAATGTAAAACTAGAAATTTCGAAGCAAAACAGTCTATGTGCCTTCAAATGAAGAACTGCTTGGAATACGACATTTTCTTTGTCCTTCAGACATGGAGTAAACACAAATTTGGAATGGGATAATCCATTAAATAGTACTACCTCACAAACCTGAAAATAACATTTAGAATTTCGTGTCTCTCTATATTAGTTTTTAAGACATTGAAGATTAGAAAAAATAATGGCCCTAGTATGCATAATTTTAATTGCCCGAGAATCTTAAGATATGTCCATCACAAAGTCCATCGTCACCAACCTATATATAACATTTAGCATCATTTATGTATGTCAGTTTTGGAGATATTGACCAAATATGCGTATTGACCCTAATAATTTCGAACATATTGATTATTCCAAATCAAAAAGATAACTTTCCTACAATCTATCTATCTATCTATCTATCTATCTATCTATCTATCTATCTATCTATCTATCTATCTATCTATCTATCTATCTATCTATCTATCTATCTATCTATCTATCTATCTATCTATCTATCTATCTATCTATCTATCTTCTATCTATCTATCTATCTATCTATCTGTCTATCTATCTATCTATCTATCCATCTATCCATCTATCTGCGTGTGTGTGTGTGCGTGTGGGTGTGTATTACCATGCCATGACTGATGTTTGCAGTTTGCGCAATGTTCGAGAAAAGCTCCAAACAAGATGTCGGCAGAAAGAAAGAAAGAATTTGAAAAAATAAAGAACTTTGAAGAAACAGTATGTCGTGTGCTACGGCATACAGACACAATAAGACAAAGAGTTTGCTAGGAACATATAATCAATCTGTAAGACTGGTGACCCAATTAAGATAAATGATAAGGATTCATGAGTTATGATATCTTTTGAGGCTTTGGTAATAAGGACACATTTAAACAGTAAATATTAGTAACTACAAATGTAGACAACGTAGTGTAGTTGATGAAAATCGACTGTACCGTCAAGTGAAAATGGAATAAACTGTGAACCAAATAAATAAAATACCTTTATTTAAGCCAATATTACTGTCATAGAAGGATTAAAACATTGGGGTCACAGCTTATATGGTGCTTTTTGTCAGACTGGACTGGAATCTCTGTGAGCCGAAACCATTAACACAAATTACATGTACAGCACAGTACACATCCAAATTGCTGCCCGTTATTCTATGACGAAAATGCCTTCTTCTGTGGGTAGTTTATCTGCCTTAGAAATATTTTACTAATTTACACGATTATGGCCAGATAATTAAGTCGTCCTAACCAGATAAAAAGTCGCTTTGATCACATAAAAAGTGGTCCCAACTAGATAAAATCTCGTTATGACCACATAAAATGTCATCCAAAACAGATATAATGCCGTTATGACCTGACAAAAAGTGAAGTTAGGTTGACACCAATGGGCTTCAGTAACGTAGAAACCGGTCCGTGCACGATATCAATACAGAGTCCACCATTAAAGTTAACTTCTTTGCTTGGTTCAGTATTGTGTGTCGGCAACGCATGCGCAAAACAATGGGTACGTAGATATGTAGATGATGTGGGTCTACGGAAGGCCAAAGAGATAATGGAATGTACGAATAAACATCGCGAGTGACGTTTATCGAAATTTAGGGAATTTTAGAAATGTATTCACAATGTTTTATCTAAGAATAAGTGCTGTTCCTTCTATATTAAGATGTGCCCATGTCCGTCAGAGGGGTGTTGTTGTCAGAAATTCTTCTAATGTGTGGTAAGCATATATGATTGTGCGCGCCCTGTAATATGACAATTCGCAGGAAAACAACCATGCACCGTGTGCCTAACAATTTTGCCCAAATGATAATACGCAGAACACTGCTATAGTATAAAGTATTTAATACCCACCAAACATATAGTGGTCGGAAACCTTCAACAAGTAACATGAGGCTGCCATCTTGTTTTTTGTAGTGGCGGGCTGTCGTACACTTTAGACCATATTCAAGAGGCGTCTCTATCCTTGCAATTTCGTACCACTTGACAGAAGAGTACTGTGATAAACAGCGACACAGATTCAGCGTGTCTCCATGCCAAGCTTATATGGAGAATACTTTTATGGTAGCGCCTTTTGTGGCATAGGCAAACGTTAAAACAATACTAATATCAAATCAAAGAATTTTGCAAGCTCGTACTTTAAGCAGTAAGCAACGCAAGTTCATCATTATCTTTGACATGAGGTATACAACTTACATCCATACGTGAGTATGGCTTTAGTTTGCTGCCAGAATAATATGGAAAGTCATAGTTTTAGTGTAGAAGAAATGCACATGGATTCCTTGGCGCATTGTAAGAAGAATGCATATCATAAATAAATTAAATTATATTGAAAACATTTTGAGTGCAAACAATACAACAACAAAACTCGGAAAAGACAAATATTACAATGAGCCCTGTATGCCTGGTTTGTACAAGAACAGCCTTCTTCTTTCACACAATTTTAACATATAATGACGGCACAAACAGTGCCAAAATATTTCACCAAAATTAGTAATATTCTTTATGTTTTTTTGTGTTGTCAGGCTTTGACAGTGTTGTGTCTGAAGGTGCAGCAGATGTATAATTATTAATGCTAATTATTAATACTATATTATTACCAAATAATAATATTCGTACGCTTTGAAAATACGACAACAAAATGTTTTACATAGCGATGTTCAGATGCTTAAAAATATCAAACCCTTGTGCTGTCGAAACTCGCTTGCGTCGGTAAGTTTGTCGGACAGAATCCAAGTTCCAGTGCCGTTACAAGCCCGCTTGTAAGGCAAACAAAATATACAGCGAATCTGTCCAGCGCCATTGAACACCACCTTCCCTGTAAAAGATATCACGCTTTGAGAATGGGCGGAAGAGCATAAATATATGTCAATTCATTGGCAGCAAATGGTAAAAGTAGCTTAAGGATATTATTTTGACAACTCGATTTAATATATAACTTAAATGTCTCTTTGCTTTTTCATGACAAATCATAAAAAGTATCCAGTGGCTGAGCTTGCAACAATATGCAACGTAGACTATATCGATCTAGTTTCTAGCTGAGTAAGACATAATAGCGATAATATTTAAAAAACAAAAAAACAAAAAAAAAATCAAAACAAAAAAAAAAAAACAAAAAAAAAAAAAACAAAAAAAAAAGAAAAAAAAGAAAGAAGCACCATACCGTAATTATAGGTTGTCTTCGAAACAATTAGACATTCATTTGTCCCTCCTTTTCGTGTATTTTGTAATACTGCTCAGTATTCAAGTGAAGTGGTTTGTTTTAGGTCGAAAAGGTCGGAAAATTTGAATCCATCCATTTGTATGATCTCTGAAAAATGTCATAAAATTGAGAATGATCATACCAATACCTCAAATGCATAAATCTTTGCCATATAATATTTATTTCAAATACGCTCAATTGTTTGAGGCCGATACGATGCTCAAAAAGCATGAAAATCTTTCAATCGACGATACCGACTTTTGATACGTAAAGTTACCGAATTTGATTATACATTTACTGACAAGACGGAGAATCATCAAAACAGCAGTCTTCAGCACGTTTGTTACCAACTGGTGCAAGAATAAATCTGATGACACCCTGTGGTGATAAATTTTAAAAATGCTTCAATATTTTAGTTGATATATGTATATCACTTTTGCTTTTCCTTTCCGTTTCTTCAAATCAGAATGACATGACCTTGCTGAAAGCCATGAAAACTAAAAAAAAAATGGACAGCATGTGTCCACGATTGCCTATAATTAAAAAACAATATGCAGGTCCATTTATCTACCTTCTCCACGCGTACTCTTGTCACTAATATAATAAAAATTACAATTTCCAAGCATCTCTAAGTCGATAAAGCTTTAGACAAAATTCGCTACAAGCTGCAAGCACCTCCTGGCAATTTTATGTCTGAAGAATAACAAAGAAAAGCTTGTAAAAAAAATATCTTTTAAAACGATAATTTCAAATAATAAGTATAAACCATGTGAAGATACTGTATTTACAATTGAGCTCAACCATGTACATTGCCAGTTATAGACATATTAATTGAGTTTATAATATCATATGTGACCCTGCATCCGTGTTTAATTCTTTCAGTGCCACATTTTGGTATGAGTCAACGGCTTTTCGCAGAGTACATTGGGCGCAAAACCTTGACTATTATACTCTATGTAACTACAGACATCCTGGTCATTAAAAGGTCTTTCAAAAACGAACGAAAATCTGGCATTCGCATCGCAACTTAGAGCAGTACATTTTTAATTGGCACTAAAAGCGTTAGAGTTATTCTAAAGACCCCTCATAAATCATTTTCTCGCCACTGCTGGTCCTAATGTCTTAAAGGTCCACACGAAGCATAAAAGGTGCACTTATAAAAGACATGCCGGAGGTTTGGTTTGCAGGAAGCATACAAACATGTACAAAAGCACATGGGAAAAGTAAAAGCTCACAGGCGAAGTGCCTCGGGATATTTTCAAATATTGAGAAAATATAATTTTGCACCATGATCATTTTATTGAGGAGTGCTTTGTAGACTGCGAATTTTGGTTTTGATATACGCAAACATACCCAAGATTCTGAAGCGATGAAAGTTCTTCTGTTGGTAATCGGAGCTTGCCTTCAACCATACATCAAGGGGCAACAACTCGCCTTGTTCATATGTCCGTCACCCCCATCACACCAAAATATAAATTTAGACAAGGTTTGTATGATTACTACTTTTTAACATATTACACTAGACAACATAAAGTACATATTATTACCAAACGTGCATTTCCCACTTAAAATGTGACAACACAGTACGACATTCAGACTAAGCGCAATGTATACCTTTAGACAACTGTGTTCACTTGTGTACCTGATGGTCTTTGGAAAAAATAGATTAGGCAGTGTATTTTATTGACATCCCATGTCTGTATTCAAACTGATATTTGACAAGGGTACAAAGCTGAAGACCTGAACAGTTTTCATCAGCACCTTCACTTTTCTCGTGCATTTTCTATAAAGCTGCATTCCAGCCCATGGATATCGTAGGGCACTTTGGACATTAAATTTTCCTTGAATCTATGATGTGTATTTTATTTTATACTGTATATATTTAGACCTTAATATACAATCCACCTTGAAGACGTTTGCATAGACATCTACGAATCTGTTGAACCGCCCACGTATCTACCTGTTCGCTTCGGTACTTCGCTGCTTGCCTTCCTGTATACATGCACCTGACAAAAATATTAAACAGTAAGCCGTTATAATGCAGGATCAACCGTTTAACCAAGCTATTTTGCATGATTTTTTACACTGGACAAAACAATATAAGAAAGTGTTAAAGCGTAAAACACGATTCTTTCAATAAAAAATTAATTCAAAATTTAGAAACTCTGGGAAATAAAAAGTCTACTGCACTCTGGAGTCTGTACAATAAGTTGAGTGGTCAGCCCACATCTGAGCCTGCTAACTCGGTTAACACTAGCTCTTCAAAGGACCAACTAAAATCGTTTATTTGCCCTACTACAGCAAACAGTCATGTAATTTTTGACTTTATTAACATAAGCAGGGACAATACTTTAAATCAAACTTAAAACTTACCCTTAGTGAAGTATATGCTGCAATTAGAGAAAACAAATCGCCAGGGTCTGATCGACTTCTAAATGAAACGTTGGAGTGTGGAATTACTTGTTCTTCCTGTACCATACTGGTTAACAAAAATTAAATTCTGGGGGCGTTTCCGGGTGCATGGACAGAAAGTATGTGAACATCAACATATGAAAAAGCTAATAGTCACAATTCCACCGATTTGGGGGAATCGCATCATCGAGCCTTTCCTTGCAAACTTTTTGGAAGTCTACGTGACGCTATAGGTCTGGTTTATACATAATTTTAGAAACGCCTAGTGTCATCTTTCAGCCATTTTGCAAGTACCAAGTGGAGGATTGGGCCAAACCGTCAACAAGTAGCGTCCCATTGCATTACGGACCCGACTGTGAACCGCATTGCGTATTTCTTTGATTATGGTCGAAATTTCATGAACATTTTCCCTCATTTTCCTGGATAGTTAAATAGCATGTTGCGTTTGCTTATTGGATGCTTTGTGCAGACATAATCAGCTGATTATTAATCCAATGCAGCCTGTTAATTTTAATGTTGTGTTTCAATGTTTACACAAACCAGCTGATCATAGCGTGGAAAATACAAGTTTTGCTCGCTATTCAACTCAAAAAATAAAACAAACCTCTTCAGCACTACGGTATTCAACGAAACCTAATTATTTCTAACTGTTATTAAGCGTAGTCCATCAAAACGAACCGCCCTTTTCCACCCGTAATGTCACACTTACGATGGCAAACTTGGCTGCATCGAATGCAGGCCGAATATCGTTAATTACGCTGTCATTGAAGCGGTTTGGTACAAAATCCTACAAGAAAAAAACCTTTATCTACTTTATATCATAAGTACCACAAATCATCTATTAGAATACGTATTCCTACTTTGGGAAATCTACAAGGTTTAAATCTCCGTCACTTTGTTCAGAAGAAAAGCCCTAATAGAAGAAGCACCCCGACTGCAGGCTGCTAATGTAAATTAAGCCTTATCAAAATGAAAAGTTCCCGCCTGAGTTTCATATGTACGCCAGCCCGATCATTTTTGCGTCATTTTATCAATATTACAGAAGCATGTTTTTACTTTTTTTCTGTCGGTGGTGTATTTTATCAGTAAGAAGTATGTATGTCAAAAATGGAACCGTTTTATTATTACTTGACCTTATATGATGTTATGAGTTCTTGGTATATCTACTCATGATTCTACCCCAAAACCTACCAGGTCATGGTGCAGGGAAAATGTCCCATTACAAGATGCGGCCTGATCTCATCATCTTCAGTTCGGAAAAAATGTAATTTAATACAAGTCGTGGCTGCAATTAGAGAATTCACTGTAATTTATGATATACAGAGCCGTTCACATCAAACATGGGGGCTAAGCAAGGCTGCGTCCTCCGTCTTATCTTGCTTAATGTCTTCTTTGAGACCATCTGGATACTTTTGCCAATGCTTACGGTCCTGTTACTTTCCACAACCTTAGGTTGAATTGTCTGATGTATGCATACGATCTCATTTTGATATGTAACCCTGCAAATTGGCTCCGGCAATTTTTGATAAGGTTACATGCGAATAAAACCACATGTCGAGAAAGTAATAGCTCATCTGAAACTAAGCAAATTGTTCAATAAACGACGAAGGTTGATCAAGCCGCACGTATCTTATTGCAGCAATACTGTGGTCGAAAAGATTCAAAGGTACAGATATCTGGCCATCGAGTTCTGTGCCTCAGGCGTATCCACTACTCCTATTAACAAAACTAAAGCCCAGGCTGGTAAAGATCTCTTCAATTTGCGCCAGCACCTTTTGATAATAATAATAATAATAATAATAATAATAATAATAATAATAATAATAATAATAATAATAATAATAATAATAATAATAATAATAATAATAATAATGATAACAATCATAATAATAGTAATAATAATGATAATAATAATAATGATAATAATAATAATGATAACAATAATAACAATAACAACAACAACAACAATAATAATAATGATAATAATAATAATAATAGTAATAATAATAATAATAATAATAATAATAATAATAATAATAATAATAATAATAATAATAATAATAATAATAATAATAATAATAATGATAAAGTCAGTTTAATTCAAAAGTATTTTAAGCACTGTACCGCCTGTGCCTGCTCACAGTATGGACATTTGGGATGCCTTTCTACCAAAAGGTCTAGACGTGATACATAACAATAAGTTCTGTGATAATTCTGTTTCAGAAGGATTGCTTACTAATCTCTAAGAATTTGTGAAGGGAATCCACAGACAGGCAACAAGTACAACAGTTAAAGATAAACTTCGCAATTCCCCGACTTCAATTGATATACTGTATGGAGCAGGAAACATTGGCTTTATTATCAGAACGGAAAACAGAATAAATTTTATCTAAACGCCCAAACACTTTACGCAGAAAGGAAAACCGTTGCTGGTTGAAATATATGAAGGAAAATGTCATTTTGCCGGACCACAAGGAATTTGGTCAAAATTAGGTGGTACGATCCTCGATAGTGAGATTACAGGTACAGCACAGAATAGGTACACAAGTGAATGGTTACAACAAATTATTGGAAATAAATTGTCAGTTAACATAAATTATACAAATAGCGAGCATTCAAAAGAGCTTTCTATTAGAAGACTATTCGAAAGAAAAAAATCCCATTCCTGTGGACAAGAGAAACAACTTTAGAAAGGTGCTAATAAGCGCACATACCTTAAATATACAAACTGGACGGTAGGCAAGGCCGAAAAATCCGGCCGGACAAGGAAAAGGTAAAGTTTGTAGCAATGGTGAAGTCGATAGTGAAATGCATTTTATCCCGAGTTGTATGTATAACGATGAACAGAGAAAATAAAAAAAACCTATGTAATAATCTGAGACATCTATCTGAGGATTTTACAAGTTAATGGATTTGACAAACTTGAATTCATTACAAGGATGGGATACAGTAAAATCACACTTTAAGCACAATTGTAAATTGCGCGCTTGAAATGCGACGTGGTTTAATGACTCAGGTTCCGGAATGACATGGGAGCTTCCCTAAATCATTTGTATGTCTAGATGTAATTATGTATACTTATTATAAACATATTTATTTTACCTGGATTGCCTAGGTAGTACAAAATTACTAATCTGGAGGCTCTCCAGACATACAACGCAACACATGATCTATGTACAAGACGCACAGGACAAGTACAATGAAAGATATATGTTAAGCGGAAAGCATTACAGTCCTATATATCACAATAAAGCATACATCGTCAAGTTTATACCTCACATAAAATGTACAAATAACCCATCTATTAACGATTCAAATTAGTTTCAGCAACATATGACACACCAGACCTTAAAAGTGAAACCTCCGAGTATTGATTATGAATTTCTGTACACTTGAAAAAATTTGTTGGTTAACTTCAAGTGTAAAGTCTGTGTTGCCATATAACAGAATTTCCACCAAGCGTTCACTAGCTACATGGACCATTAAGCTTGAGTGAACCCCTGGTGCGACAATATCTCTAATTTCCTTCAACAGGTTTAAACGGGGGGCAGCATGTAGTGGACAAAAGAGAAAGAAATGAATAATATCTTCGACGGGATGACCACAATCACACGATGAAGAGGCTATAACGTTTATTTTGAAGAGATGTGCGTGTAGACCTGAGTGACGTAGACGTAACTGGGTTTGGCAAATATTGGCAAAACGGTCACCATGAGCATAGTATGGGGGGACATTATCAATGGCCAACAAAGTTTGTTTGAGGGTTGATTTGAATTTTGATAGAGAAATAGAGCTACGTATGTCGTCCGGTAGGTCGTTCCACGATTTAATTACTGAAGGCAAGAATGAATCACCAAACCGTTTTGTACGAAATTTGACCTGTCTCAAATACTGCGGTGTTCTAAGACTACGACCACTGGTATCGGCTGGTTTTAAGGGTACTATACTTGATAAATATTCGGGACACAATCCGTGGTACATTTTGAAGAAAGCAACTAGTTTGAAATATTTACGCCGGTCTGCTAGAGTTTGCCACCCTAATTCAGAGAGTAGACGGTCAAGCGAGGTGTGGCGGCGAGCGCCCGTGCAGATTCTGGCCGCTTCATATTGCACGGACTCAAGAAGGTCCGAGAGTCCTTTGCTGCAATTATCAAAAAGCACACACCCATATTCAAGTATCGGACGCACCATGGTGAGATATAGTTTGCATAAGGTATTTCTAGATAGTTTGAATTTCAGTCTCTTCAAGACAGCAAGACGTTTACTGGCTTTATCTATAATTCTCTCAATATGTGCATTCCACGTTAAATTTGAAGATAGAGTTATCCCCAGGTGAGTGTGGCTGGTTGTTTCCGGTATGACTTGATCACCCAGAAGCAATGGAGGATGCTCATATTTGTCCCGTTTTGTCGAAAATATTAGAGAAAGAGATTTCAATGCATTAAATAAGACGTGCCAAAGATGACCCCACTGGTCAACTTTTCTCAAATCACCGTTCATGCGGTTCGCTGAGATGGTGGGATTTTTTACAATTTCAATGATGCTAGTATCGTCGGCAAACAATCTTATATCACATGATATGTTATCTACAATATCATTTACAAATACAAGAAATAAAAGGGGTCCAAGAATAGATCCTTGGGGAACTCCGGCTTCCACGGGGAGCCATTGTGAGCAGTGGCCCTGGATGACCACTCGTTGCCGACGATTTGAGAGATAACTACGTACCCAACGTACCAATGATGCTTCAAAACCCAATTGGCGTAGTTTGAACAATAGTCCCTCGTGCCAAACACGGTCAAAGGCCTTGGAGACATCTAGAAAAACTATTCGAGCTTCGTTGTGGTTTTCTAAACCGTTATAAATATTGTGCAGTATGCTTATTAGCTGATTTATAGTCGAGTCATTTTGTTTGAATCCTGAGTTTTTGGACGTTAATAGGCCTTGACTAACTAAGTATTCATAAAATTTATTAAACACGAGACGCTCCAATACTTTGGACACATTGCATAGCAAGGAAATTGGACGGTAGTTAGTTTTGCTTTGTCGGTCGGACTTTTTGAACACTGGACATAAATTTGACTTTTTCCAGCAGTCGGGAAATGAAGATGACTGCATTGAAAGATTGAATAGCTTAAGCAGTGGGTAGCTGATACCAGTTGCCACATTTTTTAAAAGGAAATTACCAATGTTATCGGGACCAGTTGCAGAGCTTGTTTTGAGGGAGAGCAGAACTTTTTTAACCTCTTCTTCAGTGAATATAAACGTTTTGAGCCTCTCATTAGTATGATATTCGAAAGTAGGTAGAGTAAAGGTATCATCAGCTTCAAGCTTGCTCTGACTGGCGAAGTACTCATTAAAAATTTCGGCTTTCTCTATATTATTTGATATAACATTTTCATTTTCAATTAAAGGCGGTATATTTTGATGGATCTTGCAACCCAGTATGGATTTGGTCAGGCTCCACCATTTTTTGGGGTTTAAATTTTTGTTATCTAGATCATCTCTCAGTTTTGAGAAATAAGACTGGATAGCAGATTTATTAGCGTTTGCAGTTATGTTACGAAATTTCTTATAGATTTGATAATGGACGTCGTATTTAGTTCGTTTGTAGCGCCTCCATGCACGATCCCGTTTTCTCCTCATTCTTTTAATAAATGAATCCATCCAGGGTTTGTCTTTTGGTCTCACAAAGATTTCTTTGCTGGGAATATAATCTTTGGTAATGCTAAGGAGCAGATCAGTCCAATAGGTTGCAATATCATCAATGCTGTCAAAAACACTAAAGCCAGTATCCCACGGAGCATACAACAGTGAAGAGTTTAGCCCTTCGAAATTTGCATTTTTGAAGTCCCATATGGTGCGTTTAAATGGACGATTGCGCATTACAGTTAAAGTAAGGGTACAGTATATAACAGAATGGTCGGACGAAGAGACTGGGGGTAACGTTCCGCTGTTGATAATAAGACCGGGAGAGTCCGTAATAAGTAAATCTAATAGACTTTCAGTGTATTCAGTGGATCTCGTGGGTTCATTGATAAGTTGGAAAAGATAATTTTGGGAGATGATATTAAAGAGTTTTGTACCCAGCTCGCTGTCAGTATGATCCGACTCCCAGTCTCTACATCTATCGTTAAAGTCACCGAGTATGATAAGGGCAAAAGGGTTGCTTTCCAGTGCAAGAGAAATCGAAATGGAAAGAGTGTCTAAGAAATGATCACGGCACTCTGCTGTTTGGCCTGGCGGACGGTAAAAGGTGCCGATAAGGATACTGCCTCGTCGCGTTTGAACTTTTATCCATAAACTTTCAACATTGTCATGTTCATACTCCTTGCAATGAGTAAAAGGAAGTGAATCCCGCACATACAGCATGACACCTCCACCTGCACCCGATGCCCTGTCTTTCCGAAGAGGGGGTTGGTAACCGTCTAGTGAGAGAAGATCGTTAGGAAAACTACTATCAAGCCATGTTTCGGATATCCCCAAGATATCAATATCCTCATTTTGCATTAGCAATTGAAGATCGTCTAACTTTCCATCACTTTTAATACTTCTAATGTTGGCATGGCCTAATTTAAGTTGTTTTGTATCAGATGGTCCAGGATTTGGATGGACATCGGATGCAGTCAGGAGGTGCTTAGTTACAGATATGCAAATGTGACGTAAGCATTGGAAAACATTTAACATGAACAATAAAGAAATTAAAAAGATAAAGCACAGGGGCACCTTCAAATCATCACTTAAAGACAAACAAACTTCTATCTTAAATATGTCTCTTCGCAAGTTGAAAATACCAATAGCTGCCCGGTGCTGAGCATAATTACAACCCATCGATTATCTCTGAGGAACAAATTCCTGCATAAACAACTTGGGTTATTTTACTGTTGGACACGTATTTGATTTTTGCTTTCTGTAGTAAGAATAATTGAGTACTTTCCGGGAACATGAACATGAATACAAAAAGATTAAATACAAAATTGTTCAAAAAAAGTAGAGACTTACGAAAGGCGGAGTTCATTTTATACAATAATTAGATTTAACTGGAAATTATGATATTCATTTTTATAACAATACCAGATTCCATAAAGAATGACAAGAATTCATATACCGATAACACACAAATCAGTAATGCACCAGGAAAAAAGACCAGTGAGAATTACAAATGATACGTACCAGGTGAAATTCAATTATATGTAATAGTGTGTATCGTGAGGCACATATATTCTGCCTAACCATGCTCCGATCTCCGTGTAGTAGAGAATTCATTTCAGTAATAAATTGAACCTAACTTACTGGTCAGCATGTATATGGTACTGCGCCTCACAAATTCTCTGGGGCTAGTAATAACAGTGAATATTTAAATTGTAGTACTGCACTAGGTAAAATGCAAAGTGAATAACGCCAGACACACTTGTATCGTACCATCAAATGCAATCAGTTTGACCCGAGCTGGGGAAAAAAAAAAAAAAAAAAAAAAAAAAAAAAAAAAAAAAAAAATAATAATAAAAAAAAATAATAAAAAAAATAATAATAATATATTTAACAAAGGGGAAGCTCAGGGGTCAGAAACAAGAATGTGGAACAAATCGCATACAAACATGTGTGTAGCAATGAATGCGCGAAACAACACCGCGCTAAATACAAACTAACAGATTAAGTCAAACTGGCAGGTTTGTCAGAATAGAGAGAAAAGTTTTGTGTTTGTCTTCATTACAAACCTATGACATGGTAAGTTTCTGTCCAGTTCAGGTAATTTTTCCAGGTTATGTAATCAACATTTGAAATATGTACACTCTGCCCATGCACGCTGTAGATTGAAATGCAACAAAACTTCGCCCCCAAAAATGACGTGTAGCATAATTAGGACCAGCCGCGCAATAAAATTGCAATTGAGAATAATGAAGCAAGATCATGGCAGGAAAGTGATACTCTTTGTTGAATGTTGACTGACAAGTCATTTCATTGTTCACACGATTCAGGGGTCAAAGAAGCGATCAAGGTCCCCCTTATTGTGTATTTGCACGATTGGGCCTGGAGGGCTATTCTGTCTGTCCTGACTCCACGGATTGTTTTCGCGTATGTAGAGACGACCATCTTTGCTCCAGCAAGAATGAATACGTCTGTCGCGTTTGAGTCCACGGGCAATATACATAATATGGGCTCTCTTTCTTGTTAGATCCTCCGAAATAAAAATGTTTTTGTTTTTCTTTCTATTAAGGTACACCCTCTCCCTGGCACGGTAAGATATAAGATATATACTTGTTGCATATACTAGAATTGCAGAATGTTCTATGTTTTTTCGTATGTCCTGTTTATATTTGACAGAGATATTATAGTGCGACACTTTGTTGTCTATTATTTGACAACACCATTTGTACACGGTATATATCAAAATAATTCCAAGCCCCCTCCCTTCATTCATTCCTTTAAGTACGCAAACAATTACCCATACGTAACCTATGCTCCAATTGGTGAGTGCTGCCATATCATATATACATATATGTATACATATATATATATATATATTATACAAGTACATACCTGTGACGGTGTGGTTTCACTGAATGGCGAAGACCAATTGTATGAACGCGCAAAAAGAATGGAATTAAGATAACATTATTGCTAGACCTAACATGTTCCTCTTTCATTGATAAGAAAATGCCGTCTTAGAATTTTTCGAATGTCGATTCCGCATCAAGCTTAAATTTTACGTTTGTTATGAATAATTTCTTTCCTTCTCTTTTATTCTTCTTCTTTTTCTACGTACCTCAATGACAAGAAACTCGAAACAAAACTCAGAAGTTGAGGATATTACTGTGCCTGACTCCCAACCTATGCAAGGGTGACGATATTGCAAATTATGTCCCTAAGGATATTTCTAAGTATTCTTAATAAAATATTCATGTAATATTTCAATAATTTTATATTTGTTTAAAATTGTAAACGTGAAGATGTTTTTCCGACGGATGCATAATTGTATGGGTTATTGTTGAGCAACATTGAACTAGAACTGCAGGATTTACAATGACGGAAATTTGGACCATCTAAATACTCTTGATTGTTGTCAAATTACAACACAGAGATTATATCATTCCAATTATCTTATTTGTATATTAATACGTATTGCTCGTCTCACAAATAATGCACCTAATTTGTGTCTTTTTAATCAGAAATCTGAAAATATGTATCTTCCGTGACTTTAAAAATAATATACATATATGTATATATATTATAGATTATAGCATGCTTTGTTGACGATATGAAGTATATCAACGAGCACTGGATGCCATATAGCAGAACGAGTGAGCGAAGTGAACGAGTTCTGCTATATGGTATCCAGTACGAGTTGATTACTTCATATCGGCTACAAAGCATGCTATAAAATTTTTATCTCATGTTTGGGTCCATTTGTACATTTCAATGCACAAAGCAAAAATAAGAACGACATTTGCAGAAAGTTTTACTCCTCATCAGCACAATTACCGATGAAACCGGAAGAGTAGTGATACCACCGGAAGAGTAAATATACATCATATCGCGGCACTGTAGCTTTTAGGCCTATGATACGGTATTTATACAAGCCTGTTATGGTACTATAATCGACCCAAACATGATATATATATATATATATATATATATATATATATATATTCTAGCTTTTCTATATATATATATCATTAAGCTCTTTGTACCCGGTCACCATTCAACAAATGGCATTTGCATCATATTATGGGTATCTCACATTTTGAATAGCATCAATTTTAAAATGTCCTGCAGGCTTCTGCATATTGTCTCATTTTTTGGAAAAACAGCAAATATATTGCCAAAAAAACTTTAAGTTTGTATAATGTCAACCTACTAAGCCCCATTAGTGATTTTGATATCAGTGACTTTTAAAAGTTATTGATGATATCTATATAATTTTCTTACATATCTTAGTTCACGACAGGTAGATGGTACGAAATTGCAAGATTTGACAACTGGTTTGAATCGGGCCAACGATGTTCAGCCCTTCAATTCGTACATTTGCGAGATGGCAATATGCTGATCTTACACGACGCCTGGGAACAGGCACATAAAGGATTGTGAGATTTTATTACTTCATATATTTGTACGCGCAATCAGTCACCCATATAAATGTGGGAAACTGTTGTACAAACAAATAAATCCAACAATGTCCCTACATTTCACAACATTTTTCAAATATATAGATCAGTTGTGGTCAAATGGTCATTTCGTATAAATCTATGAAAATAACAGAGTAGAGAATAAAGCTCCAAAGTAGAAGCCGAGTTTATTGCAGACGGATCAATCGGAGGAATGCGTGTAGTGATCCACCCGTGATGACCTCGGCCTTCAGTTTTCCAGAGACCTGTACCCTCTACTAGATTGTTTACATCCAGTGATCAAAGCTCCAGTGATCAAAGCTGCATTATAACGTAAACAAGCGATGACATTCAAAAGGAAGTAACATTCATTCATAAACAAATTTAATGTTTTAATGTGCACATCAGTGCGCACTATTTCAGTGCACACGAATAATTTTTAGCAGTTTCAAATTTTTACTTGTGATCTGGATTTCCATGTACTAGGTAGACATGTAAAGAAGTACCATCCTCTGTGTTCTTTCGAGTTTTAGAGGCTAATCACCTATAATTACTAGATAAATCCAAAATATCACCTCGAAAGTATCAATGATGTGTGTCTTGCAGGCGTTCAGGTGTCTACACTCGCGACTACACAAGAGGCGAGGCAAAAACAGATGACAGCGCAGCATGGTCTGCTTCTTTGTTCGGAGGTGAGACTTGTGGAATTGTTTCATCTAGACCTTATTACCGCTGCTATTACACATAAAAGCAAGATAAGAAGTACAGGTATCGGTATCTGTGTACACCCTTACTTGAAATTTGTATTTTAAATCTTTACGTGCCAAATTTTGGACTGAGTCAACGGCTTTTCTCGGCGTGCATTGGGCGCAATGCACCCAATGCTCTCCGAGAAAAGCTGTTGACCTGGGGTATTCTCTATGGAACTATAAGCATGCTGGTACTTCAATGAAAGCTCTTTTTACAAGAAATACACATCTGGGACCCTCATGATAATTAGTCTTGTCTGACTTAAGTAGATTGACTTCAGTCGTGATTGGCACTAAAAGAGTGGAGTATCTGGTTATACATTTAATATAACTGTGCATTATATGCATTATTACAATTAGACATTGACTGAATGACCCAAAACTATTTACTCGGTGTTGTAACAACACATGTATCAGGGCAATGTTGTTTCATTTTTTTTATTTGTTTGTTTGTTTGTGTTTTTTTTTTTAAATTTTCTTTCCATTGCCTCAAACAGAAATAGTCTAAAACAAACGTATTTTAAACGGGTAAAGTAGAAAATGGAATATTTTAGAAAAGATGGTTTACGTGAATATGGCACAATATAGTTCTTAACCCGACTGTTACATGGGAAACCACATCTTCAAAAAGAAACAGTAAGGCAGTTACATTTGTATAATGTCAGTTCTTAACGAATCTGTAATGATGGTCAGTTTACTTCCAACAACATGCAATAGAGCATAGCCATCATTCTCTGGTAAGCTGTAAAATTTAATTTCGCTTCTTTCTAACCCCCCTCCCTCCCCTCCCCAAAGAAGAACTAAACAGTATGTTTCGAGGACAACACTCATGAAGTCATACTTTGATTTTGTCTTATTCTAGTTATGGATGAAAGAGATATCAAAATACTGGAAACAGACTATACTACCTATGCCACAATGTGGGCATGCAAAAGCGTCTACCTCTTCAATTATCAACTCCTGTGGGTTCTCGGCCGTTCTCGCACCATGGATGCATCTGTGTACACACAACGAGTAAATTATGTAAAGGGTAAAGGCGTACCTGGCGATGCATTAAGGTCGGTGGACCAGAGTAATTGTCCTGCTATTTAAACATACATCTTCCAAAAAGTACATCTGTGTTGCGAAACTGCGGATACTCATGTTATAATTCATTCATGGTGTTGTACAAATGTGAGTGACGTTAAGGTGGAAGCTGTGAAGCTAGTGCGCAGTGAGACTGGCAACTTTGCATCGCAATTACCCATTTAATTTTTTCACAAGTACATTAAACCTATATATTTTCTGATTACTACATATCCATAGCTTTATGTCCATGTAGTTTTTTTGTAGGATTGGAATTTTTTGAGATTTTATAGCATTATTTCTGACATGGTAGGATTTTCACATTTTTCGCGCAGAAGTCCCACAAAATTGTTTTTTTCCAGTTGAAATCAGAATAAATTGAAAATATATATCCATGTCTAGGATCGAATTCAATGGTTAGTCCTCAAATAGCATAAATAAAAAGTTATAAAATTTTCAATTAAGTTCTGACAGGTTGTTCATTTTCCTTCAATAAATTGCTCCAAAAGTCACGGAAGGGGTTGTCAGAAAAAAAAATCCTGGGAACCGTTCCTGGATATGATATTTTTCTTTTAATGTCCATTGATTTTAATGGGATAGGGCAATTTGTACATTTGTGAGGCGAGACACAAATTGCAGAGGTTGAGCAAAAAACAGTTCCGAGAAAATCGCATTGAAAGAAAAAGTTGCCAATTCTTACGCATTTATGGCTGTAACATGACACATACTCATTTCTTCTGTCCTGTGTTTTAATTATTGTGTGAAATAAACTTGTAGCTTTACCTCTGTGATGTTGTCATTAAACAAAAGTATATTTTGTGGCTTAAGTCTCGACTTTTTTTAACTTGGGAACACAACACTTGGCTTGTTCGGGTGTGGGTTCACATGTGGCTTTCCATATTTGGGGACCATAAGTGGATTGTGCTAATTTGTTTTTACATCAATAGAGAATTTCAAAGTAATCAGAACAATGGTAGTGATTAGTCTGAACTGGCCCATTCTTATCTCCACGGCTAATGGTCTCCTGTGAGTGACCCTTGTCAATAGCTCAATTGGTTTCCAGCGGTCATGGACTAATGACTGTGCAAACAATGACATGGTTCATTATCATGCCCATGCAAACAAAGCCATGTGTCCGTCACTGTTTAAACTATTCATTGTAAACAAAAGTCTAGAGATCAATTATCTCATATAAATTTTATGTTCACACATCTGAGTTTTTGGGAGCATGTAGTTTAAGTATCAGACTATCTAAAAATATGAAAAAGTGATTAGAGGTTATCTGAAGGTGCGGCTTCAGACCTTCCACCTTAAATCACGCTTCTGTTGTTGCGGTTGACCTTATCAGGAATACATTTGTTTGTTGAACACCCCTCAATTCAAGTGATGAGTTTGGTGGCAGATATTACTGGCTACATGGTGCTATTTGCGACGGCTCAAGGCGAATACATGTTGGTATCCGCCTGCATAGCTACTGAGGCATACCCTCTAATTTCAAAAGGCCAACAACCAGTTCGTTTGCTAAGCGCAATAAGAAAACATGATATTTACAATCACACATACATGCATGTGTATGCATATGTATACATAAATATTTATTTGTGTGTGTGTGAGTTTGTGCATGCATGCACGCACGCATGTATGAATGCACGCATGTGTTTATGAACGTATGTATGTTAATATTCATAACATTCATCGTGTCACATTCATGAAAGAAGAACGCGCATAACAAGGGTGGTAGCCTCCTGAAAGAGTAATGTTTTCCTTTATACCAGTTTGTATATACCAAGAATGAATTTTGCTATTTTGATATCAAAATGTGCATACCCGTGGAATCTAGTCGGCTGTTTGGGATCTTTCAGATGGTTGCCACCTAAGTATATATCATATTTGCTAAAAACACCAATACACCCGTTGGCAACTAGTCGAAGTCTATATGATGATTTCTGGTTGGGGAAAAGTGTGATCTTCATCATAAGGCAGCGCAAGACTTGTCAACTTTTGCTAAATCTCTTCCCATGTATGCACGTGACAATACTCATGAATATTGTATGCAAATATTTTCTCCTAATAATCTTTATTTTGTGTCATTTGTATGCAGATACCACCCGTGCTTAGCACAGTGTATCATAAGACCAATTGTAAATTTATTATCACTTTGCAGATAATTTTAGTAGAAAAGTATATAAGTCATAGGAACCGTTTTTTCGACAAATGCCCACCATAAATCGACGAGTTTATGTGGATATATGTATAGATAAGAGTGACATGGCTAAGTTGTGCAACCGGAAACAGTTATAGTTTGAAAGGTCCACACAGCACTTCATTTCCGCACTGACGTCATTTTAAAATAGACGCATCACTAAGGATGTTAACTAATTGACGCCGATTATAAAAGTTTTAGCATTTCATCGTCATTAATCAAATGAATAGACTGAATTGGGGCGAGAAGAGGTAATACGCCCTATTTTCCATTGTGTCTTTTGTACAAGCTCAGTGTATTGACAAGCTTAATCTGCAAACGTCTGTTACGTATAAGGGTAGAGAATGTGTAACGAACAAAGCATCTGTAAAAGGTAAGAAAATACGTTCTGGGAGTTGGTATTCTCTGTGGCCGAGGGGGCACAGTGCTGCCCTGAAGAATCAGAGATTATGCAATCGAAACTAGTCGACAGCAGAGTTTGTTTTATTCTTTTCTTTATTAAACTGAAAGGGAGCTGTGTAGAAAACCTGTAATAATCAGTCTTATCTAAATGGCTCGGACTTCAGAAGCATCTTTGTAAAGTCTTCAAAGACTTAGAGGAATCATTGTGAAAGACGACCCTCAATGAAAAAAGGCCGCCAAAAAAGCGACGATCGACTGGGACCCCATTTTAATGCAGAGTATCATCCATATTACAAGCCGCTGTATTCTACCATATATCTATTCTTTTGTCCAGGCCTTAGCGAAAGGAGCAGTCTGTTTGGTTCCTATAGCGTAGGTACTGAGTAGGTATTCCATACGAATTAGCTGTGCATGTCAAGTTCCTTAGCGTTCCTGAGTACAGTGTCTTGGTGCGACTGATAATCCACATATACTGAATGTTGAACAACGTGAGGTCTACGCAGGACCACACCATAGCGTAACTGGTATAGTCCGTGTCCAGCACCAAATAGTCACCCTCACCAACTAAAGTGAAGACGTAAATGAAATTCACATCAAATAAATTTCCATGAGACACGTAAAGGCGTTCATTTTGACCAGTTTTAACCACATGAGCATTGTAATCATATATACAATTCTAAAAAAAACCCAATAAATTGTGGAAATATTTTGCAGTGTCTTGTCAGACGTATACCAATCATTTTGTTATATTAATACTTGTGATAAGTAATTAAACCATATATATATACATATATATATATATATATATATATATATATATATATATATATATATATATATATATATATATATATATATATATATATATATATATATATATATATATGTATATATATATTTATGCACGAAATGAAAACAGTATTTTGTTTTCTATTTTGATGCTAATACATGCAGGGAAAAGGTGTGTGAACAGTATTTGCGAACCTCCATACTATGGCAAGCCAACAGGGCCATAGTGATGGTCTTTTGCGAAGCCAACCTTTGACTACGTAAGATCGAGGTTCGACTGTATTTAGCCGTGCCAAAATCAAACTTACAGTCTTTATTGCGTATTTTGGAGAATATAATTTCCTAAGTTATGCGTATACAAATAGGAAAAATTGATAACTGGCATCTTAACGGGTAAATATCGAGAGTCCGGCAATCAACAGGGCTTCACAAGGACAGAAAAGGAGACAGATATAAAGACTCAGGAAGGAAAAAAAAAAGAGAAATAAAAGAAAGGAGGACAAGAGAGACAGAGAATGTTGACAAAACCTGCACAAGTTTACCACGGAAGAGGACAGGACTTTCGCCCGAGGTTAAAAGGATAAGCATCAGTCTGATCGATGTCTGACTGTGGATCGAGCTGACTGTAGTGCGCGGTTAACGTTGTCTTATCTTTTCACAAACTTTCAAAACATTTGGTGACGTCACTGTATTGTTCTTATTCATTTGAATTTCCCATGAACGGCAAGTTGCAGCTGACATCCCACTTATTTATCAAATCAACATTTTTACTTTCAAACAGTTGCAATTAGAATATTTTGTGGATGTAAACAGTGAACTTTAGGTCGGCTAATCACCAAGGGAGCGCATAGCTCGTAGAAAATGATGAATTGCCTTTATTGCCTTTTACACAACATACATAAGTACAATAAAATATACAAATAGAACACACTGAAGAGTCAGACAATAGAATCCCGTGGACTTAAACATAACTAGAACACCTTTCACCTTTTTTTGGGGGGGGGGGGGGTCTTTTTTTCGAATATACTAAACATACAGTTGCATAGTGGAATGTTTGGGCGGTTCTTCATTTTTTTATACCTCGGGTATGACATAGTTACCTTTGCTTTTCCACACAAACGAAACGCCTTTGTTTTCTTGCCTAACGGTTCTTCCTCGAATGAGGAGTTCCTCGTTAATTAACTCATATTGTCTTTTCTGGCCCGCGATTAAAGTGACAAACCTCACAAACTTTGCATGCAAAACCAGATTATGAAACTTCCTACTCGACAATTTTTAAGTGAAAAACAAAATTGAAAAAAAAAATCTGCAGTTTAAGCACAAATATTGGAACTGATTCCACATTTTTAACGACCGTTAAGATAACAGAGAATGGAAGCCAGGCCACGCATCGTACAGCGACAAGCGCCGAAATTATTCAGATGACATACCAATTTCCGGGGTCAATAACTTTACCTTTAATGACCAAGCGTCGACTAGCAGACGATATAGCATTCTGTAGACATTGGTGGAAGTTTCCGAGGCCGCGTGCTTTGGGAAAAAACAGACCTTTGAAGGTCCAGGTTGTGTGCTATTTCTACATTGCTACCAGACGGTGCAGCAAGTATTTAAATAAATTGGATGTGTGTGACAAGCGCAAGTAGCACTATTTGGTGGCCTGTGGATTTCTTTTCAGTTTGCAGCAAGTTTATCGAGCTCTTCGCCTGTCAATGAATTCGACGCCAATCTGTCGGGTATATTGGGTTCGGGAACATCAACGGGCACACTTGCGGTATTCACCGTTGTACAATTCCCATCATCAATGAACAGCTGGACCCTCAGTGACCCGTTCGTCGAGTTCGTGTATGAAAGCTACAACATCACTGCCTGTGTTCAAGTCTAATTAATGATATTTGTTGAAACCAAGTTCATTGGTTATACTATGTTGATTATCACTGAGTCGTGTTCTGTGTAGCGTACGACTTCAGAAATATCATAGTCCAAGGGTTCCACGAGGAATCCAAATGGTCCATACTGGGCCCTAGGCTGGTGCACCGTCTGCGGCCTGTAAAGTATTGTTTGTATGGACGCACCTGGTGGATGGCAGCCTCATATGTTTTAAAATTGCATTGAAAAAACACATTTCAGTGGCAGGAACATTCAAATTATTTTCATTTAAAATATTGTTTCAAGTGACAAAGAATGGTTCTACAGTGCGTTGTAGGCCTACTATTTGAAGTCCAACTCCCATGGGCTACTTCTTTGTTACGGGGTTACAGTGCATTGTATATTCCTGGAGTGCGTTGCAACCCTGCAACGCACTGCTATTCAGGCTACCAATTGGTTAATTCTTAGTTTCGGGATAACATCATGATAGAAAGTGGCGCGACTTACAGAAGATAGATTTAGATAATATTTCTAGGGCAGACTTGCCTGTCGAAGCAGATTCTGTCTGTTATGTTCTGATGTTTATATACAGAGTCTACAGCACATATAAGGAACCCTGTTACAAAAGAGAAAGCCCCAATTGCATTAGCTCCCCGGGGGAGTACTAATTGCCCGCTCGTCACATTAGCTTTCTGGCATCCAAGGCCGCGTGACCAGTCAGGAGCCTGATTTATGTCAGGCTTAAATAGACCATGTCAGAAACTTCACCACCAGATGGCTCTAGGGTACTATACACCCTAGCCTGACTGAGTGCCCACTAGCTAGGCATGGCAGAGTATGGGAGGTGGACAGTCTTTGAGTAGAAACAGGAACTAATCAAGAGAGGAGCACCAATTAAAGGCAAAAAGTGTGATTTAGTAGAAAGGTAAGTACTTGCTGATCAGTTTCATATATTATCTTACAGGAATTTATCCCAAGATTACAAGTTTAGTCACTTTACTCCAATGGGTTGAACCAGCAGTTTACATCACTGGTCATACATTGCTGTGTGTGTGTATAAATACCTCTCTTGGCCACACACAATTCTGTGACAAGTCAAATTATGAGACTGTGATTAAAAGTATAATTAATGTTCCAGAAAGAGAGACTTTCATAGCCACACATAACATTATTTTGAATGTGGAATAACCTGGTCAAAGTGTACATAAGCCACCAGTAGCCTGACCTGAGCCAAGCCTCTGGGGCCCAGCCAGTAGCTTGTATATTGGGTCACTCCAGGGGATAAGCAAGGTGTTAATGCTGCTGTTGTCTAGTTCCTCTGGGGAGTGTGCTTTATTGGTGTGCTGTGTATACAAGACACTTGTTGGTAATGTGTTTGTCCAGAATTACAATGAGGTAAAAACACTGCATACTCAAAGGCAAAGATGAAAAACTAAACAAGAAAAGGAAAAGTAACTTTATGTCCCCTCCAGTTTGAAAGTTTACCCTTTTCCTTACATTTGAACAGCTTGGCTGCCCTTCATTACCTCATACAGTTAAGTTGACAGGACACATATTTAGTCTTGCACTTTTTTTCAGACTTGACGCATATGACAGAAATAACAATTTTCATTCTGAACCTATACTCAGTCTGAAAAAAGAAACACCCCTTCCTCAATGGCCCGACCAAGGATTCAAAACCATAACTGAAAGCACACAAAACATACCGCCAATGCGCATGTCCCATCCCAAAGTTACTTTTCCTTTTCTTGTTCAGTTTTTTATCTTTGCCTTTGAGTATGCAGTGTTTTTACCTCATTGTTATTCTGGACAAACACATTACCAACAAGTGTCTTGTATACACAGCACACCCATAAAGCACTCGCCCCAGAGGAACTAGACAACAGCAGCATTAACACCTTGCTATCCCCTGGAGTGACCCAATATACAAGCTACTGGCTGGGCCCCAGAGGCTTGGCTCAGGTCAGGCTATTGGTGGCTTATGTACACTTTGACCAGGTTATTCCACATTCAAAATAATGTATGTATGGCTATGAAAGTCTCTCTTTATGGAACATTAATTATACTTTTAATCACAGTCTCATAATTTGACTTGTCACAGAATTGTGTGTGGCCAAGAGACAACACACACACAGCAATATATGACCAGTGATGTAAACTGCTGGTTCAACCCATTGGAGTAAAGTGACTAAACTTGTAATCTTGGGATAAATTCCTGTAAGATAATATATGAAACTGATCAGCAAGTACCTACCTTCTACTAAATCACACTTTTTGCCTTTAGTTGGTGCTCCTCTCTTGATTAGTTCCTGTTTCAACTCAAAGACTGTCCACCTCCCATACTCTGCCATGCTTAGCTAGTGGGAACTCAGTCAGGCTAGGGTGTATAGTACCCCAGAGCCATCTGGTGGTGAAACTCATTTCTGACATGGTCTATTCTAATGATTAATATTAAAGCAAGTCAAAAGCAAGTCATCTACAGACCCGGCAAAGTGTCCTGATTACGAGATATTATAACGGAAACAACAGCAACAACAACAACAACAACAACAACAACAACAACCCAAAAAAGAAAGAAAAAGAAAAAGAAAAAGAAAAAAAATGCAAAGATGCAAAGTTACGAGGTTTGGGGGTAAGTTGTGCTGTTGTATCATTCAAATTGTTGCAAAAATGGGCAATTGTTTGTTTTTATCCATTTTAATAAGAAAATGCATTTTTTCTACCGAAAAGTCGAAATAGCCATCAGTAAGGGGGAGCTATTGAAGTCTGTCTACGATAAAATGCACACGCTTGCAGTTAAATAAACACTGAGGGCCAGCGGGGAGCTGATGAAGGTTGGCTTGGGTTGCGCGCGGCTCGATTTGACAACGGTGGCAAACGTTGTTCAAAATACATGTTGGGAGTGCCCGACAACGACGTGCTAGGGGTACCCCGATTCTGTTGATTTTCGGTGGAGTAAACTTTTTAGTACAGTATTAAACATCCAGCATCCGGTAATGTAGCAGTCGGGGAATATATAAGTCACACAAGTACTTTGTGGAAGAAGTTATCTTAGTTGCTGAGTACACCGGTCTTGCCTTGCGTAATCTAATTTTGGGAATTCACAGACTGGCCAGCAATGCTTTCGCGGGTCAGTGACACTATCCCATAAGACAATGCAAGGGGTTCATGAATATCTGGGGCGATGAGCCAATCACCAGGAGGGGGCATGGCCAGGTGGCAGGTTCTTTAGTTCATGACCTACATTGTCAATTTAACACATTCTGAGTTTTGCCTATCAAAAGTCCTTGTCCTTTGGGCAAGCAAAATTTAAAAGTCACCTGTCCTCATAAGAATTTCCCTTTTCGAGGATATCATTGGAATTTTCCCATCCTGACACTACCATTGATTACAAGTAAAAATATGCGGGACCTAAAGTAAACAAGCTAAGTACCCTGTAAATCACACATAGTGTGTAATTTGAATTACTACCCTCTAATGTGACATTTTAAATCGCACCGAGGAGGCAAAGATTGAGAAAAACTCAGTACCGAACCCTCAATTTTGTTTCCATAACAATAAAAAGAATTCCAGTAAAGCATAGCAGCCCTGAAGAGGCTTGGACTTGGACCTATTGCCGAACAAGTTTTAAAATACATAACAAGATATGGCAAAGGGCCAAAATATATACGTAATATTTATAAAACACAAGGTAATTTCGCATTTTGACACAACCAAAAGCTTTATAAATATTTCCAGTGTCAATATCACGACTTTCAGCTAACACAATCAGATATATTTTGGTGTCAATTAATGGAACAAACTTCCAAAAATTAGAAAGTGGCCCGCAGTGCAAAAGTGCCTTTTCTAAAAGCCTTTACGAGTTATAATACTTTTAATTCTAGGTCCCGTAATACACGAAATTTTTAGGAGCTCTAATAGGAGGTATTCATATTAACTGGGATATTGTGCTGCCACCTACGCAGCAGCAAGAATTTCAACAGAAGTGAGGGCAGATTCATATACTAACCTGGGCTAAAGTAGCTGCTATGATAAAAATGCCAACTTGTACCAAGCGTGCACAGTTGGCTGAGCGGTAAGACGCTCGCCTTTCACCTCTGCGACCCGGGCTCGATTGTCGTCCTGGGCAGTATGTGGAAAAAGTTCCTACCACTTTAACCGTGCACGGTGGTTTTCTCCTTGTTCTTCCGTTTCCTCCACTAGGCAAGGTAGGAAGTATACGCAAACATCTGTCCCATGGGAAGTGACTCGATAAGTCAATGCTTGACTTCTCTCACAATCCATGTAAAACAAATGTGTCTATACGTTTTTCCAACTTGATTACGTAAAAAGCATTAAAAGAGACATTCACTAAGTTTTGAAACATAAATGACTTTGGTAAATAAATGGCACATTTAAAAAAAATCATTTATAGAAATAGTATTATTTCTGGATGGTTAAATAACATAACTGGTACAAGTGCCTTCATCATAGCAGAAACCATCGTCACCTGACTAGACCAGGTCTGCACTTAACATGATTAATATACATGTATTTAAATGTGAATACCGCCTGTATCTCCTCTCATCTTCGACACAGAACATTTTCTCCCTAACCTATGGTCGGACTGTAGTCTGATTGATTGGCTCTACTACCTGCAGTGAAGGCTTGGCTATGACCTGTGTGTTATGGCCATGTTGACTTGACATAACCGGCTTGCGTCTAAATTTATCGACGAGTCGCATTCATCAAATTTGGGTACTTGAGTTTTAACGTCCCAAATATTAAGGTGAAACTGATACAGTTGCTTGTCTTGTTTAGGTTTCAGTTTAAGCGTATTTATTTACACTGGATTGCCCTACAGTACAAACATTGTCTAGTCTGGATGTTCTCCAGACACGGAGACCCATAATAATATGTGCAAGACTATCAAGACAATACAAATCATGATAACATGACTATGGGATGACCATATATGATATAAATTTGACTGTTATGGCAAAATGAGCTTTAAGCAGTTTGAAAAAAAGCAGTGACACGCCATTTTTCTATGAAAACACAGACTTGCAAGCAAATAAAACTAATTGCAAAAGCACATTTTCTCTTCCAAGACAAGGCTATTGTCATTTGAGGCCAGCCCATCAAATTTAGAAAATATGCAAAATGAAAGTCATTGTGAAAAATAATTACAATGACTCAGACAGTTGTGGTCGAAAAAACATTCATATGCTACGTTCAGACAATATTGCAAGAGAGAAACTGAACTTTAAAAGGGAATGTGGCAGCAAAATAAATGTGACCTGGGAAGGTTTCAATTCTGCGGCACTATTATGGAGGAGTGAACATCACTTTTTTGCAAACCTCTCTCCGCACCACAAAAAAACAAATATACTCCCCCCTCCAAAAAACAAAAACAAAAGAGCAACAAAAAGCACAAAAAACAAAAAAATCAAAAAATCAAAAACACCCCCCATGAAAGGTAAACAAAAAATTAAAAAAACAAACAAACAAACAAACAACATCAACAAAAAAAAAAAAACACAACGAAAAAATAAAACAGCCACCACCACCACCCCAAAAGAGAAAAGAAAAACCCAGCAGTCCTCAGCAGAAGGAAAAAACCCCCAGCAGTTCTCAGCATTAGAACAGTCCTTGGAAGAGCTCAAAGGGAAAGAAAAGTCCCAAGGCCACCATGTACTCATACGAATACTGGGTAGGCCAGTGCACACTTTTTTTTCTTATCATTAGTGGAATTAAGATACAACACCTCAGCCAACGGTGGCCTGCGTCATATATATATATATATATATATATATATATATATATATATATATATATATATATAGAGAGAGAGAGAGAGAGAGAGAGAGAGAGACAGACAGACAGACAGACAGACAGACAGAGGTATCACGTGACCACTAGTAGAACAACATCACCCTCGAAGAACCCTGCCACTGAACATGAAGGGGATAGACTTTTTAGTCCATGACTTCTCTTTGCCTTTAGGTTCTAGGCGCCCCACTGATGCCCACGCCGAAGAAAGTGGTTGACTTTGACTATACTCTGTTCTATTATTTCATGCACACTCTCCCCCCCCCCCCCCACCAAGTATATTTTTGTCGCATCGCTGAGCGGAAGAGGTTGGGATATATATGTACTATATACTTACATATTGAGAAACTGACTTTCAGCGATCCGTCGCCCCTGGTTTTATTTTGGCGATAAGCCCTTCCGATAGTTTCCTTGTAAATGGAGTCTCCGAAGCTGTGAATTGAAAACATTGCATATGGGGTTAAAGGATGAATCTTAAAGTTGTTCTCTCTCTCTCTCTCTCTCTCTCTCTCTCTCTCTCTCTCTCTCCCTCTCTCTCTCTCTACACACACACACACACACACATATATGTATTACATATATTATATATATATATATATATATATTTATATATATATATATATTCATGTCGGGTAAAAACATGTATTTTTCTATGTTATGCAATAGTACTCTACGATAGTGAAGCTGTTGTCTGTACCAAGCGTATGTGCATGGTGTTAGCTGGTTGACTTTTGTTGCAGCTTGCAAATTAATATGATTCTATGTTCATAGGGATTTAATTTGTGAAACCTAAACCCGGTATCATAAAATACCCCCCCCCCCCACCGACTCTGAGATTCGACTAAAGCACCTGTGTCTACATGTATGTCCAATAACCTCGGCTGAAAATTCGCTGGAACTACAATGTGGTAATGGCATTAATAGGTATACTTGGGAGGTTCCAGGATTTTTTCTTCCGTTTGAGAAATGCTACTAGGTGGCGTCAAGTACGCCAACATGACCACGAAGCATGTCAAATGCACAAGGCTATTGTCAACAATGATTTTAAAACATTTTGATGGGTCACTTCCTTCAACATGTAGCGTGGTAGCCAGTTAACTGTGGCCGGGTTATCCTACGGTATTGAGCCAACAAATTTAACTGGCACGCTCTGAACGGCAGAACTTGCCAAGCTACAGGTGATTAACTTGATTGGTGTAATCTCTTACACTACTTTCAGTCGAGGCCTCCGTGTAAGCACAGCATCAAAGAAGAAAGATGAAGCAGACAACATTCTTAAATGCTAGTTGCTATGAACCACCGGGCAAGCTCAAATGTAAAATATTCGCCTTCTGGCTAATACTTTGATGGTCAAAATGCCTATCTTCATCGAGCATAACAAATTGGGAGATCTCACATAGGAGCAGCGTAATTGCACTGCGAAATGCTCGAGATTAACATGGAACTGATCAGTATATTGACATGATATAATTCTACAATTTGCTCAGGTAGGGAGATTCAGGGGAAAAAACCTCATTATACGCATTATATTTCATCTACTATCAGGGACGAATGAACTCCTCAATTATTTAATCATATTTTATTTCACATGGCTCATATTTTTGACGGCAGCGCCACGACACCACACCCATCCCATACATACAGGTCGCATGTGCTTCATAATGCGGAACCCACTCATGCCTTCGGGAGGAAAACGTATGATTTAGAAACTGAATAACAATATGCACTTCTATAGCAGTATCACTGAAATGAATGAGAAATATATTTGGTAGAAATACATGTTTTTGCTATTTAGATACGCATAGCAAAAACGTGTAACGATTCTTTACGGTGCTGGTCAAATACCTGGAATAAAAATAATTTTCCCAACAATGAAGTTGATCCTATTTTCTGTACTCTGTGATGTTAAAGATTGCATCATATAATGATATTACTATGTCCAACAGCTTGTTTGCATTTATATTTTAATACCTATTCAGATATGTGAATTTTATAACCATAATAAAGAAAGTTTATTTTCTACATTATGTGTGTACTAGTATAATTAATATGTCCTTACGCTATCTGGAGGTTTCCCAAATAAGACATTTATCTAGATTTATTTACTGTACTTTTATTCACGTGTGCATAAACAGATTAAAAGCATTGTAAAATTGAAATATAAGTATGCAAGTATAATATGACAAAAGTAAAATGCAAACTATGTTATGTACATAATTTTTGTTCTCTTTGAAAAACGTCCTGTATGCACAGTTTGCAAATAGCACTTCCAGCTCCAGACCAGGTCAGAGGAAAGTTGCAATGTGTGATATTACTGTTCCCAAGTATTTGAATCTTATCTGTAGTCTCGGTGCAGGGGTACATGAACTAATGACATAGATAGCTATACATCTTACCTGCATGATTATACAAAACAATTGTTAATGATGGGTTCCATACTGATTCATGCTCGGCTTTTGTCTGAACGTACAGTCATGCCCGCCACACAGTAGATCTTGTTTTGTAATATGCACATTTGATTTTGACATCCATTCTTGGCATCGTGGAAGGAACAACTTTCCATCCGTGCTCCCGTTATAAAAAGTAGTTTTTTTCTTGATAAAAATGTTATTATTATTATTATTATTATTATTATTATTATTATTATTATTATTATTATTATTATTATTATTATTATTATTATTATTATTACTATTATTATGATAAATGTTATTATTATTATTATTATTATTATTATTATTATAATTATTATTATTTATTATTATTATTACTATTATTATTATTATTACACTGCAACAATAATATTAATTGTCTTCCTTTGCGACACTATACAATTTTGTGTCACAACAAATTGCTAATTTTGAATTTAACTGAAGAATAAAAAAGCAAACAAACAGGCAAAGAGAAACAAAAAACCCACAAAAAAACAAAAACAAAAAACAAAAACATAAACAAAAACAAAAACAAAACAAAACAAAACAAAACAAAACAAAACAAATGACAAAAAAAAAAAAAAAAAAACCAAAGAAAAAAAAAAAAAAACAACAAAGGAAAAAAACTCCAACATACACGGAAAACTACCATCGTATGGGAGAAAATATGCATAGTAAGGTATTTACAAAATATATTTCGGCTGGAATCCCGCGTTGAGAACCAATAAATGCCCATTCCTCTTCAACAAATATTGCGCGGTTTCACATCTATAATTGATCTGCCACTGATTCGGGAATTGCTTAATCGCAAACCATTTTCCGACATACTGAAATGAAATAGGACAAAGAAATCAAAGCTGTACTCAGTGTTTAAGAAACTGATATCAATTAATTCGTATCGAAAGTATTAGCTTATAATTCCGTTTACCTCGCAGGCGAGGAACGTATGAAACAAACATTAAGTTACTTAAAGCACTATTGTACCCACGTACTATGAAAAACTGTGGCAAGGATCTGAACATGAACAAAAGTATTATCATCGGCATAATATAAAATACGAATGCTTGCTTATAAAAGATTTGTTTACTTGGTGGGGGAATAAGATATAATGCAAAGACTGCTTGGGTTATAAAATTTCTGTTCAGGAGAATGCACTTTTCCCTTGAGTTACATTCGAGCTGACAGTTTACGCTGTAATGCAAAGCCAATATGATCATACGGATGCAAGAGAAATCATATCTTTTCAGATACTCGTCTTATAAGTAAAACGTACCTTATATATATTGAAATTTTCCACCACATGAACAGCGGGGCATCTTCCAATTTGAAACACTTGCCCAGTATTCATGGAGAGAACGGCAGAAAAAACTACCACGACCAGCAGCATGGCATGAGTCGTGTGTTTGTAAACTGTGATTCACCTTATCAACTGTCAGACAGACGCTTCGCATATCTAGACATTTTTAAATAATGTGCCGGAATCTGCTTTCTTGACCCTAAGGCACGATATGACGCCCAGCAGAAGAATTTCACATTAAAAAAAAATAATTTGATCCAACGACGACTTTTAGCAATGTTGGAAAATTCTAGTTATTAATGTTGAAAGTATAAATGAACATTGTCATAGTAATGCATATGCAATAACCGAACATCTGCCTGAAAAATCCTTCTTCGCCTTATATGGTGCTGCCAATGTAACGCATGTTGCCACAGTAATCATTCAGTGCAGGAAGTGACCTTTCCCTATTCAACCTGTTGTCGGGAACCAGAATTAAACGTCCCCTTTTTTTACCATCCCGGGCACGTTTCACCAAAATATATATGATGCTGATGATGATGATGATGATGATGATGATGGTGATGATAGCTGAATAAATGAAAAGAAAAAATAGATAGGCAGACATACATACAAACATACAGACACAGACAGACAGACAGACAGACAGACAGACAGACAGACAGACAGACAGACAGACAGACAGATAGATAGATAGATAGATAGATAGATAGATAGATAGATAGATAGATAGATAGATAGATAGATAGATAGACTATATCAGCAATTCTTCCAGCAGTTTTAAGTTTGACCACCTGACAACCTGTGACCGAAACAGAAGACAAAGCTCACTTGAGCATGATCAATGAGGTTTGTTTTCTATTTTTGTCACAGGTTGTCAGACACAGGTACAACTGTCTCTCCTACTTATCATAGAAATTGACAGTGATCAAGCTTAACTGATTCCATACCAGTCCCTGATTTTTCCGTATATTTACCTAGATTTAAGACGACAATTGCATATTCAAATTCTTCAAGATCTTTCGTTCAAGTACCAACATGCCTATAGTTTTAAGTCAGTGGTTCTGGCACTGCCTGGCAAGTCATGCTGCAACTGCCACAAGGGCAGCTGCAGCATGACTTGCCAGGCAGTGCCAGAACCACTGACCAAGGCCTGTCACCATAGTATGGAATGAGTTAAAACTGTTGGAAGAACTAGTCTGGAGAAGGGCTTACCTTACATGGTCTTTTTCCTGCCTGTGTTTATGTGTGTGTCTCAGTGATGAAGATCCATAATTCAGAGGATGATTCCACTGACATAGCAGGTTTGTCTATGTCCACCTATCTCTAATTCACATAATTTGTATCACTTTTTCTAAATGCCCCAAAATTTATATCATTTCACCATAGGGGGGAAAACAAATGGCATGTGCCTGATAATGTAATGTGAAAATGCCGGCATTTTGCAGACTCAAAAAATGGACATGCTGGTCAAAAATAGTATTGCCAGCTTCATGGAAATGGGGCTCTAACATTCAATTTGGTGCATCAACGTTTGTCATATGACAAAATATCACTTGAAGACATGACGAGAGTATGCCGTGGTTGAGTTTGAAGGAGAACCACTGGTTACATCCACATCTTTGGACACAGTTTGACGCCATTATTCAACGTACTTCTTCAGCTTCACTGAAATAGCGTACTGGGCTGATCCGTTCATAGAAAACGGTTTTATATTCGAGACCAATATTATAATTAATGTGTTTCTTTTATTTTTGCTGCGCAGCTCATTTCCTAAGAACCCAGAAAAGCTTTGTTTATCTTTTGACTGGTCTGACGACATAAACAAAAAAAAAAAAAAAACCAAAACAAAAAACAAAAAACAAAATAAAAACAAAAACAAAAAACAAAAACAAAAACAAAACAAAAAAAAAAAAACAAACAAACAAAAACAAAAACAAAAAAAAAAAAAAAAAACAAAAAAAAAAAGAAAACAACCAACCCCCCCCACACACACAAACAAGCAAATAAAAAGCCCAGGCATAAAATCTTAGAATCTGATAAAGCATGTAGTTTACACACACGCACACACACACACATACATATACATATAGAAATATAATGTATATATATGTATGGACATTTGGCATTCCAGATTGATGACACAAATCTTTTTACTTAGCATTCAGGTCACACAGTTAAAACTTTTCACAAGTATTGATTCATTAGACCATGCCCATTAAAAATATACATATTTTAAATGTTTGCTTTGACGGTCTTCTGATCTATTTGGGTGCTATCTATCCAAACATCATACTAACGTGGCTTTTGTGGTTAAAATTCCGCATGGTGGGCCAAAATCTTTTCTCGATACACTCAGTGTTTATAGAAAAATATTTGATAAATCGCCTCTATCTTTCTTATAAAAAAACAAACAAACAAAAACAAAAACAAAAACAAAACCAAAACAAAACCAAAACAAAAAACATGACACACACACAAAAAAAGGAAAAAAGCCCCCCCCCCCCAACATTTGCGACACTCATTTCTGATAATTTTAATGATTGTGTCAGTCTCAAATAATAGTAATGACAGTTCACACTGGATTTGAAGGGAGAAGAAGGGAAACGATGCACGCATTGATGTGCTGCCAGCCGCGTGCGGATGCTGTTTAATGCAAAAAAGACTGGTAGGTGCCAGCGGCATGCCGGCTGCAGGTCTTGCTCTTGCGCCATAAATTCCCTTTGTGTCCTTTCCTGTCAGGGCTGTGCGGCCACCTTAGCAAATCTATTAAATATTTTCCATAAATTCAATCACTGCCACGCAGTATTGGGAACTCCTATGGCAATAACCACCACACCAAGATGAGCACCTTCCTAGTTCTCAGTTTCTATCATGTTGTTTGCAGCATGTGAAAAAAAGGTTGCTGGCAAATACTGCGGCCTTATGTCCCTCGCTGGTAACTGATACACCTGAGAGCCAGAAGATAATCTGCCTGCGTCCTGTGTATAATGGTTGACTCCTTTGCGTTATGAAAGTTTTGAACCTCATTTTTGACCTGACGTAGAGTGAATGCCTGTGTACCTGAAGCAAAATCATCTGCACCACCACCGTTCACGTAAAAGATAAACACCGTTCAACCTTTGGCCTATCAGTGTGACGTTACTCGCACGTGATGTATCCCTCTGTATGTCGGTATACCGTTATATTATGTTTCTTTGGTCAGTAGAAATTGTCGTCTTCGCACTGATCAACCCGCAAACAGGCCTGCTGGAACATATGATCCCAGCGTACCCTTGAGCAATAGCACTGCTCTGTTTTAGTTTAGAAGTGTATATATATATATATATATATATATATATATATATATATATATATATATATATATATATATATATATATATATATATATATATACATATATATATGTATATATATAAGAGGCAAGAGGCATGTTTAATTTAAATATTTCACTGCGCCTTGAAGATACAATATGTGTTTCCATACAAATTGCTCCCTATGCCGTGCTACCGAAGAAAAAAAGGTCAAGCATGCAGCAAGGGATACATTTAAACCGATATGTTTTGTTTGTATAGCATGCGAGTTAAATCCTGCATCACATGGCTATTTGGCCTACAGGTTAGGCTGGAAACAACAGGAAAAATCCACAAACAGTCGTACCTCCAATGAATTAATTAAATGCATGGAGCAGGAAGGAAAAAGGTCTATGCCTGAATAAATCCATCTTAAAAAAATCCAATTGTTTTATAAACGCAATATTTTGTTGAAGCTACATTTGTATGTTATTCATCGAAATATGCCAAAATCTCAACCAAGTAACGTCGTCTGAACGTAAATACTGTTCATATTAAATGCCACTATTATTGTCCTGACAGGATCAAACACGTTTTTGGCGCTGCTTATTTGTCAGTCAGCAGAGCTATTGAAAACGTTTGCGTCCGTAACCAATCTGTCTGTCCCGCTGTCGTTAGACTTTTTACATTTTCGACTTCTTGTCAAAAACCGCCGCATTGCGTGTTTTGATTTTGCACATTGGTGTTTCCCGGGTGCACTTCTACCAAGTATGCAAAGGAGATCATGAAGCAATAATTTTTCCATTTTTTTATCATGTTTTAAAATTGTCCTGGCCAATAGACCTGTTCACACCGAGTTGTACCGAACATTTCCGGACCGTAATTAATTATGCATTCCATTGTTGGCCTGATTGTCCAATCAGCAAGTAACCGAGTCGGGCCCACGCCGTCATATGTTTAAAACGGATGCCACGGCAAACGCTAGTGATTACAGCATGGATTGTGTTGAACAGTGCAAATCTTTTACCTAAATTGTCACATCAGTGGTGAAACGTGCATTTATAGATTGATGGCGGTATGATATTCGTTAAATTCTAAGCACCTCTTGTGTTTTACTTTCTTAAGCTTCCACGTGTAATCCGGCCAGCATGGCCGAGCACAAAATGTAAACAAAGCAGGGTGAACTTTCCGAAGTGAACCGAATAAACCCAAGTCCTATGAACAGGTCTATTGGTTTGATAGCACACAAAGGGTCACCTTGGATCACCTAGTTCTTATTTTGGCCACCTGGTGGCGCTGCATTTTCCCCTTCTTTGTGTGTATCAAGGCCATTTTGGCTCCTTCTCTAAAACAGCTGAATTGCTTAAAATTTCACCAGAATTTGATGTGACTGGGCAATGGAAGCTGCGAAAATGATATGGATATGTTAATTTTTGGCGACGTAATGTGAAATCAAACTTTGCAACCGTAGGTAAGTACGGATTGTTCACATAGTCCTCTTGTTGACTGATTTTTCGAGGATTTTTTGTTTTTTTTTTATGGCAAGACCTACTTGGCTAATTGCTTTGATATTGTAAAGTGGGCCACCTGGGGTCAATTGATTCCCTTTGTGGACACCAGGTGCCGCTCCAATGTTTTCCTTTTTCATTACTTCTTGTGTGCTCAGGCTATTTTCGACTTCGCTTCCAGAACGGCTGAATAAAATTATTTTAAATTTTATCAGATTATAATTTGACTTCAGACAATGAAAGTTTGCGAAATTAACGTTGATATTTTGATTTTTTGCGCTATTGTTTCCCGAATAAAATCAACCATTACCTTTCTGTTTTACACTTCCAATTTGTATTAAGAAAAACCTCCTATGCATGGGATATCTATTGGTAGTGTTAAACTTTTAGCTAGAGTTACCTTCGAAATTTATTTAAAGGTCTGATGAAACATTGGCATTTTCGTAATAGTAGCAAAATATCCATTGGGGTTTCTTTTTGTGACGTAACTTGTGACCAAGGAGGATAGAGTGTCCTTTGACCTCTTGAGTTTGCATGCAAATACAAAAATGTACAGTGTTGCAATGCCTACAATTTGGCCTTGTCGTGACCAAGTGACTGTGACAGGCCAAACTATCAGATTGTCTCATCAAAATATATCTCGCTAATGGCGGATCGTATGTCCTTGTTCCTGTTAAATATCAATCAGAAATTGCAATGTTGGGGCTTGTTTTGGTGTGCTTCCTTCTGACCTCGCATGGCCGTGCAAGATCAAATTAAATGTTCAATGACATATAAACTATGTTTATAATGATAGATCCTAAGAGTGTGGTTACCATGTGCGGTTACAGGCCACATGAAGGTAAAATCGCAATGGCTGGACAGAAGCAAGCCGAACACGCAGCTGTTACGTTTACAATAACACGTAATATTATATTGGTTTATGTAAAATGTGATACGTTGTGGGATAACAGGATTTATCTTATTTATTTCAATAATTCAACATAGGTAATCATAACAGTCATTTTTGCAAGAAATCTCGACATACAATGTCTCACTTATAAACGAGTCTTTAGAGGCTAGAAGCCCACAAATAAGTCATTGGCAATGTGTTTAAATAAAAGATGGTGGAAACACTAGCATAACAAAAATGGGAAAACAAAAACCGAAACAAAACAAAGGGAAAGAAAAAAACAAACAAAAACCAACAGGAAAAAAATAATAATCAGCCGCTATTTGTTTAGTGATTTAATAGCTTGTTACCTTTATGACATACGACCACAAACCCAAAGAACTGGAAAATTTTAAATAAACCTTCAATGTATGATAATCTTGATTCCGTACTCTACAAAACGCGTGGGCTCCATCCTAATTGCTTAAAGATCTTGTTGCGGGCAGTGATCTTTTAATTCACTCACGCATTTGACATTTTGATTTTCTTTAATCGTGTTGTAGACACATATTTTCATTTATCCGTATTGCAAACTAGCAAAATGCATGTATTTAGCACAATTTCACCCACCTATGTAATGCAAGTATATATATATATATATGATTTAGGTAATTAGTTTCTAAACGAACAAATTATTTGACGACTTTACAGTGATGATCAGCCAAAGCTATTAACTGAAAGACTATTAGGTAAACAAAGACACAAATATTTAATATAACATGCATATGATAATCTAAATATTAACGAGATACATTCCTTCAATTTAAATTCAATACACCATTGCAGAACTACCATAATAAGCAGTGTCCGCAATTCGGTTCCATTTCCATATTTCTTGTCAATTTAAATATGTTTAATACTACCACGTGGTCAAATTTATGTGCAGAAATTTATGAAGCTCATCTTAGTATGCTGAAAGGGAAGGCCTAAGTCTTTTATTCGAATACACTGCAGCTGTTTTATGCAACGCAAGAAGCCAGTGGATGGGTACAGACTGTCTTGTGCAATGCAAAAGCCCTGCTGATTGATATTTACCCCTTTATGCAATGTAACAGGCCCGTTAATTGGCGTAGTCTTGTTTTCTACCATGGAAAAACATACTGATACAAAAATAGGTTGCAAAAAGAGGAATGTTTTTCGACGGATGGGTCGATTTATAGAAAGCGGCATGCTCTTTGGTTTGTGTAGCGTAACTCTTTTGTTGATATCCCGCAACTGCTGGCTTTGTTCTTCAGAGCTGTTAGTGTGCCAGAGTAAAGTGTTTTTTCACGACTCAAAATCCACAGGTACTGCAGGTTAAACAAAACAAAATTACTGCACGACCAAACCATCGTGTACGAAGTATAGTCGGTGTCTAGTATCCAGTAGGGGCCCACGCCAACTGAAAAAGATACCAGAGTGGAGAATACATTATATTCATGTTTTTTTTCAACTTAGGTTTTGGCATTTGTCCTTTTTTGAGGGATTCCAAATTTGTTATTGACTAATGCCTGAAGACATAATATATATATATATATATAAATATATATATATATATATGTATATATATATATATATATATATATATATATATATATATATATATATATATATATATATATATATATATATATATATATATATATATATATATATATATATATATATATATATATATATATATATATATATATATATATATATATATATATATGGGGGCATGTGAAAACAGTTTGGGTGTACACTCATACCAAAATACAAATAGGCAAAAACATTTGACATTAGACGTGTATGAGATATATGTGGTGCGAGGCAAGGGCACGTGCATAAAAAACGAAAAACTCATACTAATCACTGTCAAAATATTATTTCTGTTGTATACTACCTGTCTTCTATCATATGAATGTAAGCAGAAGAATGATGTCTTCCTACTCTTTCAATGCCACAGTCTCGACTGCTTTAAGGGCTTTCCCTTTGGGCGCAATGCGCTGCCTCGGACTATTCTGTTCTATGTGATTATTGGCATGCTTCTATTTGAATAAAAGGCCTTTTTATAAGGATCATGAATGTAGTACCCTGATTATAATACACAGTAGTACGTTTCAGGTAGTACATTTTTAATTGCAGTTGGCAGTGTAAGAGCTAAATATACACATAAACGTAGGACAGTAACTCGTGCAACGGTTTGACCAAAGAAAGAGCTTGCGTAAAACAGTCTTGTAGCATACCCACTGGTAAAATTGGGATTATCCACATTTACTGACAGTGAACTTCTAATCACATTTAAAGAACCCGCTGAACGACTATTAATGTAATTAAGTACAGTTTAATTTTGCCGATATAATAGAAAACCTACATATTGAGTTGCCAAATCCAACTTCAAGCTTTGCTTCACCGGTATCCGTTGTAAGAGAGGCATCGCCAATGGCATCCTTGAACCGGTATCTCCCAAACCTATGAAAAGAAGTGAACATCGATATAGGATTTTTAGGAATTTTATCTATTTTACATGCTAAGTTAGTCTAGGAATAATTAAAAGGGTTTAAATTTGGGGTCCATACAAACTGTGACAACATTTTCAGGTGAATAATAAAATATTCGAACCAGGCGACACTTGACTAAAAGGAGGATGTTCCATTAGTATGACAAATAGTGTCAGAAACAATCATTTATGCATATATGTGTGTATGTGCGTATACATTCCATTAAGTGAATAATGTGCTTCCGAAAATATTTATGCAAATTGAACCTCTTGAGATCATTAATTGTTGATTATTAATAGCTCATCAATATGTCTAAATGTCAAATTCAAACATTCATAATATTTCTTTTCTTCTGACAGCACTACAAGGAACTCATACTCATAATAAAATAAATTCAAATTTGCACAATTGATATCCATTGTAATATGGGCATTGGAACTGCTACGCGGTTTGTGAGCAACATTAGAACATTCTTACAAAGTGAATTCCGGCTGAAATCCTGAGTTTAGAACCAAAATGTGGCCATTCCGCTTCTTAGAGTAGTCCGCTGTGGTACATTTAAAGTTGATCTCAAAATTGTTAGGATACTTGATAATTTCGTACCATCTACCCAAATACTGCAATAAAATGCACAATTGTATGATAGAAATGTGGAATATCTAGATGTAATCGTCAAAACCGAAGTAATGCATGACATTGTGTAGGCATATAACAAAGTCAAAAGGTTTTTTAACAACGTCAATTGGCCACAAATAATTTTGCGATGTTATTAGAACTCAACTGGAGCGTCGATACGTAATAAGTGTGTTCTCATAACATAAATTTAATTGTATGAAAGATTATTTTAAAGGCAAGGCAATAACAGCAAGACCACCCCTCAAAATCTGACTTGACTCTATTAAAGTGTTTAAAGAGCAAAGTATGCAATAGAAGAGTGACAATGCTAGTATGGTAGAGCGTTTTCAAAAGTTACAGTACCAAACCAATTATTTAGTTTAAAACTGCCAATGTAATTCCTTTGTTTTTAAATGCTTACATTCAGTTTTGTAGTATCTATGTCTGAACTACTGATACACTAAGACAGTTCCTATACCAGGTCCACGTGAGCTTGTGCTTGTCGTAAATTTGTTTATATATCGTATATCGTAGCCATATTAAATCTGTTAGAAAAAATGGGACAATATTTTAATATGATAAAAAAACAATCCCAGAAGACTGATGTTTAGCATTTAAGTGCATGTTCTGCAATAGGTTGATGGGTCCTTACAGAACAGATTAGTGAACCATTAATGACATATCATCATTTTTTGGGGTGCACAACATGGAAGCCTTTTTTTGTTCCAACGGGCTGATGATATCATTTATAAAAGTACAACCGAAGTGCGAGATGACAATACAGCTTTAACTTTGGGTGAGAATAAATCCAAACATGAGGAAAAGGGCATATTTTATCAAAAAGGCCATCATAAGTAAAATTAAATTCAAGCCATTCTTTAGGTATACCTTATGAGCACCGTTTCAATATGACCTTGACCCTCAGATCAAGGAATGTGACATACCAATTCTGAAATTATGTACTCTGTCATAAGCAATTGGTTGGAAGTGGTTTTGTTTCATTTTGTGATTCATCCTCATAAACCTCCCGGGTTATTTTGGCGAAGCGAAGACATTTCGGATCGAACGTATGACCTTAAATTAGGTTGAGGGCACAAAGTATTCATATCTGAACATCACGAATGTAATGAGAGTTTATTTGCAAAATTCAGTCCCAATGAGGGTCAACTAAATGAACGTAAACAATGGAAAAGAATTGAGATTATATTTACTTCAATATTTTTGTGATCCACATTTCTTTCACTGCTCAGGCCGCAGCTATCTTACCTAATAGAACAATCTTACCATTTCTTAACTTAAGCCCATATTGCGCTGTAAATTTGAAAAACCTATTTATCAGGCGGGATAAAGTTGCGAGTGCACATTTCAAGAATTTAGATTAATTTCAATTTTCACTCTTAAAATAGATGATGACCTCTAGATGTAACAGCAGCGAGAGAGCGCCCGAAGACCCTTGTATAAGAAACGTAGCAAACTTACTTTGTCAAGTTGAAAATTTTTCTTCACTGCGACATTTGGACAACCTCCTAAATTAAACACCTGGCCAGTGACAATGGAGAAAGATCCCATTATAAGTAACAAAAATAAATCCATTACTGTCAATTTCGTCTTCGATCTCCGAAAACATTTGTGTTTAGAGGGACTTCAATTTGAAAGGCCTAGAGGAGTGTTAACAACTTAGCTTGGGTTTATGAAATTTAGCCTCTGGCTTATGGTTGATAATATGGCGTAATGCCGGAGTTTTCAACAGGTTACACACTTTAGTAAATATCACATTGACATACTGCTATTGCATATTACATACACACACCAAGCACCAGCTTCAGTCGCATGCTAGATGCCTTTTAACCTTTATTTTTATTATTTTTAGTTCCGGTTAGAATAAGATTAGTTCTACAACATCTACTGACGTTGGCCAGGCATAAGACACCCTGCCCACGCCGATCAAAGTTCTTCGCCTGGGGAATTCTGCCCTGTAGGTCTCAACGACCTGACACACATTGCTTTCTTAAAGTAAAACCATTTCAGCAGCCGAAATTTAATGAGGCTTACTGGCGCCAAAATGCTGACTATATTTAATAACGTTATAATGAAATATTAAACTGATATAACAAACGATGAGATTTGACTGATAACAGTCAGCTTCATTTGAAAATTGAACTGGAATTGTTTAAAATTTGAATTATATTAATATTTTGTTTCGTTTTTGAAAAGAGACTTGAAATATCTTAAGTAATGAAATTTTTTGACTTAATATTATATTTTTGAAAAACAATCCTTTTGCACAGCGTAGGGTTTTACGTGTTATTTAGTACGTTCATGAATACAATACCAGCAGGCCATCAGTTGTCTGCGATTTATTTGGACCGACAATGTACAGAGGCCTTCGTCACGTCTCTATCCCGGAATTCTGTGTACCCCACTTACCCCAAGACCCATGAAAGTAACTATTGATCGGCGATATAGTGACATACGGGCCGTTCATTAAGACTGCATGTGTTCTTATTGAAATTCTTTTAGTGCAATATTTCCTACATTTCCGCGGTGATTTTTATTAAGACCTGTCCACATGTGGAAGGTAGTTTGAAAGACAATGAAGTTGACCAAACTTTTGACATACCAGTTACAGGCTGGATGGCTATCTGCCCATTTGTCTGCCCGAGAAACGATTGACATTGTCAACGTCTCACAAACAGTTAACCCATTTCTACTATATGGCTTTGCTATGAATTTTCTGATGTTTCCCGATTAGCTAAAACCGTTTACGATATTAAGAACACCTGCCTCTGCAGGCCCATTGTGTCCAATGCCTCGGATCCAAAAGTAGCATACACGGGCACGACATGATGATTCAGTTATTATTTGGTGCTGTTGCTATTTTGTCGATATTTCTGAACCCCCGTCCTACAATATAAATAAACGAATAAGTAAGAAAGTAAACAAACAAACAAACAAACAACAAACAAATAAATGAAATATTGAACAAAAAACAAAATGTTGGTTGCATTTCCTCAAACCCATTTAACTGACCTATGCTCCACTAAATTTGTTTGGTAAGAATTTTCGCACGGCCGGAACGTTTTGTATTTTAATCATATCTTTACTGAGCTTTTTGCTGTTAATTTGGTGTTGGCAGAGCCAGCGGACCGTGGCCTGCTCTCATCATATCTTTTTACCAGGTAAATGGGAATCGTGTGGGTTGACTTTGAATGACTTTCATGATTCCATCATGAAATTTGGAAGATACGACTAATATTGTATAAATATTTATATGTAACAACCTTATTCAGTTTTAAAATATGAAGACATTTAATCTCTTATGGGCTACGGACACCTTTTTATTGAAATCATAAGGTTAAACAAATATATACATCTGTATTCCAGACCAAAACTAATGAATGGCAAAACGTCTTCATGAGTGTTTTTATCGTTAGAGTTAATTGAAAGATCACCCAGGATATAAAATGGAAAAATCATTTTGGTGATTTACCACCAAACAAAATAACTGTTAGGGCTTGGTGGTTTCTTTCAATACATTATGTCCCTATAATGATAAAATTGGATCTTGAATGTCGAGGAGCTACGCAAAATAGCTGTTAATCCTGAAGTAATTAACGCCGTTTTATCAGTATGTAGATTTTCTCATTACAATTACCAATAGAAATATCTCAATATTGTCATTGTCACCTGTCTTTTTAACTCACGAATGACGAAAGCTATTCTCGGCGTTTTTTGGCCAGAACTGCATCCAGAGTGCGCGAGGAAAAGCCCATGGCTTCGTGCCCATAGACAGAATATCTACACTTTATTCCAAATCAATTTTGCAAAACGAGCTATTGATGCCAGCTCGCATGTATAACCTTTTGAATGATCGATTCATTGACTACGGGATGAGATACCAACGTGCTGTGTAAAACAGGTACAGTGTCCGGCTCCATGTGAAGTAGATGCAATTATCACGGTATACAGTCTTGAAAGTAGCTAATTGGGGCCAACGTTTCCAACAGAAAACGGCCCGTAAAAAAATCCAGTTACCGACTCTGGCTATCTCAGAACGACGATCGCCAAAATGACCAATTTTAGAGTTATGGGGTGTGCTGCGGCCCGGAAAACATCAGCCACCCAAGTGGCTTCACAGCAAAGACCGGCTTTTAAGGCTTATAAGCTGCAGTGAACATGTCCTAAGGATAAAAGTCTCTTGTACTCTTAAATATATCTTTAAGTCAAAAGTCTGTCTGTTTAGGTCTCGCGGATACCTAATCTTGAGCAAAGTGTTTATTTTTAAAAGGTTTACCTTTGTTACAATAGTTGAAGTGCGATGGAGGCTGTCCAATTTGCGCAAATCTCTGTTGCAGGTGACAGAAATTGTGCAAGTCTACATTCAGATAGTGGTTTATCGGCGTGGGCTACCATGTGCAATGTAACGGCATCCTTAAATGATGTGCACTGGCTTTACACAGCAACGCAAAATAATCACGAAATGAAAGGAAATGCTTTTCACATCGAGACAAACTTTTTGATTGGAAGAATACTTCATAGACTTTAACTCATTCTATACTATGGTGACAGGCATTGGTCAGTGGTCCTGGCAAGTCATGCTGCAGCTGCCCTTGCGGCAGCTGCAGCATGACTTGCCCGGCAGTGCCAGAACCACTGACTTAAGACTATGGGCATGTTGGTACCGGAATGAAATCTCTTGTCATTAAGAATGCAAACATACAATTGTCGTCTTAAATCTAGATAAATATACGGGACTGGTATGGAATGAGTTAAAGTGACAGGCAAGTCGGTTTGCTGTAGTACCTCAACTCGTTTGGTCATATGCCACAGTTGGATGTTTTGCTTTTCAGAGTTTTCAGACTGAAACGTTTGTTTGTTAACCGAGCCTCACAGAAAGCCTTCCGGCGGGTTGCTTTGCTACAAAATTCCAGCAAACAATGAGTGTTATTGTATAAAATTCATGCGCTGCTGCTGCAGTGAAAGCATACGGTTAGCCTGGAAAAAATGAGCAATAAACTCACAATGAATGATTATACTATAATACCCTACATACCAAGGTAATTTTACCCATTTTATGTTTCCGTCTTCGCATTTTGATACCAAAAAGTATAGCAGCATTTTAGGATACTTGCTTTAGTTCTTTCGGGTACTTTTCAACTTCTAACAACCCAAAATGAATACCAAAACAGACACATATTTTTAGACATGAAGGAAGCCGTGGAATCGTTATCACAAAGCAAAGATTGGACACCGAAGTTTTTTTTTTGTTAGATTGCTTGTTTGTTTTCTTGCTTCTGTTTGTTTGTTTTTGTTTTGTTTTTTAATTACCCGTTTTTTTTTCTTTTCTTGTTTTTTTTTTGGGGGGGGGGGCTGTTTTCTGGCTTTTTTTCTAAACGTAGCAAGGCAATTCAAGTATCCGTTCTCGATGTAGGCAAATAGCCGTCGTGCCCACCGGACACTTTTGGGAGGTAAACGCGTATTTACTGTCGATAAGAGACTGGTGCTTGCACAATGGCTACTGTTCCCATACAATGCATTCACATGTGTGTTGCAGAATCAAACGGAAAATGCAAGGTAATTGTCATCTGTGAAGGTTTGGATAAAATTGCATCCTCGCCTGTGAGATAAATTTAAATACAATTTAAAGAAAACACAAGCTTGCATATGTAAAGAGTTCGCGTTAAGAACACATTAAAATGTTGAAAGCTGTGGCGACAGGTAGTCTTTTTTAATCAAAGAGCATATTTTACAGCCTTCCACGTATTTGGAAATTATATATAATTGCATGGGAATAACCGTTTCATTGCATTTTGAATACATTTGATTACCCTTTTTTGTAAGGCAAATACATAGCAAACTTAAACATAAGCATCCCAGAAAAAGATCAGATAAGGAAAGCTTTTGTTTTTAATTATGATCTCTTGCGTTGTAACAGATACCCCAATTTTAAGCCTCTGTAAGACATATTTCAGTTATAAAGGCCCACAAGGATGTCAGCATTTAAACTTTAAAGCGCTGATTTAAGACTGAGTCAACAGCTTTCCTGGGGGCACTTTGCGCGCAATGCTCGTAAAGTGCCCCCAGGAAAGCTGTTGACTAAGACTACTTTTTGCTTTAGACTAGGCTTGCTGGTATTTGAATAAAAGGTATCTTCATGAGGAATGTGAATCTTTCAGCCATCATGTGTTTAACAGTAATGAAAAAAGGACTATAGCAGTGATCAGTACTTTAAGGGTTAAGTTTAGTTGACTGGCGTTTTCTTTGGGCCTTATGTGTAAACATAGTGTAATTGGTTGGATTAGACATAAAAAGGTGGCACATATGAAATCTTCAGCACTTGACTATGTCACCTTGATATATTGTGATTATGTACACATACAGCGAACAATGACAATGCTATTCATACGCCGAGTTTGGGGCCGAGGACGCAGGCATGCATGGTGTCCATCCCGACCATGAAATGTGCACGGTTTTGGGGTACATTTGTGATAAATGTCCATCATTCCTGCTCGCCGTATTTAGTAAAACTGTGGTAATTAAATGTTTTTTGTTGTTGTTTTTTGTTTTTGTTTTTGTAATAAAATGGACGTCTTGTGTAAATTACTGGGTATTTTAATGTAATGATTTTATTAAGGAAATCCACGTCCTTGACACGGGTGCACCATAGGCCCATGTAACTCCATGATAAGTCAGTCACGACTTAATATCAGTTCTGTGAACAAAGTCAGACAATTTGCATACAGTGCACATTAAAGATACATTAATAATACCTATTTACATGCCAATGTGCACCGGATACTACATTTAATTATTAATTTGTATGATTCATAAGATGTACTAATCTTCCACTTTACAAAAGTCAGCATGGGTTCCAAAAATTGCGTTCCACCGAAACAGCTACATTGCAATTTTCTTGACCGAATCTTTAATGATGTTGATGCTGATGAAACACCAGTTAGTGTATTTTAAGACCTGTCGAAAGCGATCGATACGTTAGATCATACCATGCTTCTAGAAAATGGGTTACTGTGGTATAAGAGGTATTCCATTTAACTGGTTTCAAAGTTTTTCTGATCGAACTCAATTTGTCGATTATAATGCTATATGCTCTGCAACATTACCTATTACTACCGGACTACTGCAAGGGTCCATCCTTAGACCCCTTTTGTTTCTCATCTACATGAATGATATGCACTCAGCTTTTGATAACTTTGAGTCGATTCTCTATGTAGATGACATAACATTACTGAAGTCTCTCTCTTCTTTCAAATTCCCTACTGGATCAACGGACCAAACTCTTTAAAAAAATATAAATTTCGAATTACAGAGGGAACATGAGTGGTTAGCAGCAAACAAATTATCCCTAAATATCTCAAAAACTAAATATATGATCTTCCATTTCCCTCAAAGAAGCATGTTACTAGATTTAGACCTCAAAATCAAGGATACTAAAATTGAAAGGGCGGTTGGATTTAATTTTTTAGGCTTGCAGATTCATAAACATCTTTCATGGACACCACATATTGGTAAAATTGGCCATAAACTCTCCCGAGTCATTGGTACTCTCAGGAGGCTATGTTTCTATCTATATACTTGGTGCTTCTTCTCATATATAATTCTCTCTTCATGCCTCATCTCAATTACTCTATTTTAGCTTGGGGTCATTCTTCTGACAGAATTTTTACATTACAGAAAAAGGCAATAAGGTGTATATGTAACACCAATTATATTTCACATGCCGAACCTTTGTTCAAAATCTTGAATACCCTGAAACGCAAAGATATATTACGTAGGAGAGCCCTGAAATTTTACTCTACGTATCTGCACAACCAACTTCCTCTCCACTATAAAAAAAAAAAAGGTTTTTGACTCAAATTGCTACACAATCGCATAACACGAGATACAGAGATGTTCTTCGATCAGCTATCTCTGTCAGAAATTCCACACAAAACTCAATACGTTTCTGCATCCCTAATTTGATAAAAGCAAACTCTTCAAATATAACAGACAAAGTCTCAACTCACTCACAAACTGGAATTTCAAAGTATGTAACATTGGAGTTTAGCAATGAATACTCCGACAAAGGTTCAGTTGTAAATTGCGATAAATGTAACAGAAATTAATCGAAAGTTTGATATGGCACTTTTTAAATGTTATTCATATATTTTTTCCATTCCAGCCTTAATTCCTTTTCCCCCCCTCAGTCCCAGATAACCAGTGTTTATATTATACACAACCAGGTGCTAATGTTGTGATCTTATGTTTTTTCTAGGTAGCTGCAGTGATAGCGGAATAAAATATTCCTGAACTGGATTTATCCTCTCTGTATATATATATATATATATATATATATATATATATATATATATATATATATATATATATATATATATATATATATATATATATATATATATATATATATATATATATATATATATATATACATATATATATATGTATACATATGAATGCTATTTTGTGCACTCTACTGTTTTGTTGATGTATTTTTATGTAAATCGTATAACATTTTGTCTGATATGTTCTGTGTCACACAGTTGTCAAATAAAACCATTTAAGTCCTGAGTCCTAATCACATTAGGTTATAAGCTTGCAGAGAAATGTGAGTAGTCTTTTCAAACTGCAAATGGCGGTATAGAGGAAGTAAATACGGAATTTGTGTCTAGTCAATGGGTAAAGATACCAGACATACTTAGTTTTACGCAACCATCGATTCTAGTAAGAGTTACATAATGCAGAAGATTCTACTGAATGTGTTTATAGACAACCTTTGTAACATCCAACCACCATGAACCCATCATTGGGCGTTATCGCTCTATTTGGCGTCCTATGCACGGTCAATGGGCAAGTCTGGAAAAAGGGAAAATGTCCAAAAGTTCAAGCGCAGAGGGACTTTCATGTTGAGAGAGTAAGTTTGCTTTTGTTTGATCTTAAATTACCATTAAAAGCAGTAGCTTCAACATCGAATCACAGAGGATCTACAACATAAGCATTATTTGTGTGATTCACAGGCCAATCGCCAGAACTAATACATGCAACTGTAGATAATTACATTAATTGCGTATTTTATTGTTAAACTCACCTAATATAGCTAACGACAAGGTGCACTTCTTGGGCACGATAGACCAGTGGGGAATTCAAGTCCAAATCTTTTACCGGAACAATTCATGGCAGTGCGTGCCATGCTACCAGAACCAAGCCATTTCTTAGCACATAAGTTCCTTTTCATACTCGCATGTAAAGTAATTAACATGATATTTTGAGGCAGGAAGAGGTAAATCACAAGTCTTACCTGTTTGGAGACTTGGGACATACTAATTTATGGTACATCTTTACTGAGCTGCGATTGCCTTGAAAACTTCTGGTAAGCTAGCCGAATTTATATATATACATATATATGTATATATATATATATATATATATATATATATATATATACATATATATATATATATATATATATATATATATATATATATATATATATATATATATATATATTTTACAGCGGCCATTTTGGCTTTTTTGCCCAATTTAAAAAAAAAATTGTTCTGCAATGCGTGTTATCATTGGTTTTCATGAGCTGCGCTCAGTGTTTCTTTCTCGACACATAGTTATCATGCCCATACTATGAGCAGTTGTCCAAATGTAGAACGGGTAAGTTTAAAATGACTTATACTCAAACCACTTACTTTGCAGTATATGGGAAGATGGTATGAAGTTTCCAAATTTCCTAACATCTACCAATTCAATTCAAAGTGCAATGCTGATGAGTTTATACTTAGGCCAAACGGCAAAATACAATATATATACACAGACTTTTCTAAAGCACTGAAGATGTAAGTATATTGATTCCATATTTACACCTATAAATCCTTTGGTATTATCATATCTTTATTAACACATATAGGCCTAGTTACATAGGCCATTGCTATTTTTTATTTTATTATTGTTATGTTTATGTTTATTGTTGATATGGTTTGTTTGTCGGTACATGGTTAAGTATATGTTAATATGATAAGCTTGGCAGACAAACTGATACTTTGAAATTATGGAACAGCTGAGGAGACGCAAACCCGTAAGACATGACAGCAGCTGATTCTCAAAGTTGTTTGCGGAATAGAGCTGAAAAAATGAGATGTCTGCCATTAACAGCGATCACGGAGAATAGTCAACATTCGCCCTTGATCTCAAGTTTGGACTATACCTTAACTCACTTACTTCATTCAGTAGAGGAATACGTTAACCAGACCTATGCATCTTAAATGTAACAATAATGGGCGATAATGGAGCAAATGAGACAACATATGATGTAATTTTTAAACGGCAACATGACCTTAAATATGAAATATCATGGGCAACTGTAAACTAAAAAAAAATGACTTATCTATATCCATAGAATTCAACATCATGCAAATCAGTAACCAACTTTTTGAGTTGTGAGCAAATTCGTATGCCTCAATAGTTCAAGACTGCAGATAATGAGGTCAACAATATTGATCATAAATGTTTTGTAACTTCAGTGCGGGTACACTGTTTTGGTGTGATGTCAACTTGGAACACTTTATCATCAAGATTCTGCAATTGCACACGTTGCTCCCAATAACGTTGTCCAAGACGATACAAAAAAAACTCTTTCGTTATTGATAAGCAATATGACATTCACTTTGATTGTGTTTTTTTTTTCAGGATTACGAAGTGATTAAAATATTAAAACAAGTTGGGCCATAGACCATATTATTCATTGTGCTCAACATCATACTAATCAATCAAGAAAGTTTCAAGTAATGGACCACATAAAAAGAATATGAGTAAAATCAGTCTTTCAAAAACATACTGATCTTCACTTTCAATTTTTAAAAATTTAATTTTTTTAAAAATTGTGCCTTAACTCCCTTATCTAAAAAAATCAAAATAACATAAATCGGTCCACATACATGTGTGTCAACACAGCGTTTTGGGTGTGAGGATAAGTAGGTTATGGATAAATGACATCAAGGACGATAACGCAGGTATCTAGCGCGACCTACAGTGCCAGTACATTTTTTTGCAGTAATAACATCTTGAAACACTTAGCCGACTCGCAGATTTACCGGACACAGAATTGCATGAGATATAATAGACGAACGTTGCACCATCTTAATTATTTTTTCGTCAAAAGCTCACAGGACCTGCTACCTTGACATTTCTAATAGCAGAAATTTGAAAGAAAGTCGTGTCTTTAGCGTTGTTATCATGGGGCTGAAAATAATGCAACTCGGTCGCAAACTTTTTCAGCAATGGGGAAAAAATGAAAGAGCCAAAGTAACCAGCATCAGCTCACCCATCATGCACAACTTCATGACGGGTGCACTGCTATGAATAAAATAAAAATATCCGAGCCTAATTCTATGGTTTTTTGAAGCAGATGCTGCAAACCTCCACCCCCCACCCTCCGCCCGTAAAAAAGTAAGGCCAAGAAAAAAAATCGTTACTCGTATATGATCATAACCGGCATATTTCGTGGTTTTTTTTTCAATTCAAGACTCAAGGCGTTGATTGAATATTTATCAGTCCAAACCGGCTCTTAGTCTGGTGTTGTGCTTCTTCATTTATTTCATAGATTTATCACCAGTTCCAATGGTTTCGTTGAGAAAACAGTAAAAAAGTTAATCAGACATATCTTTGGGCGGCAGCGATTAAGGAGACAAATGTCTTAAGATTTTACCCAAAAAATCTGGTAAAAGCAGTAGTAATAAAGGCTTATAATGGTATACACGATCAAAACATTCAATCTGATTCGTTGACGGTAATTCCTGTTGTTTAAGAGAAGAGAGCAAGTTAGGACTGTCGGCAAACCTTGTCAATAGACCTAGCCATACCGAGTTGTACCGAACTTTTCCGGACCGTAATTAATTATGCATTCAACAACTTCATGACGGTCCAATCAGCAAGTATCCGAGCCCGGCCCGCGCCGTCATATGTTTACAACGGATGCCAGGACTAACGCGAGTGATTACAGCATGGATTGTGCTGAATATTGCAAATCTCTTACCTAAAACACCACATCAGTAGTGAAACGTGCATTTATAGTTTACTGGCGGTTTGATTTTTTGTTAAATCCCAGCACATACTGTATTTAAATTACTTATCCTTCCGCGTGTTATCCGGCCAGCGTGGTCGAGCACAAAATGTAAACAAGGCAGGGTGCGCTTCCCGAAGTGCACCGAATAAAGCCGAGTCCTATGAACTGGTCTATTGCATCTGAAATCCCATTGGAAAATGTTTATTAATGCCACACAGGATCTTGGAATGAGCAACATTGAGTGAGTTTAAATGATTATTCCAACAATTCTTTCCGTAAATTATAATTATTTATATCCTCCTGATGCTTGTAGAGTTGGGCGGCATAAGTACAGAGAGGTTTATGGTCACCTGTCAAAGGATCCAGACATTTGCGTCGGAAAGTTCACACAGTATCTTCAAGGAGGTTAGTTAAGACATTTGTTTTCACCGAGGGAATATTTGCAGACTTGTTCGCCTTGGCGGATTAAGGTCATTGCGTCAACTGGGTGCCGGAATGTATGTCCAGGCGAGGTACCACAATATCGATACAGAGAATAAGGGTGCAGGTGTGAGTTGCAGGCAACGTTTATTGCACTGGCTGTTAGGGTGTATGGTTTTCGCCCGAGCAAAAAAACCGAAAAATCTAATATCGAGTGCCAAAAACCTGTCAAAGGTTAGCAGACAGGCAGAAAGGCCAGCTACACAGACTACAAGTCTAACAAATAAAATAAAATAGATTAAATAATAGTTTTAGATATGGGTATCGAAGAGATTTACATAATTATAATGCATCAGTATTAAAATCGGGTGTATCTTGTACAGACCGCATTGCCTTTCAAGATATGAAAAGTTAATATATGAACGTGGGGAATTTAAAATGGACAAAAAATGCCAATGTTAATGATTTGCGTTTTCCATTTTTTTTTCAGTGGGTACATCGAACTACTGGGTACTTGACACAGACTATACGTCATACTCAATGGTGTTCTCCTGCAAAGAGCTCCTATTTTTCAACATCCAATACTTGTATATTTTCAGCCGTGGTAGAAGTATGTTTTCTGCTACCTTTACAAACTTACAGCGCAAAGCTTCCAAATACGGCATTCCGGTAAATAAATTACGCTACACCCAACAAAAATATTGCCCATGAGAGATAATTATGGCACACATACCGGGAGTGTTTTTTCATGAGACGCTATTTACGTAAATCAAAGAGGCTGGAAGCTTCATGTGCTTGTGCGAACGCAAGACGAAGGGAAGTGGTACATGTCTTGGGGTGCCGAAATGATATGTCATGTCGGACTGGTCACTTGCGACGGCCTACTTTGGACTTCAAAACAAGAAAGAGTTTTAATATCGACTAAACTAGCCCCATGTATGTTGCTTCCACGGGTATTTATAATGTATGCACATATAAAGAGGATGGCCTTGCCCACGTCATGAAAGTACTGGAAAGTACAACGCCTAAAAAACAATGATATTGGACATCTAGCACATAATGCATATGAATTTTTTAGCTCAGTTGACTTGTCAATCCTCTGAGCTTTTTTCATGGGTAGTCTCGGTCCGTCGTCCGCTGTTCCGTGCTTCCGTCCTTCCGTCGGCATCCACAATTTTCATTTTTTGCCGACTTCTCCAGAACCGTGAGTCACAACCACTTCCAACATGGCGGGAGTTTAATTTGCGTAAGCCTCTACAACCTTTGTTAAAATGGTCGTGCTCCAGTGATTTTTGTATTTTTAAAAGATTTTTGGGGTTCATCATTTGGCAAAATCGTAAACAGATATTCTCCAGAACAGAGATGCCATTTGCCAGTCTGGCGGAGGGTTTTTGAGAAGTCGAATATGTGAATTAGCATTACAAACTTGGTGGGGATATACCTCATATGAGCCTGTAGCAGTTTTATTCAAATGGTCACACGTGAATGGTTTTATATTTTTTTTACGAATTTTCATGTTCATTTTTTGGCCACATCTAAAGAAAAAAAATCTGCCAAACCACCGAGCCGATTGCTTCGAAATTGCATAAAGACACTTCTGGGGGCTCCTAGACCTTAGTTTGTTCAACAGGTTGCCAAGTGATTCTTCTACATTTTCATAAGAATGTGTGTGAGTTTTCGCGTATAACAAATATATAACCCTGGCATTCCTGATTGAGGTGCCTCATTCATTATGAATACATGGAATGTTCCAAATGACGGTGCCCTATACTCAGGTACACAAATAAACATAACCTTACAGCGCGTCATAACTGTGATTCAGTCATCAAAAGCTGCATGAATTGAACTTTATTGATTGCGCTTGTACATTTCAAACAATCCCCCAGTATATAAAACACAAAGCAGAGCAAGCATATAAGCACAACAAAACACAACAAGCACATAATACACAAAGTAGACGATACTTGATGACATATGTTACAGTACAGCTCAATTGTTATTAAGACAAAAGCACAACGATGATGATGATGATGATGATGATGATGATGATGATGATGATGATGGTGATGATGATGATGATGATGATGATGATAATACCACCACCACCACCATCATCAGCAGCAGCAACAACAACTTTTAAATGTTTTTCTGTTGCCATGCATTTTTCTAATATGCATAACTCAAAATTGGTAACATCTATTAGAAGTAGTGTAAATCAAAACAGTCATTTGTGTCCATATGGTTTGTCGACAAAGACACACAATTGATGAAATATTACTACACAATCTCTGTGGATGGTCTAAACATATACAATAATAGACCTAGCTGCATACTCCACACTTCAGCTTTTGTTTCAAACAGAAGGCGTATTTATTTCATTTTACTAGTTTACGTTGCCCAACGTGCAAGTCCAGGGTAAAACTAGAAAAGATGATTTTCAGCACAGCAAATCAGTGTGTGTGTCTTCAAAGCATATTGGAATGGCAATGTACAACTATTCCATAACACAGGAGTAGAAGTTGGAATGGCATCTCTCTCTATTACAGCTTCGAAGTTATTCAAGATTTAAAATTCTAATGGTATTACTTAGCATTATTTAAATCGCTACAACTTTTAATTCATTAGGTGCACAAAGGTCAACTACCCCTAATCAGAAGTTGAAATCACGTCTCTATCTATAAAAGTTTTGAAGATATTCAAGATTTAAAACTTTAAACACCGCTAATAAGCATAATTTAAATTGCTAAAACTTTTGTTGTAGATTCATTACATGCGCAATGGTCAATAATCCCCTAAAAGAAGTTAAAATGACATCTCTATCTATAATAGTTTTGAAGATATTTAAGTTTTAAAATTTAAAATGCTGCTAATTAGCATAATTTAAATTGCTATAACTTTTGTTTTAAATTCATTAGACGCACAATGTCAATAATATTATACTTTTGAAGATAATCAGGTGCCCCTAATTTGCTTAATTTTCACGATCATTCCTCTGTATAAAAAGGCCCAACTTCTTGTATGGAGATACAATCATGCCAAGTTTGGAGTTTCTATGTATAATATTGGTAGAGAAAAGTGCTGGACAAATTCACTGGTAAAGAAGAAAGAAAAAAGAAAGAAAGAAAGAAAGAAAGAAAGAAAGAAAAAATTTATGGAAAAACAGACACACAGACTTTGACAAGCAGACACGTTATCCATAAACACAGCCATAGGACATTAATATATTTAACAAGCAATGATGATGATGATGATGACCATGGTTCTTCACATTCTACAACAGAGGTAAGCATGGAACAGAGCATTGTTAGAGACCGACATGCATGAAGAATGGAACAAAAATGCTTCGGTATTTAAAACACAAATCTTCTCACTGTTGCAGTAAATTTTTGCACCATCTTAAATTCCCTTGATTTAGCTCTTTGGGCAGGTACATCTTATTTGCATCTCTACTTGAATTTTGCATTGGGACATTGCCTCCTAAGTATATATCTGATAGAGGGCTAACTCCTGGTGTCAATTTGATATACTGTATTCAAAATATTTATCCTCTGCATTCTCATAACATGTAGAGTTCGAGATAAACAGATGATAAATATCATTGATCCGAGTTTGCCTGTGCTGCAGTGGGGACAATATTGATATAATTCTGGAGATGCAACTTTAGACAAGAGTTTTCCAGACACAAATGTTTATGAGTTTGCTTTGAAACAATGCCTATAATACAAGCAAATTGGTATGATACCGACGGAGACGAGGATTGCATAAATTAATTGCTAAATTCCTTCAAAGATAAAAAGCCACAGAAGAAAGAGGGAAAAACTTCCTAACGTGCAGTCCTGAATTAAAAAGAGCCTGGAGAATTATACTCTGTCTTCAAAAATCAAATTAACTTAAATTTTATTAATCCAGCAGCTAAAATCCGTCGGCCTTATTCCGTAGAAAAACCGATATATGTGTCGCCGCGCACCCGGGCAGTTCCATGTGGCTTAATTTTGACGAGACTCTAGCAACTCAGGCAAACTGAGAGGCAAGAATAAAAGAGCATACAATCGTATCCCAATGTTGGCCATACCATAATTGAAAACAACGTAAGAGTGTGGTACATTTTGGGAGCAGTTTACACAGAAAACGCGAATTTGCTCCAAACGTGTCCTGATATGCAGTATACTTCTTTTTTGAGGTCATATAAACTATACATTTTCTGAAAGTGCACATTTTGATGAAGCTATTAAAATAAGGATATAACCGATGTATTAAGGAATTCATTATAGACGCTTAATTAAATTTAGTTTTCCCTGTTTTAACTGTAATTTTACCTGTTTTTGCAGAAACCCACACAAAAAGCGTAAACTTCAAAAAACGGGAAACACTATTTCTTATGCTAAATGAAACAGTACACTTCTACCAGCAAAACGGCACCTTAAATTTTGGATAAGGGGTTTAGTTTAAGATGATGGAATATTCATATTAATCTCAAAAAGTTTAAAGTAAAAATATAACTGTAAAATTAGGAACTGCGCCCTTTTAAAAATTTGGAGAGTGGTATGTGTTCCCTCCCTTTACACTCTAAACTAAATCTGATTTTTTTAAAAATGCTATTTTAATTTTCATGCAGAACAAAAGTTATGAATTTTAATCAAAACGTTATTACATCTGTAGCAATTCTACCCTTTGATATTCAGTACACGAGTCAAACCTGATGTTATGTTTTCTCTCTTAAAACATGTGGTTTTTATGGTATTGGATGGTAACCACAGACGAAAATCGCACATTATACACGAGAATCGTCACGTGTACCACTGTAGAAGCGTTGGTCGTGTGGTTTTGCAATGCACATACTCGCTTTATCATAATACATTCAATATGACCATACCAATCACAATGGTTTAAGACTCTAATTCTTTATTTAAGAAAAAAAATCACTTGAGTGCCAACAAGCCTCATTTGTATGCGTAGTTTAAGAGTTGGTGCAGGGCAACATTGCCTCGCCGCCTTGTGAGCGGAGCTATGTGTCGACCCCGTCTGCACCTTAAGCTGGCATAGAAGGAGTTTTAAAACGTATTGTTTGGGTTGCAGGCTTACATAAAGCATCAAGGTCTTGGTTTATGAAAGTTTTTTTTAAATGTTTACCGCAGTGTCTCAGTTTAAGTGTGCATTTGGTGTTTAGCTACATGGTAATCGGATTGAAGGCAGACGAGAAAGTTTTTATGCCTGATAAGACCCACGATGATTTGAAGTATGTTTGCCCATCACGTAACATATGTATCATTAGAAATTATTTTACACTAATCTCAAAGGGCTTGTTGTAGGTCTGAGTGTTTAAATGGATTTTTATGCATAATATGTGTACAAATACTTTACAAATGTGTGACAATTTGAAGCGGCCAGTTTCGTTATGTGATTGGTGTTTTGATCTTTGGCTGTCGACTTGTTTTTATGTTTTTTTTCTTCAAGTTTTGCGTTGTGTACTGTTTGAATTGAACCCCTAAAAACTATCTTCATATATGAAGCGTGTTGCCCAGAATTGTCTATGACCCAAATAACGGTATGTTTTATTTGATTGTTTTGTCAGTACAGCGGAAAATTAGCTAAACACATCTCAATGTGATGGTGATTGAGATTTTATGCTGTTACTTTGCACTTATTTTTTATTCCGGACAGCCACCGGGTTTGTTTTCATGGGAATGGGATAAGGCAGCTTATGATATTGCTGGGCTTTGAGAATTGACTCCATTTTGGTGACAATGGAAGTCCAAAGGTTAATTTATTGTATCAAATTATATTATATGTACCATCCGTATAAAGATATAACTCTAAGGAAAATGTTCAAGCCAGGGACTAACCATAATCTAGCCATTTCGTAACCTGGCACCTAATTTCATACGGCTTTATCCAAGGAATGACAATCGATTCATAAAGTTACCGCATATCTAACTGCACGCAGGAAGTTGTCAAAGCCAATGAATGTTGCTCCAAGCAACAAATGGTTCAGGGAACTATTTCTGTGTATGTTCCTATCAAGTGGATGTCCCGTGGTTTCCATGCGGTCAGTAGAACTCCACATTAGATGCAATATAATCTCAATATTTCAAAATAAAACGTTGTGGAAAATATGACTGCTGTTTCTTCTAGTGGTATCGTTACTTGTTTCTTATTCTGGCAAGTGGTGTCTGGACAAGTGGTTCGATTTGGAAGATGTCCAAACGCACCACTACAGAAAAACTTCGACATCAGGAAAGTAAGTGCTGCACATTTTCTGAGTTGACGTCAATAGCATAGAAAGTACAGGACCCACCGTTCAAAGCTTGCAAATCCGTATACATTGCACAAAGTTGATATTGTACATAACTAAAGCAGTACATAAGCGTATTCTGTTTGAATAATTCGTCCCGTCTGCAGACATTGTACATGATTAAAGTGGCATATAAGCGTATTCTGTTTCAATCACCCGTCCCTTCTTTAGATATTGTACGTATGTAAAGCAGTATATAAGTTTTTTAGTTTCCCTTCTGGGACTATAAATTTCCACCGTGTCCTTCCGTCCGTACTTTTATCCGTCCTGCCGGCAAATCTTGTCCGGGTCGTAATTTTTATGCCATAACACCTACATCTACCAGATTTGGTGGGTAGATACTTCATGGGGTAAACATGTGTCACGCACCAAACGTGGGTCACTATGACCTTAACCTTTCACCCCATAAAGATTTAGCTTGTCCGATCTTTATTTCCTATACCTTAACACCTATAACTACCAAATTTGGTGTCTGGACACCCCTTATAGATTGGGGTGTGTCGCGCAGCAAAATTGGGTCGCTCTGACCTTTGCCCTTGAACTTTGACTCAATTAACGTTTATGCTTGTCCGGGCGATAATTCGTATACCATCACACTTGCAGCTACCAAATTTGGTGTATGGACACTTCATAAAACCTATCCATTGTCTGGTGGGGGGGGGGGGGACTATGTATTGCTATGCAGTAGTTGTTCTGTTTCAATTGTTCTTCATGTCCGTAGATGTTGCACATATGCTTATTATTTTTCAATCATTCTTTATGTCTCCAGTTAAAGTCACCTTTAAGCATACAACCACAGCAAATACAGTGCAGAGCTATAGCAAAAACATTTAAACTACGTAACTTCTGTAATTCGGCTACAAATCTGCAGTTTCCTTAGTCACGAGAGTTCCTTTACCATGCTTAGGAGTACTAAAGATAAATGTAGAGTAAAAACTCATTTGACAAGCTATTATCTCAAAAATCCAAATAATCCTTTGCTTGCTGATACCAAGAAAGATCCTGCTCACTTGGAATTATCATAAGTCCCGCTCGTTCCGAACATAAAATATATATTTTCGGCATTTCCTTAATGCTGGTGGATTTAAGTCCCCCATTCTGTAAGTAAATGCCGACTCAGTGCTTATACTGCATAACCCTGTTGATATGGCACTCGAACATAACTACCTCCATTGTACCATTCTTTTTGAGAATAGGGATTTGGTCGAGTGGATATGTGCGTTTCCCATTTCAACAAGACGACTGGTGCCAAAGGTTGCAGGTTCGAGCCCCGCTCGTTCCGAACATAGAATAATGATCCCTGATTAGAATTGCTAATAAAAAAAAGTTTTTTTACTCAAGAACATAGAAGGCTTAGTCTCAAACCAATCGTGTCAGAGTTAGTAAAAGTGAACAGCTTCCCTCACCTTACTACCGGCACGTTGTATCAAAAGTGCAACGAGGGACAGGGTTAATTCTCCTCTTACAGACAGTCAATTGGGCAGAGTGTAGACTACATGACTAATTGTTCTATTCAATTTTTGTTGCAGTATATGGGCAAGTGGTATGAGATCATAAAATTCCCTAACTACTTCCAATTCAATATAAAGTGTGCCCAGTCCGACTACGTACTCAAACGCAACCAGCATTTTGTGGTGCTCAACTCCGGCTTTCAGCCAGAATTTACATTGTAAGTGTGTTTTAGTCAAACCTAAGCTAGGTCAAATCGAATAAATACGTATATATGCATGTTTACAAGTTGGTCTTTCGGAAGACGAAGAACTTCAGGTAAAAGCATTTTCCTATTTCTGGAATCACCATTTACGGTTGTTTGTAATAACCATAAGACACGTCGACGAGCATATTTATATTTCTTTACTTTCTTCTATGTTTCAGAGCCAAACTTACAAACAATAAACATTTAAAGTATGACAATAGCATTCAAATGTGTACCTGGCATTAGATGTTAATTGGAGATTAGAGATAGCACACACATTTACGATCGTTTTTTGCTTCGACCATCGGGTTTCATTACGATTATCATAATTATTTACACATTCATGGATCCATATCTTTGTGCATCAAAGTTCCTCATGAATATGTAAATTTCCTTCTCCGTGCTTTAAAGAAATATTCACTTAGTAATGACTTTTTTAAACAGAGAAATAATATATATATATATATATATATATATATAATATATATATATATATATATATATATATATATATATATATATAAGGTGAGCACATGTTCATACAATCTTCAAAGTAACTGGTTAACTGCATTTCTACAAATAATCTTGACAAAATAAAAAATAGACCCTCCTACCTCCACCAGTTCAAATGTTGTATTTTTATGTTTGTACTGGAGTAGGCCACTTATTGCAGAGTATACTCGTGTGTATGATGACATACCTACCTCTAACACCGCGGCCCATTAAGTATTCGTTCAGTGGGATAAGCAAGGATGAGCTGATTGAAGAAACACCACTGGTAAAGAGGAGTTATACGACACCTCCTGGCCAATCAAAGGTGACCGGAGGTGTCATGTGATCCTCAGTGACCAATGATGCCTTCTGCCGTTTTGAGCGTTCAATGTTGCTCATTTTAACAACTGTCCCGCACTTATACTTGTTGATAAATACACCCTTTGATGTGATTATATTATATTTGTCTCGTGTGGTTGTCATAGATATTTTGCGCTTATACAGGTTTGGAAAATATAGGTTTACGGAAGCCATAGGCAATGCGTATTCTGTTGCTGAAAATGACGAGGCAAAATTTAGAGTGGTATTTTCTCTATGTAAGTATATTTCAAGTAACGCACGAAATATTGATGAGTATGATAAATATGATGAAGATGATGACGACGACGATGGATGGTATTTGCGGGAATCTGATGTCAGGTAAAACTGTACGAGCCAATATAAGAGTAACACTGTCTGTCTTCTTTAATTTTACATTATTCTGTTAATTTCTGTACTATGAACAATTTTGTCCAAGACCCTTACCTCTCTCTCCATTTGAGAGATTACGCTTTTTCTTGGAGAAATATAATTTATCCTTACCATGTCTTGTCTGTAGTATATACACAATGTAACTTTTAACATAACAGTTGATAATATACAGGTCCTACTTCCGGTAATTTATATGTTCTTGTGGTTCTCTTTAAGTTGGCTATGGTAACTACTGGGTACTGGAGACCGACTACACATCATACTCTATGATATGGTCGTGTGATAACTTCTTGTTTCTCAACGTTCAGTACTTATGGATCGTCAGTCGTCGCAAGATTCTGTATTCAGAAACTCTTGATAAATTAAAAACTAAAGCATCTACATACGGAATCCCAGTCGATCAATTGCGCTATTCAAATCAAAGAAGTTGTCCTTATATTTAGATTTATAATGTACTAAAGAGTATGGTCACAGAATTGAAGCACATTGATTTTCCCCTTTAGGTCCTTTATTGTCAAGTTTCGACTGAGTCAACAGTTTTTCTTGCATGGGACGTTATCTTCCTCACCAAAGCCCGCACAGAAAAGTTGTTGACCTTGACTATTTTTTTGGTCGCTGTTCTCTTATGATAAACGTAGGCATGCTGGCATTTCAATTATATGACAGGTAACTATGAACACGAATCTGTTATCGATACGCGAATTCGCAGGACATCAAATTTTGGAGAGATTGTCAATGGAAGAGTTACATGGTCTCTATAGAGCCATGATAATTAACATAGTCAATGGGAGAGATATTAGTATTGATGATGTTACCAACTAATAGTTGCTTGAAAAAAGTAACTCCCTGGATAGGAGTGTTAGTTGTAACTGTCATAGACAGTGGACCTGAAGATAATTTGCAAACATCAAAATTCGAGGACATTCAAAGATGTGAGGTGTGATGAAACTCCTTTTTCTTTAGTGTCCCCGGTGAAATAAACTATGGAAAACGTGTTTTTCTGTGTGAAACTAGCTACAAAGCTGACTGAGGTGACAAACTAAGGCAATTTTAAAGTAGGGGACAGAACGTATACTCTTCCTGTTATCGCGCATTTGCTACCGGTCTGAACAGTATTTGTTAATAACTTGATATGCATCTTTAAATACTTTAATTACGCTGCAAACAATTTTTTGAGCAAAGTTTAGTTATTTGCTTACTAAAATTAAAAAGATTATACACTGAAATGCTCATAGAAAGGACCTTTTAAATTCTGTTCCAGTGTGCCTTGTGTTCCTAACAATAATGTTCTATGTCAGCAGCGTAGCCCAATACAGCTAAAAAGTCTATGAAAAAACACAAAAGTGCTATACCTGATACAAAACTTCAAATGTCCAAAGTGGGATTCAGTGTTTGATACATAAGCGGGAATGACGTGAAATCACCGCATATTTCATTGTGCACGACTAACAGAAGCCAACATCCGTTACAAGTAACAGTGATGAGACAAACGCAAAACCAGTCTAATCAAATCCACGTACCAATAAACTATATGTGCCCAAACTTCATACTTGCAACCAGGCAAGTGGCTTTAAATTGTATTGTTATGTTTCATTTCACGGATAGTAAACATAGCTGTATATATCGGTCAATTGCATATGGAACCTATTCACTTTGGTTCGACTAGATTGAGAAATCACTGAAAATCTGAAAGTGAAGAATGCGTTTGATTGCTGACACGCCCAATTTTACGGCAGAGCGCGGACACTGCACGGGCGGATCCACCAATGGAGCTGGTGTGTCAGGATACCAGGGCGGGTGAACCTGATCCAGGTGCTTGAACGGCCTCACTTTTTTAAAGTAGCTACTTTGGTACCCAAAACGACCTTTGTCAACTCATTGCTACTGCCGCTTCTTCAAGAAATGGCTCTGGATTTACACCTAGGAACCAGTTTTGTCACTGTATGCTCCGATCTCTCGCACTGAAACTGGCACTGGACTCAATCAATGGCAGCCTTGCTCTTGCTCTTCATGTTAATCCATTGCAGCAACTTATATTAATCAACGTTTATTGAATTCTTATTGAATATATTATGTCGGTGGCTGGACAGCTGCAGAACTTCTATAATTGTTAGGTCAAGGCTATTTTTCAGGATATATAGTAATAAAAATGTAATGGATTATGGTAGAACCTAGGAATTGATTTGTATCATAACTATTCATCGTGCTATGTATTAATTCACACTCCGAATCCAGAACGTGATCATCTACGCAGAACTGAGAGCACTGTCCAAAGCAGAAGCGTTAGGCCTATAAGACAGCCATTCATCAAACGTTTGGGTGTTGGGGTTTGCCTTTTTTGTGAAATCTACACTTGCACGCTGGTCCACCCTTCCAAAAAAGTCAAACATGTTGGCAAAGTCATCTGCTTCTACAAAGTCTTGCCTGCGGAACTTCTCCACTGTGATCTGAAAAGGACAGTTGGGACATGAGCTTGAAAATGTTGGTAAGTGCTATCGGAGGAAAAAAAGCAAAACAATGAGCAGGTTGGCATTTAGAATTACAACCCATCAATACGGAGTCATGTTTCTCTTCTTCCACAGGCCAGATTGTTTCACACAATAGTTTTCATGAACTAAACAATATTTGTAATTTAGCTATACAGCTGTTTTAGCAAGCAACTTGAGCATAGAAACATTGTCTTGAAATGAGAAGGTGCATATGGAAGAGTAAGACAAAGCACATCAGTGCATGTAATTATGAAAGCAAATGCAATACAACATAATCCGATTACACACAGTGGCTCCCGGCAGAAAACCACGAAATTTAGTCACATACGAGTATGGTCCCACGGGATTTACATTATTTCCGTCACTTGCTGATAAGTATCTGCTGTAAACATAGATATCTCGGGCAATTATGTAGAAATGGGGTCCATTTATTTTTAACAGTTGTGCTACTCCCAAACTTCCCTCTTCATCCCCCCCCCCCCAAAAAAAAGAAATGAATAGAGACAAGTGACTTGAAGTAATATAGCCAATACAAACTTGACAGTGGTAATCAATAAACATTAACTTACTTACTCATCTATATTGCGGTGCAAGAGCTTTAATTTCGTTCATTTAAAAGGGTGTTGGTATTAGTGGTATATACATGCCCTTAGGTTTCATTCCTCCAATAATAAGAAGAATTATATTAAGATATTAAACCTCCAAAAGAACTCTGGATAATCGCTGCAAAGCCTTTGCGTTTCACCTACCTGTCTATCACGAACAACCTTTGGTGCCAAATATCGAGTCATGTAAGCTGCTATGTCCCTTATTGTCAGTTTGTCCCCAGACATGCTAAACGTTTTATGCAGCCATCTTTCTCTGTTGTTGAAGACATGGCTGACTACCTCCCCCACGTCCTGAACAGCTATTATGTCGAGCGGAGTGTGCCCCATGGGTATGTCTAAAACAAAAACCAGACAGGGTGTTGTACTTTCAGAAATCTGTAAACGTGTCAATCGTGCTAGGCAATGACCAGTGTCGTTCAATTGACTGAAGAAGCATGAAATAAATTGTGTTCCATATTTAAACTCTGACGCACCTACTGTCAATTTAGCGGCATATAACTTTTGCCCATTAAAGCTTACGAGAAATTCTAATATCGTAAATATCGTCGCCTCCCGCCGCGGAGAGATTCAAACAAATGCAACTTGTACCTTTTCAGTAGTGCCTGCGCTTTTCCACACGCTATATATTAAATAATAAATTAAATTAGATGGATGATATTGACCATGAATCATTCACGACATTGCTGTTTTTTGGGGGCCTCTAGATGGGTCGCTGTGTCAACCAGAAGAACTTCAAAATGTTTCTGTTCGCAAATTTGTGTGTGTGTGTGTCCTTTTTTTGTGTTTGTTTGTTTGTTTGTTTGTTTGTTTTTGTTTTTCTTTTGTTTTCAGCATTTTCTTTTGGCTATTGGGGGTGTCTTTTGGGTTTTTTTGTTATTTTTCGTTTGCTTTTCATTTTCACTTGTATGTTTCTTTCTGCATCATGCAACAACTTTAAGCACCTTTAAGTGTTAAATGCAAGAACAGATTAATAAGTATTAGAGAACAAAATATACGTAAGCTTTGCATTTTAAGAACTCATGGTTGGGAGTTTCAGCGGTTGGGTTCATTAGACAAGGAAAGTACTTTCTTTTACGTACCTAAGCCATAACATCCTTGCTCTGGTTTCGGCCTCATTGGTGGTATAAGGAAATGCTCATACAAACATGGTATAATGACTGGTGTTAATGGTAATTTCACATCCCTAGCCATGTAGGTTTCTATTTCTGCCTTATTATCCATGTGGCGCGCACTAACACCGAACACCTTAACTACACTTAGTTTAGTACTGAACACAACATGTTGGACTCCTGCTCTCTTGCATGCATCCGCAATATTTTTTCCACGTTGAATTTCTGGAGATTCATTGTGTCCATGTTGTTCTACTCTGTCATATTCACGTTGGTCTGTGGACGTGTGTACAAAACAACCGTAGGCTCCTTCTAGAACAGACAACAATGCTTGACTCTTATTTTGGTCGGCACAGGTCACTGTACAACCAAGGTCTGCCAGTGATTTTGCTTTTGGCCCGTTAGCATCTCGAGTAACGGCAACGACATCGAAGTCTCTTCTTAAAGCTGCTGCCACTGCCAGGCCGACAAGTCCCGTAGATCCAAAAACTACAATCTTCTTCTTCATGGCGCTTGCAGTCTGAAGCAAAATACCATACAATATGTATTTTTTTTCGCGCTATGTATAGAATTCCATGTGCGTTTAGAGCACGTACATACATACATATAAACAAGCAAACATACACACATCATGCATACATACATATATACATACATAAATACATAAACACATACATACATACATATATACATACATATATACTTTTACATCCGTATACACCCACATGAAAAAGTATATGAACAAATAAATAACAACGAATGTTTAAACAACTTACCAAGCAAACACAAGCACCAAAGATACATTTCAAATGTGTGACACCTTCAATTTGTCTTTCAAGATTTCACTCAAAACAAAAACAATTTTATTTTTTGAATATTTGATAGAAAGCAGTGACTTTCATGCAAGTGATTTACATTTTTATATTTCTCAACTATATTTCATCTATGAATAAATTTGTGAAGAATAGGGGGTATAGGGGGTATACATATTAACAGGGACCCTGTGCTGCCACCAAGAATATAGTTAAGAACTTGGCAGGAAGGAGGGGAGAGCACAGCCAAATGAGTTCGTATCACGAAAGTAACGATTCAGGGAAGCCAAAGGGCATTCACAAAGTTTTAAAAAATACAATATACTAAACATATAAGAAACAGTCATTTGCTTGACTTAAAAAGTGTTATTTGGTTGGTTAAAATGCATAACTGGCACTTGTGCCGTAATCATGGTGGAAGCAGAGTTTAGATTGCCTAGCAACTGAGGGGCCCATAGCAGGTCTGCAGTTAATAGACTTAAATATCATATCTTCTATTATAATAAAGGGATTTCGACTCCAAAAATGTGTGCATTGTAATGTCAACTAGGAAGAGGTTCTGGACAAAAAGACACAAATACAGCTCGAATATAAAAGTTCATTGTTTGTACCTGTAAAGATGGAGCATTTTGGGTCCTCAATGGGAATGACAATACCAAGTGCATTAAAAATCAATAAAAGTAGCATTGAAGAAGAAACCGGTACGCTTTTATTTTCCTTTGAAAAAAGTCGTCTGCCGACGCGTCTTTATATAGATATTATACATGGAGGACATCCCAAAGAGAAAAAAAAACAGCTTGAAGGTACCTAATACATTTTCTACCAGGTGTGTAGAAAAACGGATTTCGGCCGCTGACGCTATTTGGCAGCTAAATGTGATCAAACTGTAAAGCTTAACAATTATGATCCAGCCAAGCGTTGTCCGATTACTTGTAATGATACCCCAAAATGCCTGCTATTGATAAGCGCTTCACCCGATCAACATTTAGTAAAGGGGGTAGAATAAAAATGTGCAGAACAGCAAATGCATAACATTAATCTCACAATTGAAAGTATTGTAACTAAAAATGTGTACTAGAGTTTGTTATTTAATTCAACTAAAATATATTTTAAACATTTGATAACATGAATCAGCATATGCATATATATGCAGCAGCTCTAAGACTGTATCATTCGTGTGGATGGATAGATTTCAACATTATGTAACTGTAACCGTTACTTGCGTACAGTTTGCTGACATACATCCGCTTGTGGTACTTACTTGTATTATCTTTTAAACGGCGAATTTTTTTCGAATGTAAACTGTGTTGAAAGGATTGTCATAGTTTAATTTCACATAATAAATTTATTTTAAAAAAAAATTTATGCAGAAAAAATTATTAAACAAAAAAAAACAAACAAACAAACAAACCAAACACCAACCAACCAACCAACAAACAATCCAACAAACAAATAAATTCATGAATAAATGATAATGATTAAGAACAAAAACAATAAAAAATCAAGAAGCTTTAGGTAATTCGTTTAAAATATATTGATCTGTCAGAGCGCTGTCGCCGTAATATTGTTGTAATAAGTAAGATATGGTGGGTAATTTGTAGTTGCTAAGATGAAATATAATAGCGTACACACAAAGGGATTCAAGTTTATGGTCTAGATGAAAACCTGGTCTCACACAGTTACACACCTGAAGAAAAAATTTACAAATCAGACCGGAACAGAAGCACTCACTTAAGAAAAGCCGTTTAATGCGATTCCTAAAAGCGTCACATATGTACATGTTTGTTGATCCCTAGCTTAAGGCAAAGGGCCAATAACTCAACGAATAATTGTCCGATTACTTAGAATTGTTCAGTCGATAATGTATTTAAACAAAGCAGTTTACATAAGCGCGGCAAAACACTCTTCCCCAAAGACAGGGCACAAGTCCAATTATTTCAGATTTAGACTTAAAGTTGCGACTGGAATAAAAAATTTAAAACCTTCTAGCTGGGGTTTGCCATTTATTTCAATAATCCTGTTTCAAAAGCCATATTCTGCGCACCTTGAAGTACATGTATAGTGAAAAGTAAACACCGTTTTAGGGGAACACATGGGTTAGTTATACATGTCTGTAGTAACTCGGAAACAGCTGTATGAAGAAGAAAATTCATTAAGGCAAAATTGAAATGTGAAAAGGTATAATGTTGGCACACAGAAAAAAGATTTTGCCCTTGTGCACCTGTAGGTGTGTATATTTTGCAGAGAAAAACAGACCACGACATGACAAGAACTATATTAAAGTATTGGCGTGTAGAAAAAATCGCGACAGTTTAAGAATCTTGTCCTTGTCCTGCTGTCGAAGGGAAGTATAACAAATAAAGTGCAAACCCCAGATTATTATCATCATTGTGGTAATTGTAACATTCACCAGCACTATTTTTATATCGTCTCACTATCGATATCGTTGTAAATGTGGCCTTTCCAGAATCAACACAGTATATGTTAAGATAACATTTGTAACCTGGCTAAACTTGACCTGTACAATAACATCCTGTGGGATGTGTTATATTTAATATATCTAATTACCGTAGTGATTACACTCCTTCGTGATCTTTAGCCGTTTTGAGACATCCAAATAAACATTGTGATTTACCCTCTTAGATCCTGTTCATTTGTGGCGATATTTTCTCCCTCAAGGGGTAATTATGAATTTTTACCATTTAACACAAGTCATCAATGACTACAATCACCCCAGTCACTCGGCAGTCCGCTGCCCGCTCCAGCGATCCATATCATCTAATTGAATTTTCGTACCGTGACCTTTCGTAAAGAAAACCAACTGATCACATGGTTAATTTTATGTGCACTAAGCTTAAAACACCGCCCAGTACAAAATTTATTGTGGACTAAATTTGTATTTCCATTGGATTGTATACTTAAATTCACCTAAATTAGACTGTTCACTTTTGAGGCTGATGAAATGATATTTGCAAGAATCATTCACGTTATGCACTTTGATTTTCAAACAGAGCCATTATGACTGGAGTGACTTAAGGCATGCAACAAAAGTGGACAAACATTTAAAATTTTTACTCTGGCCATCGTTTTGAGCTTTGGGCCCTTACGTTGCAAATCGGAACGTCACCATAGTTTCTGAAAAACAGCCACTGCAGTTGGACCTGTGTGAAGTCAGATGAAACGCTACGGCATTATATGTTGCTGAGTGCAGGCTGGTCCCCCGCATAGATAAGCTGCAATCCTCAGCGACGTTCTATAATCAAATCTGCGTTCATTATTGAATTTAAATCACTGAACCCATTGACTTTAAAATCCTCAAATCTGCGTGCATTTTGTTATATGTCTTCATGTACACTCAGTAGGCAGACGTCTTTAAGAGGAAATCAAATAGTCTGAGGAGATTGGTAAATAATCCCTGCCAATGAACCACACCGTCTGACGGTTGCAGACTAACAGACTGCGTGTCCGACGGTTTATGTTGTGCTGATGGCAAACAAGAATGCAAGTTTTTGCATCGAACTCACATGTTTCATACGCGGACGTCCAAATAAAGTCTGTGTATGTGCTGAACGAAAATATTTGATTCTGAATTGTTATCTGAATTATATTTACCTGTGAACAGGAATCGGCAGTGTCTAACCTCTGTTCAAATGTCAGCCCTGGCAATCGACCGGCGTCTAGCAACGGCTCATTGCGCACGCGTGGAAAAAATGTGGACCTCTTGTTTGATATACACCAGTGCAAAAGCACAAAAAGATATCAAGCAGAAAATGAATGAGGACTTGCAGGCGTGGAATAATATGTTTAAGCATAGAAAAAAAATATGTTCATGATTGGTTACAAATGCCGACCTGCTTTAATGGCTTGTAAAATATCACACATGGGCATCAAGTCCCCCTTTGGCAACATACTTTTTTAACTGAGCAGCCTGTTCTAATATTTAAAGAGCCACTCCCAGCGGTATTGAGACTCTATTGACACTTATTACAATACACATATCAGACCAGATAAATCCGACCTCATGTTGCCGGATTAAGCTTTCTAGTATATAAGAAAACAAAATACAGTTTCGACCGTCTAAAAATCGAATGTTTACGATCAAGACGATGCCAAGCCCATCAAACTTTGTAGCTAGCGATCAACATTTTAATGAAGTGGGCCTCAGTTAACACGTGTGCTGTTGAAATAGGTTGCTAAGAGACAAACAAAAATGCGAGGCAAACTGTCCGATAAACTCACAATTCTGATAATCGAAAAAGCCAAATGGGGAGCGCATGTAAGGCTGTGTGCTATTTACGAATGAATGTCCGAAAATTCAATTGTGGCAAGTGATACTTCACCAACAAGCAAAAGGAAGAAGGCAAATGAGGAATAAGCACAGCCGTCTTCATCAATAAATGTTACCCTCCCCCCCCCCCCCCCCCCCCGTCAAATTGCTTAGAAGCACTCCTGCTCTGAGTATCGTCTGCCTCAATGTTATCTTAATTTCGATTAGAAAATATTTTGAATGGGAAATGAAGAGAAGACATGTGGTGATAGCATTTGTAATAGATAGGGGTGAAAATCAAGGATCTGTATATAATACCTAACTGACCATTGCATATCTCATGAATAGGAAACTAAAGTACCATTTTGAAATGTGGCAAAGCTGGACAAGTTGAATTTGTAATCTGAAGTCTATTCAAAACTGAGAGACAGAGTTGCCCTTTCAAGCGTTACCTGTTAGTAGCTCTACTTTGTAGGAACACACACCGCTTTATGTCGATGAAATGATTCTTTCTATTTATAGACCCATTATGTTTATGCATTAACAAGACATGCAAGGCTGTGTTGCTGTTTAATTTTGTGTATATTTTGATAAAAATAAGTAGCGTGGTCTTTTAAGAAACAGGAAACAAAGACTGCATTCATATATCGCCTGCAAACACAACCGGAAAACATGAACAGCACATCAATATCTCGTCCATGATAACCATAACACACACACATACACACCTACACACACACACACACACACACACACACACACACACACACACATAAATATATATATATATACATATATATATATATATATATATATATATATATATATATATATATATATATATATATATGCGGTAGTTTCCCTGAAAAAAAAACGCACACGCGATGCGTCAGATAAATAGGGAAAGGAATTTTGGATAACACTCACACATAAACACACACACATAGATATGTATATACATATATATATATATATATACATGCGGTAGTTTCCCTGAAAAAGAAAACGCGTTCGCGATGCGTCAATAAATAGGGAAAGGAATGTTGGATAACTCCAGACCAACCTCCTTAGCACCAATCATGTCACAAATTTGAAACCTTGCTATTTTTAAGCAACTTTACATCTTTGCATACACCCTCGTTGACGATAATATCCTTCTCACATGTACGTGCTTTAGGAATAATTTTGTCTGATACAAGATTTCGTAAGGTAACAGACCCTTCAATCGACATGATGGGGGGGGGGGTATCTGCAAATGGTCGATGTTAAAGGTACATTTTGCAAGGGCAACTTCAATAAGACCACCTTTTTCTCAAATTTCTACACCTGCAGATTTTTAATTTTATAGGATTGACCGTGAGGAAATGTGTGGGTTTTTCTTCTTAATTCGGTGCTAACGTCGAACTACATTAAACGAACTGCTCTGAATTATAATGAGGGTGCTGAATGCACTAATATGAAAAGTTACACACACTCTCTCTCTCTCTCTCTCGCTCTCTCTCTCTCTCTGTCTCTCTCTGTCTCTGTCTCTGTCTCTCTGTCTGTCTCTCTCTCTCTCTCTCTCTCTCTCTCTCTCTCTCTCTCTGCTGCACTGAAGTTGGCAACGGGAGAGGAATCCTTAGAGAAAAGTAGGCCTAAGTCTAAATCTGTATTCAGGACTAGTAGAGACACTCAGTCAAAATCAGAACGGGACTCAGAGATGAACTTGTGAACAGCATCATTTTTCCCAATATTTAGGCCAGCAGAAAGAATGTCAGGTCCATGGATAAAGGTTGGTTGGGTTTGCCTCCGGTTGTTGGGTAGCTCCAACCGACGTCAGGTGTATGCATGGTGAACAATGAATGACACTGTATGCAGAGAGAGAGAGAGAGAGAGATGAGGAGACTACGGAAGCCCATTGGTGTCAACCTAATATCACTTTTTTTCTTGTTATAACAAGATTGTTTTTCTTGTTATTACAACTTTTTCTTGTTATGACAAGATTTTTTTCCTGTTATAACAACTTTTTAGTTGTTATAGCAAGATTTTTTTCTGTTATAACAAGATTTTGTCTTGTTATAACAACTTTTTTCTTGTTATGACAACTTTTTCTTGTTATAACAAGATTCATATAACAAGAAAAAAAGTTGTTATAACATGAAAAAATGTTGTTATAACAAGACAAAATCTTGTTATAACAAGAAAAAACTTGTTATAACAAGAAAAAATCTTGTTATAACAAGAAATAATCTTGTTATAACAAGAAAAAATCTTGCTATAACAAGAAAAAAAGTTGCCATAAAAAGAAAAAATTTTGTTAAAACAAGAAAAAAGTTATTATGACAAGAAAAAAAATCTTTTTTTAGCAAGAAAAAAGTGAGATTAGGGTGACACCAATGGGCGTCCGTAGGAGATGGAGTGTGGTTGTGCTTGGGAAAAAATTGCTGGGAAATAAGAGTTTCTGGTTTTTCAGAACAACACAATGCAGATGTACGATTGTGAATGTTTTCATACCTGTCTGCTTTAAAAGGGCCTACTACGAACTCAGTGGCACTGCGGTGATGCGCAACAAAAAGGGCTTACAAAACGCCTCCCGATCCTAAGACAGGAATTTGCAAAATTAGTAATATACAAAATATTATCATAACTGACAACTTACACTCAGACTTCAATGACCCTACTGGCTCTCAACTGAGGCAATTGTGCTCTATAAATTTATTAACCCACCATATTACAGACCCTACGAGAAATACCTCTACTACTGCTACCTGTCTAGACCAAATTATTTCCAATATACCCACTTTTGTCAAAGAGCCTCGTGTCTTGCCACCCATTTGTAATTGTGACCACTCTATAGTTGCATCACATATTCTCTTTCGGCGCATAAGGACACATCATTACAGATATGTTCGGTAATATAAAAAGCTAACTTTGACATATTAAGAGACTCTTTAAGCCAAGCAGATTGGGATGCCTGTTTTAATTCGAAAAATGTTAATTGTTGTTGTGATAACTGGACTAAATTATTCATTCATGTTGCAAAGGAAATAATTCCGGGTAAATCTATCACAGCGCGTCCGTTGGACTTACCATGGTTTAATTCATCTCTCCGATGTACAAGACGAAAAGGTCATCGTGCCTACAGCAAGGCCAAAGATAAAAAAATATGACGTTCATTTCTGGAATTTTTACACCATCATGCGACAGCAGCGGAAAACTATAATAATAAACTATAGGACTCTTTAAAAAATGCGAACCAAAGTAATAAAGCCTGGTGGCATACGGTTAAATATTTTCTGAATCGTAAGCAGTCCCATGCTATCCCATCACTACATGATAATTGTCATAAAACAGATAGTCTCTCCAAAGCTGAAATTTTTAACATTTTTTTCTCGTCAAGAGTAATATCGACATATCCAGAGCCCGTGCACTACCAACCATAAATCCATTGGAAGTACTTCTTAGTTCAATTCACACTAATTGTGAAGAAGTTTTAGCTATTTTTTAAAAAGCTTAGATGTCACAAAAACCACAGGCCCTGGCGACGTCAGTGCTATTCTACTGCTCGAGGGGGTGCCATCTATTTGCGACTCGCTAACAAAATTGTTCAATTTATCATTCCGTCAGGAAGTCTTTCCTAGTTCCTGGTAACAGGCCCATGTCACACCTTTGCATAGGAAGGGTGGTACCAACTTATTAACAACTACCGACCAATCTCCCAACTAAGTTTGTGCTGGGAAAAGTGATGAAAAAGGTAGTTTTCAAATATGTTTTTAATTTCTTCAGAAAAAAAAAACTTTTATCTTCTAGTCAATCTGGGTTGGTAGTCTTTTTAGACATCAGCAAAGCGTTTGACCGAGTATGGCACCAAAGCTTGCTATTCAAACTCAAACGTAGCAGAATCTCACACTCCTTGCTTAAATGATTTAAAAATTATATCTCAATTCGTGAGCAAAGAGTCGTTATTAACCGTAAAACCCCTACTTGGGGGTACTATCAATGATGGCGTCCACCAGGGTTCTGTTCTTGGTCCTCTGTTATTTCTTACATTTATTAATGAGATAGTGTACATCATTCATTCCAAAATCAAACTTCTCGCTCACGACACATCTTTATATCTTACTGTCGATAATCTCCACCTAACTGCAGACATTTTAAACGAGGACCTGTCCTCTGTCGACTCTTGGTCAGCAGATTGGATGGTGACATTCAATGCCCTGAAAACGGATGCTATGTTAGTATCTCTGAAGAGTAATCAAGTCTTTCACCTCCCTTAAGTTTCCAGAATCATCAATTGGAAATCGTTGACCAACATAAACAGCAAACGATAATACTGCGATCCGACCTCCGACAGAACGATCATATTCATCTTATTATTGCTAGAGCCCCCAAACAACTTAATATCATGAAAAGTTTACAGTATTTGCTAGACAGAGAAACCCTCGAAATAATATACAAATCATTCATTGGACCATTAATGGAGTATGGTAGCGTGGTCTGGGATGGCTGCACACAGGGCGACTCACAAAGATTGGAAAGTATTCAACTGGCTGCCGCACTTGTCATCTGTGGTGCAATGCTAACTACCCCTAATATTATATTATTCGAAGGAACGGGTTTTCAAACGTTGGCCCAACGCAGAGAAATTAACAATTTAATCCAAATGTATAAAATTACTCATAGTTTAGCCCCTGAATATTTTAGATAGATCATTTATTCCAATCAAAACCAGATCAGACACAATGCAAGACAAGTTAAAAATTTTCCTCATTTTAGAGCCAGAACATATCTATTTAACTATACATTTTTACCTGCGCCACGAGACTTTGGAACCAGCTCCCGCTTAACACTCGAAACTCTAACTCCTTGAATTAATTCAAGAAGCACACAGATTTGAAAGTGCCTCACTCATGTAAAGAGACTAAATTATACTATGTTGGTGAAAGATAACCGGCTATCATTCAAGCAAGGCTCAGGGTGGGCCCTACTGTCGGTTGAATGCTCACTTACATGCCATTGGTTTACGTGAATCCCCGAATTGTCGCTGTGGGCAAGGTGCAGAAGATACTTAGATTATTTTCTTATTTGTCCATTCTATGCAATCCAAAGAGATAGCTTACATACATCCATTTCAGATTTTGCTACATTTACTCTAGAAGCATTATTATTAGGATCACCAATTGCCCTTTGAGGAAAGCAAAATTGTTTTTCTCTCAGACCAAGAACATATTGTGAAAACTAAACGTTTCCAGCGAGAAACCAAAACATGAATTGTGTTTAAAAGCAAAGTGCGAGAGCGACTTTATATTTTGTATGATTTGTAGTTACAACCACTGCCACTGGACCCTCCATCGCTGTGTGGGCGGAGCCTTATGACGTGGATGATTAGTGGATTAGTTATATACAGCCAGCCTTTCTGCCTGTCTTGTCGAACTATAGTGTCTTCCTTAAACTTGTTTGCTCGGTGCAATACCCTGCTGCAACCAAGACAGGATCACGTCGCGGAGGAAAGCACCGGGCTGTGTGGTCTTGTCTGTCCTGTCCCCTTGTCTATTCTCAGAAGGAGGGGTTAATATAGGGCCAAGCCCTCCTCCCCGATTGCCTTCCATGACAGACTGCTTTGTAAACTACTTGGCCCCTCTGTGTAATTGATTTGTCATGGAATAAAATACGTTTAAAGCAAGACAGGAACAGTCCACTCCCATACATGTCAGCCGAGAGGCTCTGCTCCCATTGGAACAGACGAGCCCCATGACTATAAACTACCAAACGTCTCATAATAATAATAATAATAATAATAATAATAATAATAATAATAATAATAATAATAATAATAATAATAATAATAATAATAATAATAATAATAATAATAATATGTATGCATAAAAATATGGTTAAAAGTCCTAGTCAAAAGGTTTAGCTAGACTGTAATGATGTACGTAGTTAAGATGTGACAGGTGTGAACTTTGCTGATTAAAACTGGTTTGGGCAAACAGGTGAATAAGTGAGTCGGCGACACCAGGTGGCTCTGATTTGCAACTGCTATTAAATTTTTCCATCGGGAGTGCGATGTTTAAAGGCGATATTCCAAATTTTAGGGGCGTGTGTACAAGATTCTTGCTACTGTTTTGCCTGTGTTACATGTTGCGAAAACAAATGTAAAAACTAGATAGAAGATTTGTTATAAAGCAAATCTGTATGTTGATGAAGACGTTTATCACTATTTTTGTGAATTTAACAGGTATAGTGTACCGAATGATATTTTACAAAGGAAGATCCTACCTACTGCATCTTTTACCGTGCGAACAATTCTATATGGCTCCAAACAGTGCAATGGCAGAGAAAACGAAATTATATTTTTAGCTATGGTGGCAAAAAGTGCCAAATAAAACTTTTTTCTTTCTCTATAAAAATGCGAAGGCAAAAACAACAAAATAAGAAAACAGAACAGCGAAAACAAGAAAACACGAAGGCGAAAACACTAAAATTCAAAACGCGAAGGCGAAAATTCGAAAACACAACCGCGAAAATACGACAGAAATTATGTCGTATTTTCGCACTCGCATTTCCGTGTTTTCGTGTTAGCGTTTTCTCGTTTTCCTGTTTTGCTGTTTTCTTCCTTGGTCGAAAACAAGAAAACACGACAGCGAAAACACTAAAATTCAAAACGCGAAGGCAAAAATGCAAAAACACAAGCGCAAAAATACGACAGAAATTATGTCGTGTTTTCGCACCTGCATTGTCGTGTTTTCGCATTAGCGTTTTCTTGTTTTCCTATTTTCGCAATATCGTGCTTTCGCTTGTTTCACTTCCCTTTAACACCTTCCCGTATGTTAGCTAACGGAATTAATCTACTGAATACTTTAACTTTTATGGTTTATACTTGTATTTTACAAATGAATTCAAAGGAAATATGTGGACGCACCATGAAATAACCCCGCTTGATTGGTTCCACTGTTGTAACGGGGTAGTCTTCCAAATTCATTGTTCTTGTTGTTATTATTATATCTCGTAGATGTTTTTGTTGTTATTATTATTATTATCCTTATTACTATAATTATTATTAATATATCTGGCACTGCTTAGCGGACGGTCATGATACCAAGATCGAGCGAACAGGTAAAACTGGTATTCGAAAGCACATTTTAATATATGTTGCATTAACGATAATATTTACGGTAAATATTAGACTTTGATCCTTGAACTAAACTCTGTACACAAGCCAACAAGTATACAAGTAAACAAACAAATAAACTGAAAGCCAGTCATGTCTGAGGAAATTGATGCTGATTCATGGAAATCCTGGTGACAAAATTATCAGCGCCAAGGACCAAGAGGACAAGTCCTTCACAGGTAGTGTTCGTGTGGAAAAATAATCGTTCGGTGAAAAAATGGGTCTTTTATACAGTGTTTTGACATCAAAGTTATAATATCCCCCCCCAACCAACATGTCATGTCATACGAAAAAACAAAAAACAAAAACAAAAAAAAAAACAGAAAAACAAAAAAAACAAAAAACAAAACAAAACAGAAAAACAAAACAGAAAAAAACAGAAAAACAGAAAAACAAAACAAAACAAAAAAAAAAAAAAAAAAAGAAAAACAAAACAAATTTCAGGAAAAACAAAAAAGTGTGTGTTGACACACACACACTTTAATTAGCCTCCGAATTTTTTTTAAATCCTCTTTTTATCCCCCGCCTCCTTTAGAGAAATAAACCATATCAAAAACAGACGGAGAGAAAGAGAGATGTCATTTTGTATGCACGTTCCATGCTGCATACACTATACCAGATGAGGGGTCCAGATGGGGGGTCTTCATAGATCATGATCATGACGAGGTGACGACTGAGACAAGTGTCCTGTTAATGATAAATAAAACATCAATCCCAGCATATACTAGAATTTTAAAAAATGAAACACAAACACACAAACACACACACACACACACACACACACACACACACACACACACACACACAGAATGCCTTATATGTGTTGAAAATCCATTAGTTTCAACGTTGTATCAGTGATAATACTGTGCATTGTCACATATATATATACATATATATATATATATATATATATATATAAATAAGTCTATCCGTTTCCTAGATTAAAAACAGAGGTTAATAGTACACCATGACCGAGGTGATGATGTTACAGTTTGGACGTATGGGTAATTGTTTCTTGCCAGCCAAGGCGAACTGTGTTTGCTTACAATAGTTACATAATTGATCTGACAGTGCGACACGCACTTCAATCGCCATTTAACAATAACAGCAAAATCAGATAAAAGATACTAAGTTGGTAAGTTAAATGCTTCATCAGTAGAATTTAAAAAGCGATGTCCGATATGGAAGCAAGTTTGATCATGCACAGCCACCTCAATTATGCTTAATTCCGTTCCTTAAATTCCTTAAACATATATAAATCGTAAATGCTTTACAAACTTCGTTGATATGATACCAATAATTGATTAAATATTTTGCTCGATGATAGATGCATGTAAGAGCATGCACTTGAATCACATACAGAAATGTAGCTTAAAACATGCTTGGTGGGCTGCATCGTGTAGAAAAGAAAAAGATCTGTCACAAAGAGCTCAATTATGTATTACATTGAAAACTATTATATAGCAATCTTTTTTAGTGATCAACCACCGAACCGGAGTTCTGCGACTTATGCCAGTGAAATTCGTGGACACGTTTCGGTGCATTATGCATACCTTGTTCCAGCAACAAATAGTGAATGCCTTTGGGTTTTGTTTTGTTTTGTTTTTTGTTTTTGTTTTTGTTTTTTTTGTTTTTTTTTTTTTTTTTGTTTTTGGTTTTTGGTTTTTGTTTTTTTTTGTTTTTTGTTTTTTCGTGTGACATGACATGTTGGGGGGGGGGGGTATTATAACTTTTATGTCAAAACACTGTACATGTTGGGGGGGGGGGTATTATAACTTTTATGCCAAACACTATACTAAAGACCCATTTTTTCGCCGAACGATTATTTTTCCACACGAACACTACCTGTGAAGGACTTGTCCTCTTGGTCCTTGGCGCTGATAATTTTGTCACCAGGATTTCCATGAACCCGCATCAATTTCCTCAGACATGACTGGCTTTCAGTTTATTTGTTTGTTTACTTATATGCTTGTTGGCTTGTGTACAGAGTTTAGTTCAAGGATCAAAGTCTAATATTTACGGTAAATATTATCATTAATGCAACATATATTATAATGTGCTTTCGAATACCAGTTTTACCTGTTCGCTCGATCTTGGTATCATGACCGTCCACTAAGCCGTTCTGTTTAGTACTAACAAGATATAGTAGTAATAATAATAGTCATATTATTTACAGAGGAACGTGAGCAATATGGACAATAGTAATTCCATATGTATATACGTTAGAAAGGGATAGGTTAAATTATGGAGAGAAAAGAGTTTGGACTGCGGAATAGGTTATTGACTACTAGGAAGTGGTTCTGGCCAAAAAGACACATAATAATAATAATAATAATAATAATAATAATAATAATAATAATAATAATAATAATAATAATAATAATAATAATAATAATAATAATAATAATAATAATAATAATAATAATAATAATAACAACAACAACCACAACAACAACACCAACGAGATATAATGATAACAACAAGAACAATGAATTTGGAAAACAACCCCGTTACAACAGGGGCACCAATCAAGTGGGGTTATTTCATGGTGCGTCCACATATTTCCTTTGAATTCATTTGTAAAATACAAGTATAAACCATAAAAGTTAAAGTATTCAGTAGATTAATTCCGTTTGTTAACATACGGGAAGGTGTTAAATGGAAGTGAAACAAGCGAAAGCACGATGTTGCGAAAATAAGAAAGCAAGAAAACGCTAATGCGAAAACACGACAATGCGAGTGCGAAAACACGACATAATTTCTGTCGTATTTTCGCGGTTGTGTTTTCGCATTTTCGCCTTCGCGTTTTGAATTTTAGTGTTTTCGCTGTCGTGTTTTCTTGTTTTCGACCAAGAAAGATAACAGTAAAACGAGAAAACGCTAACACGAAAACACGAAAATGCGAGTGCGAAAACACGACATATTTTCCGTCGTGTTTTCGCATTTTCGCCTTCGTGTTTTATATTTTAGTGTTGTTGCCTTCGTGTTTTCTTGTTTTCGCTGTTCTGTTTTCTTATTTTGTTGTTTTCGCCTTCGCATTTTTAGGGAGAGAGAAAAATATTTTAGTTGGCACTTTTGTGCCACCATATTTAGCTGTACATCAGTATATGAAAGCCACAGGAAGGCTCGGGGCAGTAACTAAATGATCTACAATTATACAATATACGACTTCTGACGGTTTCATCCTTATGTAATTCTGATTCAGCCTTGTATATAACAATTAGATAACTTCATATCACTTAATAGGTCAGTACCCCATTTACTGTCCCTACGTAGCGTACTGTTTTGGTTACATCCTTAATATTTTGTTTCAGCATTTTGCCATCTATATGTATTGTAATGTTATGTTAAGTACTACTTGGTCTTTGTGATTACCTGGTGTGTAATGTCTTTTGATTTCTATGCTTTTATATGTATAAATGGGATTAATACAGGGTTCACCCTGTTTCCCAATTGTTGTTTGAATAAAAAATATGTTGAAACCAAATCTGTCTGTGTGCCTAAAAAATTTGCATAAATTTGAATACTGCAACTTTCGCTTGTGGTTCATTGCTTGCACCTAGAACACAAACCTATGAATTGAAGTTGTAATGGCACCTCTACCTGTAATAATTTTGAAGACATTTAACATTTATACTTCCAAGTGCCCCTAACTAGCATAAATTAAAATTCTGCAACTTTTTGTGGTTCATTTGATTCGTCTAGAGCATAGCCTATAGAAGTTTGAATGGCATCTCTATCTACAATAGTTTTGAAGGCATTCAATATTTGAATTTTTTCTAATTAGCATAAATTAAAATTCTGCAACTTTTGTTTGTGATCCATTGTATGCGCCCACATCACAAACCTATAAGTGTATGTTTGTATTACATCTCTAATAGGTTTCAAGATATTGAATATTTAAACCTTTCAAGTGCCCATAATCAATGTAAACTGAAATTGTAAAACTTTGTGGTTCATTGGATGCGCTTACATCACAAACCTTCAGATAACAGTTAGAATGGCACGTCTACCTATAACAGTTATGAAGATATTCAACATTAATTATATTTATGTCTTTTTGTCCAGAACCGCTCCCTGGTTGTCATCACCCTATTCCGCAGTCCTTTCCTCCTTAAACTTTCCAAGTGCTCCTGATTAGCATTAATCAAAATTCTACAAACTTTTGTTTGTGGTCCATTGTATGTTCCCACATCACAAACCTACAAGTAGAAGTTGAAGGGCATCTTTACCTAAAATACTTTTGAAGATGCTCAAGATTAATTTTTTAAATGCTCTTAATTTGCAAAATTTCAAATGCACTTAACCATCTTTGTAAAAAGGCACGACTTCATGTATGGATCTATCATCATACCAAGTTTGGAATTTGTGAGTTTGCAAGTAATAGTATCCAAGAAAATTGTCGAACAAAATTGCTGGTAGAAGAAGAAGAAGAAGAAGAAGAAGAAGAAGAAGAAGAAAAAAAGAGAAGAAGAAGAAGAAGAAGAAGAAGAAGAAGAAGAAGAAGGAAGAAGGAGAAGGAGAAGGAGAAGGAGGAGAAGGAGAAGGAGAAGGAGAAGGATAAATGTTTTACACAAAACGAATATGTCCATTGATACGCGCGTACTTTTGACAAGTATCCATCTGTGCTTGGTTGCTCGTTGCCGACATGGAAAAGCGTGCAGACGTCTGCCTAAGCAAGTAAGTAATGTTATCAATTTTGACTTCTTGCTCAGTATTATTCAGTTATACTAATAAAAGATCATATATATATATATATATATATATATATATATATATATATATATAAGCGTTTTGGCTACAACACGCTCCCAGTATTTTGTTTTTATTAATATCCATATAAAACACTGAATTGACCAGAAAAAAAACAACACAAAATGGTGGTTTTTTAAAGCCCGAGGAGGAGGGGGGGGGGGAGCTTCCTTAGATTTTTGGTGGGGGTGTGCGGCTCGACTTCAAAAACCAACCCTTTATAAGGGCACTTTTTCATAAAAATGATACCTTTATTAGGGAATTTTTTTAACTGTAATAGTAGAAAATATGGCCTCAAATTGGTGTGAAAAGTGCAGCAGAGAGAAACTTTTGAACTTAGTTAAGGAAATTTCCCAAATTTTGGGCCATAAAACTGGACCCTTGTCAGGGACATTTCGCAGAAAAGAGGGGCCTTCAGAGCGGAACATATCCAGTGTCATCTCTAATAGGAGTACCTTCCCACCCCAGGCTTTAAATTAGGTACCACTGGGAAAGTCCCATTGAGATTTTACATTACATTAATTCGACAAATTAACCTTCCGTCATCACTAATCGCACATATATTTTGGATACTACCTCTCAAAAGATCCAAATGGGACTAACCCACAGACTTGGTTGGCATTTAAAAATTGTGGATTCCACACCCAATGGTTTGTGAAGTGATTTTTTTGTTTTGTTTTCACAAATGTCTTTATCATACGCTTCAGATGTAGGAATATAATCACAATCGTTACCTTGTCAGGAGAAAAAAAATGTAGTGCCGCACTCAGCTTCAAATGTCCGAAGCCTGCGTGTGCCAAGCCATTTGATCACACGCGCACATAATGCAGTGAATAAGGCATGAAAGCGTTGGTGTTGGGGCGCGCAAAGGCACACAGTGTGCACAAAAACTCACAGTCAAGCTCCCGTGTGTATGATAAATGAGAACGGATTCCCACATAAGAACTTTTTTTGTATATTTAAAGTCCTGATCACATCGACATTAAGAGTTTTTGAAAAAGACTGCTTGCATCGACAGTCTTAATGAGTGCGCGAGGTAAGGGCCTATTGAGTGTCGTAGCAGAGGTCGATTCGCAGATGAAAGAACCGATTGTCCTTCTCAGAAAGTCAATCGAGGAGGACGTTCGATCAGCGATTGTTGAAAAAGCAAAAAAAGACGGTTTTATACTGCTTGCCATACGGCATGTTTTCTTGTCATGAAAAACGTACGCGAATTATCACTTCATATATGTGGCACAAAAGTGCCAACTAAAATATTTTTCTCTCTCCCTAAAAATGCAAAGGCGAAAACAAGAAAATAAGAAAACAGAACAGCGAAAACAAAAAAACACAAAGGCAAAAACACTAAAATTCAAAACGCGAAGGCGAAAATGTGAAAACACAACTGCGAAAATACGACAGAAATTATGTCGTGTTTTCGCACTCGCATTTTCGTGTTTTCGTGTTAGCGTTTTCTCATTTTCTTGTTTTCTTGTTTTCTTCCTTGGTCGAAAACAAGATAACACGACAGCGAAAAGACTAAATTCAAAACGCGAAGGCGAAAATGTGAAAACACAACTGCGAAAATACGACAGAAATTATGTCGTGTTTTCGCACTCGCATTGTCGTGTTTTCGCATTAGCGTTTTCTTGTTTTCTTATTTTCGCAATATCGTGCTTTCGCTTGTTTCACTTCCATTCAACACCTTCCCGTATGTTAGCTAACGGAATTTGTAAAGTAACACTGGTTACATATCTCTACAGAATATAAATTATACATTAGGCCCAATTACATAAATGGCAAAACCCGGGGAAAGCATGACAGTGTGTTTGGTCCCCTTTATCAGGATAAAGACCAAAATTTGCAGAAGAACCAGTGAAATAGGATTGGCATTATTAACACATCTGACAACCTTACATACCAGCACCCAAGCCAAAGCCACGAAGACTGAACTCTGCCTTAATTGCCCCATCCCTTTTCCAATTCCATTATGAGGGAATTGGAAACTTTCTTGTCTGCAAAACAGACTTAATTTGCGTTATTGTTAAATGGCGATTGAAGTGCGTGTAAGCAAGCACAGTTCGCTTTGGCTGGCAAGAAACAATTACCCATGCGTCCAAACTGTAACATCATCACCTCGGTCATGGTGTACTATTAACCTCTGTGTCTAATCTAGGAAACGGATAGACTTATTTATTCATATGTGACAGTGCACAGTATTATCACTGATACAACGTTGAAACTAATGGATTTTCAACACATATAAGGCGTTCTGTGTGTGTGTGTGTGTGTGTGTGTGTGTGTGTTTTCAGTTTTTTAAATTCTAGTATATGCTGGGATTGATATTTGTTTATCATTAACAGGACACTTGTCTCAGTCGTCACCTCGTCATGATCATGATCTTTGAGGACCGCCCATCTGGACCCCTCATCTGGTATAGTGTATGCAGCATGGAACGTGCATACAAAATGACATCTCTCTTTCTCTCCGTCTGTTTTTGATATGGTTTATTTCTCTAAAGGAGGAGGGGGATAAAAAGAGGATTTAAAAAGAAGTCGGAGGCTAATTAAAGTGTGTGTGTGTCAACACAATTTTCTGTTTTTCCTCGAGTTCTATATTAAAGTGTGTGTCAACACACACTTTTTTGTTTTTCCTGAAATTCCTTCTTTCTTTCTCTCTTTCTTTCTTTCTTTCTTTCTTTCTTTCTTTCTTTTTTTCTTCTTTCTTCTTTACCAGCAAATTTGTCCGACACTTTTCTCAAACACTATTATACATAGAAACTCCAAAGTTGGCATGATTGTACCTCCAAATAAGGAATTTGACCGTTTTATACAAAGGAATGAAGATGTTAAAAATTATGCAAATTAGAGGCATTTGAAATTTTAAATCTTATATATCTTCAAAAGTATAATAGATAGAGATGTGATTCCAACTTCTACTTCGGGGTTATTGGCCATTGCGCATCTAATGAATTTAAAACAAACGTTGTAGCAATTTAAATTATGCTAATGTACAGCATTTGAAATTTTAAAACTTGAATATCTTCAAAACTATTATAGATAGAGATGTCATTCCAATTTCTACTAAGGGGTTGTTAACCATTGCGCATGTAATGAATCCAAAACAAAAGTTGTAGCAATTTAAATGATGGTAATTAGCAGTATTCGGAATTTTCAATCTTGAATATCTTCAACACTATAATAGATAAAGATGCCATTCCAACTTCTACTCCTGTGTTATGGAATAGTTGTACTTAACCATACCAATATGCTTTGAAGACACACACACTGATTTGATATGCAGCAAATCATCTTTCCTAGTTGCCAACTGTGTTTGCTTACATAATTGATCTGACAGTGCGACACGCACTTCAATCGCCATTGAACAATAACGCAAAGTAAGTCTGTTTTGCAGGCAAGAAAGTTTCCAATTCCCTCAAAACGGAATTGGAAAAGGGATGGGGCAATTAAGGCAGAGTTCAGTCTTCGTGGCTTTGGCCCCGTTACAACAGGGGCACCAATCAAGCGGGGTTATTTCATGGTGCGTCCACACATTTCCTTTGAATTCATTTGTAAAATACAAGTATAAACCAGAAAAAGTTAAAGTATTCAGTAGATTAATTCCGTTTGTTAACATACGGGAAGGTGTTTAACGGAAGTGAAACAAGCGAAAGCACGATATTGCGAAAATAAGAAAACAAGAAAACGCTAATGCGAAAACACGACAATGCGAGTGCGAAAACACGATATAATTTCTGTCGTGTTTTCGCGGTTGTGTTTTCGCATTTTCGCCTTCGCGTTTTGAATTTTAGTGTTTTCGCCTTCGTGTTTTCTTGTTTTCGCTGTTCTGTTTTCTTATTTTTTTGTTTTCGTCTTCGCATTTTTATGGAGAGAGAAAAATATTTTAGTTGGCACTTTTGTGCCACCATACTTCATATGAAACAGATATACCATTTATACTCAAATACATCCATAACCTAACACATTTGAAATCGATTTATTTTCATGGTACATGTTCATATATGTTGACAGTACAATTAACAAATTCTCCCTTCATTTGCGTAAAAGTTCTACCTATTTTGATCGATCGACTGACTTGTCGAGATTTTGTAAGATATCTAATAAAATGGCCCGCAGTGCGCCTGAAGACAAGAGAACAGACCCAGTCAAAACATAACACTGCTAGAAATAAAGTGGAACTTATTCTATATAATCACTCCGACAGGGTGTCATTGTCCAGCTGCTGAGATACATGATGACCAAGTTTACAAACTTGGACGCTAGTATTATTTCCATGATATTGTAACACATAAAATTTACATCGTTTCACCCTAGGTGTTCGATAGGTTCACCAGCGCCCAAGGGCGCCTTTGACCTATTTTATAGGGCATGTTGACCTGGTAGTTCTTTGTCTCACTGCATTTAAGGCTTTACATTGACACACGTAGCAATATGCAGAGAAATAATTATTTGAGGTATTAAGCTAGACCGCCTTGTCTGTGGTTTCGCCGGACCACTCGCTCTCTTGAATGACTGGGAGTCGCTGCCGTGTCAACCGTTACGGTGTGCTCCTCACCCAGCAACATCGGTTCTGAAAACTCAACTGTCTTTACAGATAGAATTTTAGAAAAAATCCAAACAAAAAGTCCTTTCAAAACACACTCACGGAATAATGATAAAAGAATGATGCGTGGCCGTATATCCCCAGGAAAACAAATTGGGACAAAACTGAAAGAAGAAATGTGTAATATTGTCATGACCTCAGAGTGCTTTCTATTTCAAGTAATTGATGATTAATTACAAAATTGCAAACATTTATTCTTACAACTATGCAAATATGCAAACCAACCATGCAACATTCTGTCTGTCTGTCTGTCTCTCTTTCTCTTTCTCTCTCTCTCTCTCTCTCTCTCTCTCTCTCTCTCTCTCTCTCCTTCACAGCTGAAGGACAACTTTCCAAACACAAAAAGAGCAAAATGAATTAGGAATCAAGTCATGCCATAAAAGCATACGTGCTCAAACAAGTTTGACACGCACAAAAACATTAATTATCATTTTGATTATCTTTCTCATATTATGAAAAACAGAGTGTATGTGGTCACATGACCTGGCATGGCAGGTATATGCACCCGGTGGGCTGGGTGCTCATCAACCAGCCTTGGGTTCTGGTTCTCATCACTGATTTATTTCTTATTATTTATTTTACAACTTGATCACCCCAATATTCATTTACTCTTGAATATCCCATGATGCTTTAATTTCGCAGTTGAATTCGAAATATGGTTGACAAATGCGTTGTGTTGAAATATTCCAAAGCTAATTCCCACCTCTCTATCCCATGGTCTCTTCAAAAAATTATTCAATGGTATGCCTTTCCTGGATAACCTCTGACGGCAGAAAGCAACTCACCCATAGGACAATATTTCAAGTGACAATTTCTGCTATCAAGTGGTAACCACATTGTGACCTCCGGGTCAAGACCAACGAATCTGACGCCTTAATTTCCAGGACATATGTTTGATGTGTGTTCTACTTAACGAACCTGGAAGTGAGAACTTTGTAGTGGTTATATCACAAACAGACACTTACATAAATTTATACATGACACCATTTAAGTGGCGATATACAGAGGTAGAATGTCATTTGCAAAGTGGATGCACGATGCTGTTGCGGGTACTTGTAGGTTGCTTGCTGATTCCAGCAGCTGTGACGCAAGCACCGGCGCTTGGGTTTTGTCCCAGTGTAAATGTGGTCAATCCCTTCACACTGGCATCTGTAAGTATAAATCATATTCTATGCTTGGTTCAGGAATATTTTATTCAGCAGCATACACAAATCATCGCTCAACAGTTGGTTTATGGCGATTGGACTACACACACACACACACACACACACACACACACACACACACACACACACGCACGCACGCACACACACATACACATACACATACATATACATATATGTATATATACATATATATATATATATATATATATATATATATATATATATATATATATATATATATATATATATATACTATCCTTCGAATGTAAATCTAGGCTACATGTAATTTTACTACCAATTAGAGCAACAAATATTTAGGCATAATGTTCTCACAGTCATAATTTGGCCCACGTGAGAGGTATCTTAAGGGGAAATCTGCAAAATTAAAGAACCAAAGTACGCTTCAAATAGATAATGGCATTATGTGTGGCAGCGTGATCGGTAGTCAGTCACCTTAAAATATCAAACCAGTTGGAAAGTAAAACGAATATTGTACAAAAGGTTCTGTGTAAAAAAAGAAGTAACACTTGCAAAACGGAAGAAGGTTAATATTTTTGACACAATTTTCATACCTTGTTCTATTTTAGATCATTTGAGTTCTAGATTTTTTTTTTAAATTTCATTTTTGTGAAAGTGTGATGCCACTTCCTTGCATAGCGTAATAACAATGCGCCCATGCAGGCTACCCATTTCTCGCTCCATATTATCAAGCAAAGACAACAAATACTTAATTACGGTGACAGATGTGTGTTCATTTGAAGCGGTACTATTTTTTGGTGACCAGAAATGTGGGAATTTGAAATGTTACACCTTTAATCTCTGGACGGCGGCATGAGGACTCGCACCAGTTCAGATTGGTCTCTTTGTCTTTCGCAGCTCCTTGCCCTGCCGGCTGCTGTTATTAGCAGTTAACGATATCATCATCATCATCATCATCATCATCATCATCATCATCATCATCATCATCATCATCATCATCATCATCATCATCATCATCATCATCATCATCATCATCATCATCATCATCATCATCATCATCATCATCATCATCAAAACGAAGTACACATAAACCATACATTGAATTAATTTGGAAACCAAAGGATATACATCTAAACTAGAGGGGAAGATTTGCTTTCAAGAAAATATGTGTGCCTTCCAAAATTGCAAATATGGCTAGATGAGAATTTCAAAGTCCAAATGACCTTGATTTTTAACCTTGAGAGGTCACATGTAAAATACAAAAATGTGCAGTTTTGTAATACCTACAACGTGAGTCGACCATGATAAAAATTTGATGAATATTGGCCGAGCTATGGCTGAATGAAAATCTCAAAGGTCCAAATGAGCTTGACTTGTGACCTTTAGAGGTCTTATGTACATCACCAAAACTGTACAGTGTGACAATATCTACAATCAGATGGAAATTAACGACGTCATCAGAGGTCCAAATGAACTTGGCCTTTAACCTTTAGAGGTCACACATAAACAGCAAAAATGTGCAGCATTACCAACCTATGAATTGAAGTTCGATTAATTACCTGTACCTGTAAAAGTTTTGGAGATATTCAAGATTTAAATCTTTAAATGACCCTAATTTGCATAATTTGTAAAACCACAGAACCTCTTTACAAAACCAAACTAAATACTTCATGTATGGAAGTATAATCATGCCAAATATGAGTTTCTGGGTATAATAATTTTTAAATGTCGGACAATTTGGAGATAAAGAAAGAACAAAGAAAGAGTTCCTAGAAAAACAATGCCTGTGTTGGTATACAGACATAATAAATAAAAACAGAACCATATGTAAGCAAAGAAGAAAAAAAAAAGCATCGTAAATGCGAATGAATAGGTAACATATATATCAAAATAATACAAATATACACACATAAACTAAAAAATATTTGATTCAAAGCAAATCTGTTTGCCTACAACTGCATTTAAAAAACATTTTGCAATATATTTGATATGCTATACTAGGTGACAATAATGTAACAAGATTAGATAAAAAACGGCAAAAATTACAAAGCAAATAATAATAATAATAATAATAATGATGATGATGATGATGATGATGATGATAATAATAATAATAACAATAATAATAATAATAAAATAAGATAGAAAAAAAGAAACAATCAAGAACAAAAATGTAACCTTTTAAAGTTTTTTGTCTAATTGTCTTAGTTTTCAGCGATTGGCTGTCCGATGGAACGATGGATTTATGATTTACTTCTAAGGCAACAAACTTGACAGTGTGTGCATTGGACAACCACCTGAAGTGAACTTGGCCCTTTAAAATGATACTTTAACCTAAAATTGACCTTTGACGTGGACATGACCTTTGACCTTGACCTGACCTTTGACTTTGGCATCTGAT